>CM040244.1:63457760-63897298 GCA_022545495.1 Chrysanthemum lavandulifolium | reverse complement strand
CATGGTTCTACTCGTTTCTTGAAGGGTTCTATTCTTTCTTTACTACCCCATTCGATTGTGGAGTCGTGGGCCGAGAAGTTGTGAGTAATACCATTAGCGTCACAAAAGCTCGGTGCACTTCATTATCGAATTCCTACCATGATCCGTCCTAATAGACACTATGGGTTTTCTAGTTGTCTTTGGATCTTTTGCTTAATATTTCAAAATAGTTAAAGTTTTCTGTTTTGTTCTTTAAAATTTTGTCCAAGTATACCTAGAGTAGTCATCCACTATTACCAAAGTATAGTAGTTGCCTCCATAACTTTGTATAGCGGATGGACCAAATAAATCCATATGAAGTAATTCTAGACATCTAGTTGTGGAAACCATGTTTTTAGCTTTATGGTAGGAATGAGCTTGTTTTCCTACATTACAAGCATCACAAAAATGATGTTCATATTTTAACTTAGGTAGATCTCTTACTAGATCTTTGGATGATAGCGATTGAAGAAGTCGCATGTTGGTGACCGATCTTCGATGCCATAAGGTGATATCATCCATAGAGGTAAGACATAGTTTGTCTTTATGTTCATTCTGATTTTAATGACATAGACTCCATGTTTCCTAATTCCTCTTCCTATGGTTATGCCATTTTAAGTATCTTACTACGGTTTGGTAAAAGTACATTGCACTTTTTATCACATATTTGTCCTATACTTAAGAGATTAAAGTTTAGGTTTTCTCGTGACACGCATCGTTAATGGTTAGAGATTTGTTAGAAACCGTACCTTTCTGATGATTCTACTTTGCTGTTTCCAACACCACATTACCTCCATTTCACAGTTCATATGTGGAGAATAGATCCTATTGCGTCGTACGCCTCGTCTTGTATCATAACCCGTTCTTCGGGGTCTAGGTCGACCTTTAGCACACCTAAAATAATAATAAACTCAAAAGTTTGGTCCCCATTTATTCATAGGTCCATTAGTGTTAAACATTCCATTCATGTTGAGACATGTATGGATAAGATGAGTATGCATTCCATGGAGCAAAGTTTTGAAAAAGAAACCGTTTTGCATATTAGGGTTCCATCCATTTGATGGTTACTTCTTGGATAAACGTTATTAGGTCTCTAGATGCATTATGTTTTGAAAAGATGGTGCTTTGTTTCTTGCAAAGTAGGATTAATTTTGGAGGTGGATGTCTAGTGGTGACATGAGTTGGTTTCTTCCTATTTACGATAACGAACTCGTTTCTAGATGATGAAGCTATGTTATTACCACTAGTTGTCACAATGAGATCCACGGATCGGTTTGTACACTATTTGGTTCCCTTTTAGGGGATCCGTGGGATCCGCCATGATGGCTGGTTTTCTAATTCTTTAACAAATTTTGTTTCTTTACTTTCACTAGTTGATGGATTAAGTTGTTGTATGCCTAGACCCTTTTGGTTGTTACGGTTTTAACACCATCAGTATTGTATCTAAGGTGTTTGTACTCATTCTAGCAATTTTAGAATCTAAATGATCAACTAGTGTTTGAAGTTGAACACAAAGTTCACATTCACTTTTGCTATTTTACCCTTTCCAAACGTTTTAGTTTTGCTTTTAATTCTATGACTTTATCTAAGCGTTGTTTTGACTCTTTAAAAGCTTGTTTTTGTTAATTAGTTTAAGCTAATATTGCATAGTTTATCATATTCATTATGCAATGAGTCGTCATCAAGTGATGAACTACTATAGTATTACGTGACATACCTCGTCATTTGCCATGAGACAAATTTCTTCGTCCTCCTCAAATCGCTCGTTCCCGTGCTGCGCTCCTGACGCCTTTTGATCATCCCGTTTGGGACACTTACTAATAAAGTGGTTTGGGTCCCTACATTTAAAGCAAATCGATCATCCTTTGGCTTTTAGTCCTCTTTTGTTTTCCAAAAGCCTTTCTTATCGTCATACGGTTGTTTGGTATCTACCCTTTCTTACAAGAACTTTTAAAGTCCCTTGTTGGGAATTATGTGAAAGTCGATTATCTTGATTTTAATGCGAAGTGTTTCTCTTGAAGTGAAGTGGATTCTGCAGAAGACTTATTCTCTGAAGTATAATAGTTAATAGTTTGTTTACGGAAGTGTTTATTCCGTGTTTAGTTTATTTAGTATAGATATACATGAGCTTTATTAGGAAGTGATTGTGTATATCTTATTTAGTTTTATGATTATCGTTTCTTGGGAAGCGGTTTAGCAATATTGTTTAGGGTTCCTTATCTATAAAAGGAACACATTAGAAAGGTTTATGTACCGATTGCGAGAATTCATTTTAGTTAATATATAGATCCATAGAGGATCAAGAAGTTCTTAGTTATTTGTTACTTGTGTTTATATTCATTGATAAACATTAGTAGTAGAGATTGTCTTTTATGGTGCTTGTGATTACATAGGCATACATAACGATCCACGAGCTCAAGATCTATTAAGGTCTTTGTCGATTCAACAAGTGGTATCGAGCCTCGTGAGAGTCTCTACGATACTAAGGACAAGCTTTTCTAAACACACATACAACCATAACAAAACATCATGCACGGTTCGGATCTTTGGCCCGAACTCACCAACAACCAAAACTCCACCCATCTGCGACAACTAAGTCTTGCTAATAGCAATGCTAAGTTTCCTTACCTTAAAAGGGAGGAATATGATCTTTGGGCTATGAAGATGCGAGCTGGATTTCCAACATTGATTGGAATCTATGGCGAGATAATTTTGAAGGAGCGACTTGAAGAGAACTACCACGAGATCTTCTTTGGGAACATGATTAATGTTCCTCCCAAAGCTATTTGAAGAGTTGCTAGCGATTCGAGAGAGAAACAAAGGTCGAACTATTCTTACGCAAGCTATTCACGAGGATCACTTGAGTGATTTTCACTTCATGCATGGCGCCAAGGATATATGGTTAGCTATTAAAGCAAAGTTCGGTGGGAATGAGGAGTCTAGAAAGGTGAAGAAGTCCATGCTCGGACAACAGTTTGGGACTTTCGGATCTACGAAGAGGAAGGAATTCACAAGGGCTATGATAAGTTTCACAAGATCTTGAGTCGGTTGCACCGACTTGAGGCTAAGCGGATAATGATATTTGTAACTCTAAGTTTACGAGGTCATTACCTCCATCACGGCTACATGTGAGCATAGCTTTAAAAGCTAAAGGTGGTTTGGACATGATGACATTTGATGAGTGTACAACAAGCTTAAAGCTCTTGAACATGATGTGAGAAGCCCTTTTCGATCATCTTCTCTGCGAGTCATCTTGCATTTGTTGGAGCCTCTACTCCAAAGTCAAACTATTTTCAAGCTCATATCCATCATCATCTAATCTTGCTCCTTCATCAAGCTCTCTTCCTAGATCCGGTGGAATTATGGAAGATGTACTTGGAACCTTCTTTCTTGATTATGATCCTCGGCGAGGCGGCTTATGAGGATTTTGATCGGTGGACCCGCTTGACATGGAAGAGATGAAGTGAAGTGGCAAGTGGCCATGATTTCCATGGATATCAAGAACTTTGGTATGGTGGCGGAAGATTTGGGTTCAAGGGCGTGATCGACTAGGTTTGACAAGAAGAAGGTTAAATGCTTCACATGCCAGCGGATGGGTCACTTTTCTAGAGAATGCAAAGGCAGGAAAGGCGGTGATGAGACAAGATACTCCACTTATCGTGATGTCGAAGGATGCGGGAAATTCAAGAGGTTCAATTGCTTTGGTCACTCTTGATAGCAATGTGAATTGGAAGCAACATGAGGAGGATGACAATGATGGTTACGAGAATGTTGGGTTGATTGCGGTTTGTACTTGAGGAGGATAGGCATGATCAGTTGCCTTGATGGGCATCTCTCGGTACAAAGCTGTTTGTTTGGTTGTAGTGGCGTTATAATGAACTCAAACAAGCTTATGATATTATGGAACCAAAATATAATGAATACTATGTGGAAGTAGAAGCTTATAAGCAGGCTTTAAAAACACTAGAAAGACAAAAGGTTTGGTTCTGGAAGAATGAAATAGCTTATGGTGAGAAAATAGGTGTTTTAGAAAGAGATCTCGAATGTGCTACAAATGAGTTAAAATGGTGCGAGAAATTAAGAAGCGGATGTAGAGTCGGAAAATCTAGAGCTTAAGGAAAAACTTAAGGAGGAAATTGCTAGGAATAATGAGTGGATGATGAATGGTAGTAAGTTGGCTAGTCTCATTTATAGCGATCAAGCTCCCAATTCTCTGGTGGCTTTAGGTTTTAAGAAATATGTAGGCCTAGAAGCTAGGGATGACACACGTAGATCTACACCGGTGGCCTAGCACATTTTGTGAAAGAAGGTGACCTACATTTGTTCGTGGACCAATTAGAGGTGAGCACATGCCCATTGACCTTTCCACTACTAATGACTTTGATGGATCACACCATCTGTATGGCAAAAGTCAAAGACTTGCGACCTAATACTTCTACTAATGACTTTGTCTCTTGTGTTATGATGACAAGTCCTCCAAACAAGGGTCTCTGAGTGTGATTCAAATGACAAGTCCGACCTTCCCAGTCGACCTTCCCAGTCTTCACCCACACTGCACCCAAGACTACCAATAAGCATGACGAGTTCTTTGCCAAGGAATGCCCTTCAAGGCAGTTGCCTCGAAGACTTGCTTTTAATTCTTTGCATAATAATCTTGTTAAAACAATTCTTTTCATGGTTTTGGTTTGAATACTTTTGCTTGTAAGAATACTTCTTTTGGTTTGAATAAATCTTCTCTTGGAAGAAATGTTTTGTGTGTGGAAGTAAATCTCATTTAATTAAGGATTGTGATTATCATGAGCAAAGAATGAGTAGGTGTGGTGATTCAAGGAAATCTAGACCAATGTGGACCAATGTTAATGATATACCACCTTATGTTCCACAAGCTTCTAATTATAATACATCTTTTCCTTGGAAGATCATTTGGAAAACCATATGTTCAACCAACGGTGAATATTTTAAAAATGGTTTTGGCCTAGATATGTTAACCCTATGACTAATGGGAAAGAGTCTTGGGATCTCTTTGTCAAGACCTCGTGAGTTGTTCTTGGAATAAGCGAGACCTAAGTTTCATTGGAAACCCAAGAACAATAGTGGATCTTATACTTCTACTTGGCACAACTCATATGATCCACAAGGCGGGTTCAAGTCGGCAATGACTTGAGCCTCCATAGTGTACTAATTCTTTGTATATTTTTGTTGTTGTAGGATCATCCCTTAAGCATAAAGATGTTGGAATTGTTGGCGGTGGTTGTTCTAGAAGTATGTCGGGAAGCAGGGACATGATGCATAACTTTATACCTATAGAAGGTGGAGGCAATGTAACCTTTGGAGGAAGTGATGGACGAATTACGGAAAAGGGACCATCAAAACACCACAATTTGGACTTTGAGAATGTTTATTATGTCAAGGAACTTCAACACTTTAATTTGTTCTCGGTCTCACAAATCGTGACACTAAGAACAAAGTACTCTTCTGAGAGGATGAATGTCTTGTCTTTGTCTAAAGACTTCAAACTCCCGGAAGATACTTCAATTCTCTTGAAGGTTCCTCGTAGTCACAATTTGTATACATTCAACAACTAATGTCAAACCGGTGACTTAACATGTTTGGTGGCTAAAGCATCGTGGATGAGTCCACCAAATGGCGCGAAGGATGGCCCATGTCAATTTCAAGACCATCAACCGACTCTCTAATTTGGGTCTAGTAGAAGGACTTCACCAAAGTATTCACCAATGATCATAAGCGTGTTGCATGCAACAAAGGGAAGCGACCTGAGCCTCCTACAAAGGTGTTCTATTACAGTGGTAACCATTATTTACGAACCTCTTGGTTGCTTCATATGGATCTGTTTGGTCCAACTAGAGTGAGAAGCATTGATCATAAATATTTTTGTCGGTGATCAGCGATGGATTTAGTAAATTTTGTTGGGTATTCTTTCTAAGTACCAAAGATGAAACTTACGCAATATTGAAAGATTTCATTACCCTTATTGAGAATCGAGTTGAACAAAAGGTGAAAGGAATTAGGTGTGATAATGGTGCGAGTTCAAAATGCCATTCGATAGAACTCTGCGGGTTAAAGGGAATCAAAGGGACTATAGCACTCCAAGAACCCCTCAACAAAATGGGGTGGCGAGAAAGAAAAATAGAACCTTAATAGAAGCTGCAAGATCAATGCTAGCGGACTCTAAACTTCCTACCATGTTTTGGTGAAATTTGTTAGTGCGACTTGTTATGTACTCAATAGAGTGTCCATTACTAGACCACATCTTAAAACACCATATGAACTTCTCTTTGGAAAAGTTCTGTTATTCATTACCTTAAACCGTTTGGTGTCGGTGACAATCTTAAATACCGGTGATCCTTTGGGCAAATTTGATGAGAAAGGCGATGATGGCTACATTGTGGGGTATTACGCTCATAGTAAGGCATCTGAGTTTATAATGTATCTGCAAAGAAGATTGAGGAGACATTGAATCGAGGTATCTTGAAGACAAGTCTAATGTTCAAGGCCAAGGTCATGTTTGGTCATTTGATCTTGACTACTTGATGATTACTTGGGTTATGCTAGACATAAGGTGATCAAAATCTGATTTGAAGCATCTCCAACTCTAATCTGAGACACTTTGGATGCTCATTCGGCGGTGGGTGCGATGATGAACAACCCATTGTAGTGCCTTCCTTCTCTCTAACAATTTTGTAGGTGACACTTCTAAAGTTTATCTTGATGTGGGTGAAGATGAATTCTATTATCTTGAGGACCTTGCGGTGAAGAAACAAGAGTATCGACCAACTTAGATCTTTGAGAAGAATGTTGATGAAGCTCTCGTGAAACTTCAATTCTCTTGAAGGTAGTTACATTTCTCCTCACCTCTCTCAATTAATTTGAAAGACATGGTGACACTACTCCTATTTCTACTAGAGTGTCAACGAGACCTTGGAGAACCTTATACAAGGTTTCCAAAACCTTGAGATCTTGGTCATCATCAACCTAAGCGGGCATCTTCAACACACCTTCCTATGATTACGAGTTTGAACCTACTATGACTAATCTTGATTCTTCCATTGATGTCAATACCACCACTACTACAAGGATCAACAATGTTCATCCACGGTCTAATATCATTGGTGATCCTAATGCACTGTTAGAACAAGAGTGCTTGTGGCGCGTTCTAAATATGGACGGTAGCTTTTGTCTCTTATGTCTCAAATCAAGCAGAGAGATAATCACACGAGACTATCAACATTATACATTTGCTTGTTTTCTCTCACAAGTGGAACCAACCGGTGTTACTCGGGCTCTTGAAGACTCAAGTTGGCTTGAAGCAATGCGAGGATGAGATCAGCAGTTTCAAAATCGGCGAGTTTGGATATTGGTACCACTACACGATGGTAAGTATGCTATTGGGACAAAATGGATTACGAAGAATAAGAGATGCTAGAGGTGTTGTCATTAAAAACAAAGCGATTAGTTGCGGGGTTATAGACAAGAGGAGGATAGATTATGATGAAGTGTTTGCACGGTGGCAAGAGTTGAGGCTATCTGGATTTTCTTAGCTTATGCATCCTATATGGGCTTTATGGTTTATCAAATGGATGTTAAAGGAGCCTTCTTGTATGGTGAAATTGAAGAGGAGGTGTATGTCACTCAACCTAAAGTTTGAAGATCGGATCATCCTAATCATGTTTATAAGGTGGTCAAAGCTCTCTATGGACTACATCGGGCACCCAGGCACGGTATGCTAGGCTCTCTACATTTCTCTTGAAGCATGGTTCTGAGAAGAGGTGCAATTGATAAGACTCTTTTCTAAAGAAGAATTCCATGACATTATTCTTGTGCAAGTCTATGTGGATGATATTATCTTTGGATCCACAAAGGAAGCTTGGTGCGGGGAGTTTGAGGAGCTTATGAAGGAGAGTTTCGAGATGAGTGCAATGGGAGAGATGACTTTCTTTTGGGTCTTCAAGTTCGTGAGAAACGATGGTATCTTTATCGGTCGGGACAAATATGTGAGGACATATTGAAGAAGTTTGGTATGGAGGGTGTAGGGCTGCTACTACACCTTATGAAGCTCAAAGTCAAAGACCAATAATGAAGGTGATCCACTGTGAATGTTCATTTATGCAGGTCTATGATTGGGTCTTTGATGTATATGACTTCGGGCTGATATTACTTTCTTTGTGAGTGTTTGTTCGCGACATCAAGTTACTCCATGACTTCCCATCTCAATCTTTGTTAAGAAGATCTTTAAATACCTTAAAGGCCAACCTTTTCTAGGTCTTTGGTACCCAAAGAGTCTCCTTTTAAGTTGGAAGCTTATAGTGATAGTGACTATCTTTGGTGCTAATCGGATAGGAGGTCCTGCTGGAGGTTGCCAATTCCTTGGAAGAGATTGATTTCTTGGCAATGCAAGAAACAAACTATTGTGGCTACCTCATCTCTTGAAGCGAGTATGTGGGCTGCTTGCTAATTCTTTGTAGACGGGTTCTTTGGATTCAAAATCGGTTGTTGGATTATGGGTACAATTTCATGAACACAACAATTTTATTGATAATCAAAGTACCATATGCATTGTTAAAAATCCGGTTTTCACGGTCGAACAAAACATATTGAAATCGGGCACCACTTTATAAGAGATGCATATGATAAAAATTTGATAAATGTGGTCAAAATTCATCTTGATGATAATGTGGCGGATCTGTTAACAAAGGCTTTTGAAGGACCAAGGTTTCAACACCTTGTGGTCCATATTGCATGTAACCATAGCGCAAAGTTTAAGGAGGCATAAACCTCGGGGAGGCATATGCCTCGGGGAGAGATTGTATAACTTTGCATTTTGCTATGTTATTTTGTATATTTGATAGATTTTAACTAACTCTAAACTTTGCTAATGTAAGTTTAGTGTGTTTCTTTGTTGGTTTGTGTATATTTGTGTGTTTGTTTTGCGGTATAGTTGTCCACGATCGGTTGAGATATGGTCATGAAAGATTAATTTGGTTTCCACTTGAATTTATTATCTTTGAAGTGTGCTATTTGTTTCCTCACGAAGTTGAAATCTTGAAGTTATATGACTCAATCAAAAGATGTACGAAGCAAATAGATCATTCATTCATTCAAAAGCAGTTCTGACTTCTGATTCAGTACTAGCAACATCAAAAGCATCTACATGATCTAATAGTCCTAATCTATTACATATCATCTATTCCAACATCTAAAGATGAGCACGATGAGTATGGCGGCTCACATCTTTCACACTAATATTTGTTGGATATGCGATCGCTCGCATCTTTTGGCACTACATGATGGATATCTTTGTGTGATAAGCATAACCAACCCTAACAGATGCTAAGGATCAAAATGGGAGGATGGATTGATGAAAGCGAAGAAATTTGAAGGCGATTGTGGCGAGAGATGAGAAGGAAAGATTTTCCTTTGTGCATCATCTACTCTTTCAATCATACATCAACTTACATCATTTTCCTTTTCCGTTCCTCAATACGATATGTGATGATGCACCAAAATATGATGCGAGAGACCAAGCACCACCTTTCTTCCCATAGGGAGTGGGGATTTTGGCCGTGGCCTTTGTTGAGGCCTAGGTCTTTGAGGGTTGGGAGTAAGATGTTCCCTCATTATAGGATTCATCGAATCTTGACGAGATATACTTGGTTTCTCAACACTTTCATCTTCGATGAGGAGAAAAGGTGATTTCTTTGGTAATGGATATGGTTTTGGAAAATAGTGAAACCATGAATTGGTATTTTCACTAGATGATGAGGATGATGATGAGGATGTTGTTGTGAGATCTATGATCTCGGGTTTGGTACTCATGGTTATTACGGTTAATTTTGAAGGATTGAAGAATTTAGGGTTTGAAATATTATTTGGGGATTTTGATGAAAAGTCTTTGTGCATTGGGATTGTTTTATAGCGGGTTCAAGTGGTAAGAGAATTAATGCGTGTGGGTGAAGCAGTTAAAGATATTCTTGAAGCTTGAGAGTAAGTCTTACATTTACTGTGATTGTTCTACTTGATGAGAATGGTTCTCATTCTACCGAAGTTATAAGTAAATCCAAGTAAAGTAGAAGTCCGTCATCCTTGGTCAACCTTTGACCAAATTTGGGAAATCTTCTATTTATTCTCTACGGGATAGTTTCGCTTCATAATAAGGAATTCTATTATTACTCTCATTAAAACACTTCCTTTTGTGCAAAATCCTAACCCTAATCTTCAAAAACTCTCATGGCGCTTCAATTCAAACATGATCATAATAAGGTTGCTTTTCTTGGATGCGCTCGAGGAGATGAAATTCTGGCCGATGATTTCTTTCTTACTAAGGTCAAAGATTGTATATGCATTGACACATTCTCCGGATGCTATATATGAAACTTTGATTACTCAATTTTAGGCGTCGGCGAAAAGAGAGAGATCTTGAGATAGTTGCGTGTTGATGGACAAGTATATGTGGTGACGGAGGAATTGATCGAAGACAACTTCACTTGGATGATGAAAATGGTGTTTATCATTCTAACTCTACAATGGTACTTGAAGGGCTTAGAGCTATTGGATATCAAAGTCAGGGGACGGATATGTGGTTGAAAAACAAGCTTTGCCCTATGTGGAGGTTCTTAGTTCATACTTTGCTACGATGTATGAGCAATAAGTGCAGTGGATGGGATCGGTTTTCAACACAAATGGGATGTGGTATTGTTTGCTTATCTAAGGGTTTGACTTATAATTTCTCTAAGTATATCTTTGATAATATGGTAGAAAACATAACTAGGAAAGCGGGTAAGTTTTGATGTACCCTAGGTTCTTACGGATGATCTTGAATGTTTCTACACAAACCGGGCTTTTCATCCCATAAGTGTTTTGACCCCTAAGTTATTTGCTACAATGAGGACTAAATTTGAAGGACACATTTTCCTTTGTTGGTGCCATGTTACCTCGGGAGAATGTGGTGATAATGAGCTTAATGTAGTTTACCTTCTTCAATCCTCTTGATGGAAGTCTTTCGGTTGATGGTAATGAGGGTCCTTACATTGTTCTTTGAAGCATCTATACCTTCACCAAGACCATGTTCTAGTCCATCATTTATCCAAGTTCCTATTGAAGAAGTTCTGATCAAATTGATGAAGTTCGGGTTGATCTTGACAGATTGCCTACACCAAGTCTGTTAGGACTCCATTTGGTGAAGGATGTTCTAATGTTGATCAGTTGATGTTGCTCTGAGCGGTCTAATGAAGTTCCAATTTTGGTGAGCAATCACATTACGAAGATCCTATTTCACTTACCTCATTATATGATCGGTGAACAAGCTTACGGTGGGGTGGTGGTCTTAAGGCAGAACTTCTGAAACTAAGTCATTCTTGGTCGGAAAGTTGTGGAATTGGAGGCTAAAGTTGAACACTTGGAGAAATTGCTAAGTCGGAAGGATAAAAGAGATGTGTGGTTTCTTACGGGAGGAGGTGAAGAGAATCTTAATGAATCTCTTGATATATTGGTGATGTGGCACTTAAATCTAATGTTCCTTCTTCTATTGCTAAATCTTCACAAAGAAAGGTGTCTAGCAAGGGCCTATTCTATATACTAGCAAAAGGCGAAGACATTCTTTGGATAAGGTATCTGTGACACATCAAAGGAGCTAAATATGAAGGATGTATCTCGATGGTTTAGTGAAAGAGGTTACTTCGATGGTCAAACTTCATCTATACGAGAACATTCAAATGTTTCACCTTTAGTAGATGATGAAGAGGTTTTTCTTCTTTGGGAGAGCGTATAAGTTGAATGCTTCTTACGAAGTTTTCTACACCAGTTGAGGAATTGTCTCAACCTATTTCCTCGATGTGGGTTTGATTGTTTCTTGAAGCTCACATTGGTTCTTTGAAATTGGTTCTGTGAGACATCTTACGAGGCAGGGCGGGATCACTGTGATTGATGATTTCTTTGAAGTCGGGTAAAGTGACTAAAGAACAATATCAAGCTCGGTGGATTGTTCTTGATTATGAAGATATTCGGAAGAGTCGTGTTGTGGCTAAGTTTCTTCAAGATCGGTATGCTTGATTTGTCTCTGAAGGAAATTAGAACTTGATGCATTCTTTCCTCGATTCTTGATGATCAATGGGATGGTTATATTTCTCAAGGTGCTTGATCGATCTAGCAAAACTTATCTTAGGAGATTCCTTTAATGATGATGATTTTGTGGATAAAATGATGGCACTTGGTAATCAAAGGAAGAAGAATCTGCTGCTGAGAGAAGAGCTCTTATTGAGCAGAGAAATAAAGCAAAGAGATAAACCTATATTTGTTGCTCGGAAGAGGAATTTTATGAGGAGAGTTGTGAAGAATCTTGCTTTGTATAATTACGGTATGTCTATGAAGCAAATCATGACTTTATCGATGATGCTTTGATTAGGCGATATCATATGATTATGAAGTTTCCTTCTTACGGTTCTACTTCTTCTTCTAAATTGGCAAATAGTGCTTCAATATCGATGTTCCCTGACTGAAGCGACGACGAGCAGTTGAAATTGTGGATAGTTTTGATGATGTTTTGCCTTGGTGGTATCTTGATTGTTCTGCGATACAACCGATGTTATTACTACTTACGCTATGGATGGTTCTGCTTGAATCTTCTTTGATTTCTTACGAAATGTTGTCGGTGTTGAGTTAAATGATTCTTTGATTCGAGGCGATCTACACCAATCACGATAACATTCTTGATATGGGAAAGCGAGTTTGGTTACAAGAAGTTACGATAGATTGGCTCGAAACATGCTTCAAGGAATACTCCTTTAGATCTTAATCTTGATGAATCTACATTTATTGAGGTTGGATCTATTGAAGCTTTTCTGAAGGTACTCATGTGGTTTTGGTTAATTGAATTCTTTGGAAAGCTTAACACTTGTTTATAAATTTGGATAAATCTTTTATTGAATTTAACTTCTTGAAGGATATTCTTCATTTGGTGAATAGACATGATTTGAAGATCTTTGTATGAACATGTCATTCGATATTATAAGTCGCATCATGCAAGCTGGTTACGGTTTATATTTGTTGGGTGATCTTGAGGTTATGTTTGATTACGATTCTCCACATGGTAAAGGGTATTCTATTTGGAAGAATTCTCATAAATGGGAGATTGAGAGTTGGAGATTTTATCCTCGCCTTGTGTTCGGGTAGTTCGGACTACATGTGGGATGATTTTGTGTATGCTATCGGATAGGCTTTATCCTTTATCGATATTTTATGGAAAGATTCTTTGAGACACAAGTTGGAAGTGCCTCTAATCCGGTTGGAAATGATGACCTTCATGCTACTCAATGTGTTGGTTTGATTAAGAATCAACTTCTATCACATAAAGGTTCATCTTGATTGTAATATTACATGTAATATTTGTTTTCTTTTGTTATTTTATTAGTTAAAAAAAAAAAAAAAAAAAAAAAAAAAAAAAAAAATAATTTTGGTTTTATCTAACTTTTATTGCGGGTTTGTTGTATATTTTTGGTTATTGACTCACCGATATACTTTGTGTATGTCAAAGAGTTAGCTAGTCCAAAGCTGACTTTGGTAAAACACATCAAATCATTGATATTTGTAATGATTTGCTAAAAATCATAGGGTAAGCAACCACCTATGCTTTATTCTTTGAGTGTTGTATGGTTTCAATTCACCATGGTATATTCTGTTTGGAATCCAAGAATTGGCTAGTCCACTTGTATATGGCTTGTGGTAAAGGCGGTGGCATTCCATATTTGGTTCTCAATTCACCAATCCTAAAATTGACTAGTCACGAGCAAGCGGCTACGGTAAAGACATTTCAAATCCGTTTATATGGTTCTTTGGTTTGCCCATAAATCGAGATGGTTATCGGTGTACCATAGTTTCTGACTGAAACATATGGCTACTCCGGTAGTGATGGCTATTGGTAAAGAGACATCAAATCCATTTATTTTCAATGATTCACCTCTCACGGGAGTTAACACACACGGATGTGATGAGAATAGTATGAAACTAATCTGTTTTGATGTACCTTTTGTCATTTGTTCTTTGCAAAGATATGGCGTTTAAGAGTTTATTCATCATAGAGATGTTCTTTAGATTCTTTCTTTATTCTTTGTTGTTCGTGTCCAATCCTCAGTCTTGTAAGATCTATCAAGCTGGAACTTAACAAGTCAAATTCCGGTTTAGGGAGGATTGTTGGGAATTATGTGAAAGTCGATTATCTTGATTTTAATGCGAAGTGTTTCTCTTGAAGTGAAGTGGATTTAGAAGACTTATTCTGCTGAAGTATAATAGTTAATAGTTTGTTTACTGGAAGTGTTTATTCCGTGTTTAGTTTATTTAGTATAGATATACATGAGCTTTATTAGGAAGTGATTGTGTATATCTTATTTAGTTTATGATTATCGTTTCTTGGGAAGCGGTTTAGCAATATTGTTTAGGGTTCCTTATCTATAAAAGGAACACATTAGAAAGGTTTATGTACCGATTGCGAGAATTCTGTTTTAGTTAATATATAGATCCATAGAGGATCAAGAAGTTCTTAGTTATTTGTTACTTGTGTTTATATTCGATAAACATTAGTAGTAGAGATTGTCTTTTATGGTGCTTGTGATTACATAGGCATACATAACGATCCACGAGCTCAAGATCTATTAAGGTCTTTGTCGATTCAACATTTATCATGAGGTATGTGAACTAAATTTCCTTTATCATCATTTGAGGTAGCCTCAAAATCACCTTCAACAATAATGTACCAAGATCAATATCTTTAGACTTCACATATGTTTGAATCTATTTTTCCAATATATAAAAGATTAGTTTCAAGTAGTGGTGGTCGTTGCATAGATTGCCCTTCCTTATAATTTTCGAACCCATAGTGATCGAAAAGTTTTAAAATACAATTTTATTTTAAAACTTTATAAACTTAGCTCTTGATGCCAATTGTGGAAAACTAGAAGGGGGGTTGAATAGTTTTGCCGATTTTAAGTTGATTTCAAAAACTTTAGATTCGATATTATGTGAAATCGTATGGATGTTGAGAGCGTATAGATCTAATGATAATGTAAGTAAATAAACAAAGATAAGGGATAGAAATGACACAACCGATTTATAGTGGTTCGGCTACAAGGATACCTTCCTTGCCTACTCCGCTCCCAGAGTCACCTACTCGAGTTCAAGCACTATGTCAACAAACTCCTTCACTTGGCGGAGAAGCCTTCAGCGTTGCTTACACTTTATCCGGTGCAAAGCTAAATACCGAGTCCGTAGCACGGTGGACCAAACCAACACAACTATTACACAACAAATATGTGAAATATCAAATACAAGATCTTAAGCTCTGAAATCTTGCGGGTGACAAATCAATCAAGGACCCCTTGCTTGGATGACTTGTAGAATGCTCGTGATATCGCCTTAGAGAAGGACCTATATGAGAATCACAAATAGAAAGAAGAAGAACAACTCTCTAGATCTAGTGATCTATATGTTAGAAGAGAATGAGAGTGTATGAGAGATTTAGTAAGAAGAGGGTGAGTTAGAATGAAGAAATGGCTCTCATTTATAGGCAAATTTCCTCACTGTTCACACGGATCCCTTCCACTTAGGATCCGGCTAGCACAAAGCTAGGGATCCGTGGCAGCTCCTCTTTGCCCATGGGTTTTTGGTTATGGGTCATGGGTTGGTCCATGGGTTATATCTAGATTCAATGTATCTAAGTATACATTGTATCAAGTCTCTTTAGGTATGGGTTAAGATCCATGGGTTGTGATTTTACCGTCCTAATTAACTATTACAACAAATGCTTTAGTTACTACATTTTGTATTTAAAAGATTATATGTAAATGCTTTACAAAAATAACATGTATCCTTATAATTATACTTAAGACAATATTATATATGTTATCAACAAAACACAAAGAGATCGCAGAATATTAATAAACGTTTTTACGGTTTATTTGTATTAACAAAAATCATAGAAAAAAAATACTTAAAAGATAGACTAAGAACCTCCTATTGAGATGGTGGATGAGCAAGAGCATTGATTCGCTCTAGGATGTGGTTGAGGATGAACCTCATTTCATCTTGAAGCTCATGGACCATCACCCGGGTCCTTTCGGTAATGTGGGCGGTCCGCTCACAATTTGAGCAACCGTGTCTAGGAGGGTAATATGGTTCATGATTTTGTGGTGGTGGAATGGTGGAGTTGCTGGTGTTGGTAGTTGGAGTGGTGATTATGGAGGCTAGCAAAGCACTTTGCATTTTCATGGTTTCACTAAGGTGGGAGTCCACCATATTAGAGAATTGGTGGAGATAATTTATCTCGGCTTCAATCTCCTCTCTAGTTGGGTGATCATCCCACATGGATTCCTCAATGTCCTCTATATGAGGAGGCATGGATGTTGGAGGTAGTGGATGATCCCCATACAAAGGACCATGAATTTCCTCGTGAATAGGACGGAAAAGAAGAGGTTTAGGTCCTAATGGGGCGTTTGGGTCAAATGATGGACATGGAGACTCATGAGCTATTCGCTCAATAGTACCAAAGGATAGTAGTGGTGGTGGATGATTGGGCCTAGGAGGCAAGTCCTCCAGAAATGGGTTTGGAGATGTAGGTGGTGTATAGAATAGCTCTAATGGGATGAGAGTTGGAGATTTAGGAGGTGATGGTGACTTGGATGTTTGGATAGGAGCCGGAGGTGATGAGCTAGTGATAGGAGTCTTTGTTGGAGGTGGAGTAGTGACAATGATAGGTGATTTTGGAGGTTGTGTATGAGTAGCCAAAGTGAGGAAGTTCTCATCTTTTATGGGAGATGAGATGGTTAAAGGAGAGGAATCGGAAGAGGAGCTTATGTTGACAAAGCAACATGGTCTTACACTTATTCTAGCCGTTCTCTTGCAAGGCTTGTTTGATGGTGAATACTTAGTTATTTATGCTTATGGTTTTGCTAGTAGATGAGAAGATTTGAGAAAGTGTGAGGATGATCATCTTAGAAGCTCTTAATTTATAGGATTATGAAATTATGGAGAAATGTGTTTGATTTGATGTTAAACCATAGAAGAGATGAGGTTTCAATGATTTGAAAGTGTTTTTAATGCTAGTCATATCACCTAAGTCAAGCCATACAAGAAGGATGGATTGAAGTGACAAAGATATGCAATAAATGTGTTCTAATGATTGTAAGATCTTGAGAATCAGATCACCCACGGATTGCAAGGAACCAAATTTTTGGTTCCTTCCTTTATGAAAAAGGGTTCCTTGGGTGGATTGGAATTTTTGAATTTTGGTGGGAAATGGATATCCTAGATGCCTAAGTATGTTAAACTAGTTCTAATATGGGTAAAAACTAGTAAGAACAATCCTAGAGGTAAATTATGGTACTATGGCATGTTAAAATAAGCGAAATTTAAAAACTTACCTGCAGATACGACGACACTAAATTTTTACACATGCGGAACCGTTATTTTGGTGCCGCCTGGTCAGCCTGTTCAGGTTTGGCGGTACCAAAAAATACAACAGACAGAACCAAAAAATATTTGCCGTGTGGTCCGTGGTGATCAGATTTCATCACAGACCCATTTTTTAACCGTCGAGGACCTTTCTGAAACCTGAAATTTTTCTTAAAACATATGACATTAATTATTTCTAGTTAGGAAAAATCGATAACACATGCACAAACATAGTGGAGCATAGACTTTGACCAAGGGCTAACAATTTTCACATAAAAGTAAAAATGGGTAAAATTTGATAACACACTTGTGCTATCCCCCTGCATCAACCGGTTAGCATACAACATTGTTCAAGTTAGTTTATCATCCTACAAAGTAAAAACGACCAAATAATATCATACATCATTGTTTTAAGCTTGTTCCAAACACACCTTTAAAAACCTCACTTATCCAACTTTTTGTAGATCTTTGTCATCATCCTTCCAAGGCACTTGAACATCCCCTTGGTTTGCTTGAACTCCGCCGATTCATTCTCAATCTCAGGGAGAGATACGTAGTACTCTTGAGGTGGAAGTCGAGAATTTAGGAGACCGTCTTTAGAGCTATTTGATGATGATGATGAAGGAGTTGTAGGTTTTGCCCTTTTACCTTTAGTCTTAGCCACTCGCTCGACACTCAAAGACACAAATATGTAAGGGATGAGAGCATAGTCTAGCTTCAACCCTTTTGGGCTTGGTGGAATGGGTGAAAATGCTCTATAGAGACGGGTGAGTAGCATCCCGTATGGAAGAGCAACCGATACTTGAGTAGGAATATCTAACATTCTCCTAGCAATGTAGTAGGCTAAATTGAATGGTTGACGAGTGGACAAGTTGTAGAGCATGTGACAAAGGCAAGCATTGATATGGTCTCTATTTCCTATAGTGCTAATGACATTGGCTCTAAGGAGTTCCTCCCACTTTTTAAATTCGGGCTTAAGCTCATTGAGCTCCATACCATGTGGATCTTGGTTCACTTCCTTTCTCTTTTGGGTGACACAGGTTAGAGCTGCCCTTTTGTTAAAAAGGTGCTCACGGATGATGTCCTTATCCGCCAAAGGAGTTTGGTAGGGAAGAGAGCGGTCATTGATTGCATCAAGGATAGTGAGTGACCACTTATCCGAGTAAACACATGTACCATGGTTAGGAATACTTAGCACTTGAGCAAATTCTTCTAGGGAGATGGTGTAGTCAGTTTGATTGATCCTAAACCTAAGAGCCATTTGATTGTCCTCATTAGTGAAAGAGACAACACTAGCATAGAATTCTAAGACAAACCTAGGACAAATGGGTTCATCGATGTCGAGGACACAATCAAAGATGATAGTGGCAAGCTCTTGACGGAGATTTTTTCCTTCGACAAAGGAGGAATGAATGGTCCTACTCTCATGGAAGTACCTTTTCTCTAGACTCTTAAAGATTTCGACTTGTTCTTTGGAGAGGCCCTTGGTTTTGTGGTGTTTAGGTATGTAGCTAAGAGTATCCTTGTGATCATAGAATTTTGCGGCTACCATGGTTGTTCCTATGAGCAAAGATTTGCATGTTAAAAATAAAAAACAAACTTAGCGTTTTGGTTCTAGTGTGTGCCTATATGAAAACAATTTGGAGTTGCGGTTATCTCGGCTCATTTTATGCATAAAATGGTTTTCAATGGGGGGTGTTTGGCAAAAGGCATGAGATAACCCAAACGCTCCTAATTCAATGTGGCTTCATTTGAATATACTCGGAATGCATATTAGTTATGCATTACCTTTAGTATTCAAGAGCATTATACAGCGATGAAAACTTACGTTCTATTTGTATTAACAATGAAAATTGTTTTCCTACAAGTGAGAAGCTTTTCAAAATTTTGACATGGGGTTTTTGTTTAATTAGAATAAGGCCTTATAGTAATTATCTTTTAAGTAGTGGGAAACATGATTATTTTATGCAATGTGACAATGTAGTACTTAATTTCGATAACTAGTTATGCAATTTGCCAATTAAATCCATGTTTTGTACAAGAATATTCATAATCCCCATGTAATGATTTTGTGCACAAATTAGAATCCTAGACTCAAAATTAAGAGAAGTAATGTAGTTAGGATACTTACAATAATGATGTTATCTTCAGTGATTAATGGGTGAGAAAGTCTCAACAATGAGGTAGGTGTGTTGTTGATACGTTTTGGTAAAGTGGGTTGTGAGGAAGAAGATGTTTTGTAAGTGGTATTTTTGCTACTGTGTCACCACGGACCAGACGGCACCAAATATTTGGTTCCGTTCGTGTTGTCGTTTGGTGCCATGGGAACAATAGCATATTTAAGCTAATTTGTTTTGTTTTGTTTGTTCTAAGGTTTAGACTATGTTTTAACTACATGTTTGGTTCCATTAACCCTAAGCCAAGTCTAAGAAGATTAAATGGTTCTCTTTTGAGAGGCTTAGTTAGGATGTCGGCAATGTTGTCTTCGGAGGATACTTTCTCAATTGAGATGTTTCCTTTTGAACATTGTCGCGAAGAAAATGATGGCGGATTTCAATATGCTTAAATGCGAGCATGTTGGACGGGATTTTCTTTGAGATCAATAGCTCCTATGTTGTCACAAAGTATAGAGATATCGTTGAGATGAATTACGTAATCACGGGAGCTTGCTTCATCCAAAGAGCTTGTTGACATGCTTTTACGGGTGAGGCGTATTCGGCTTGATGGTTGAGATAGCTAGAGCCGTTTGTTACTTTGCAAACCATGAGGTGAGACAATGTCCAACAAAAGTACAAATACCACTTGTACTTTTCTATCGACATAGTCACCGGCATGGTTCGAGTCGACACACAATATAGTTTCTACACCGTTCCTTTGGGATACCATAATCCTAAATATGTCGTTCCTTAATGTATCTAAATATCCTTTTCAAGGCTTCTAAGTGTGATGTTTTGGGATTTTCTTGAAAGCGAGCACATAGACATACACTAAACATAATGTCGGGTCTACTAGCCGTGAGATAGAGCAGGCTACCAATCATTCCTCTATATTTACTGTTATCTACCGATTCACCTTCTTCATCCTTGGTGAGTTTAGTATCCAAGGACATGGGTGTCTTAGTTGGTTTTGAGTCTTCAAGACCAAATTTCTTAAGCATGTCTTTTATGTATTTAGATTTGTTAAAGAATATGCCATCTTCTAGTTGTTTAATTTGAAGTCCTAGAAAGAAGTTTAACTTACCCATCATACTCATCTCAAACTTGTCGTGCATGATTTTAGAAAAATCATCACATAGCTCTTGACAAGTTGATCTGAATATGATGTATTGCAAACATTATGTCCTGTATTGCAAACATTACATCTGTTGCGGTCCCACGGCACCAAAATTTACAAACGGAACCCTATTTTGGGTCCGTCTGGGTCCGTCTTTATCTTCTTGCGTTTTGACATTTGTTTGTCTTTTCGACCATTTGGTTTGACTCTTTGGAATTAATACTTCAATAAATCCTAGTCCATTCATGTTTCACGGTGTTTTTGAATTCTAACTATTTCATCGGCACAAGCAATATTTTGGTAAACCTTTTAAATTTAGAGTTATGTTCGATAAGAACTTCTTGTGTGAGCTTTAGTTTTTCTATTTCAAGACTAAGCTCTTGACATGATTTGCAATCATCGTCATTTGCTTTCCCTTTTCAATCGTTTGCCTTTTCTTTTAACTCATAGACTTCATTTTCTAAAAATTCCTTTTAGTCTTTAAAATTTATTTTTAGTTATGATTTTTAAACTAAGCTCACAAAATTGATTATATTGTTTTTGCAAAGTGTCATCATCAATAGAAGAATAAGATGAGTCGGAATGTACCTCGTTTGATTCATGTGCCATTAGAGCGATCTCATCCTTGCTTGATTCTTCATCATCCTCACCATCACTCCAAGCACCACTTACAAAAGCTCGTTGATTTTTGCTTTTAGGTGGCTTGGGACAATCTCCTATTAGATGACTTGTATCACCTCATCTAAAACACTTTCTTTCACCTTTTCCCTTTTTGTCATCTCGGTCTTTTCGGAATGGCTTATTTTCTTCTCGGGGTTGTCTTACGAACTTTCCTCTTCCTCTAAAGAACTTTTTGAAATCTCTAACGGCCATAGCATACTCCTCATCTTCACTACCGGAGCAAGATTAGTCATCATCACTTGATTCCGTTCTTGCCTTTAAAGCAACGAATTTAACTTTCTCTCTTTTTCCTTTGATGATTTCCAAATCTTTCTCCATCACCATTTCGTGTACTTTGAGGTTTCCGATTAGCTCGTCTAGTGACATTTTTGAGAGATCTTTTGATTCCTCAATAGCCGTTACTTTAGCTCTCCACTTCGGATGGAGTGCTCTAAGAAATTTCCTGAAAAAGTTCTTACTACGAAAAGATTCATCAAGTGCTTTAAGAGATGTAATAATAGTATTAAAGCGAGCAAACCACAATCAATGGTTTCATCTTCAGGGATAACAAATTGTTCATATTGTTGAACAAGAAGATCAATTTTGTTATCCTTGACTTGTGAATTTCCTTGATGTGTAATAATCAAAGATTCCCAAATGTATTTAGCGGTTTCACACATAAAAATTCTTTCATATTCTTTTCTAGGTAAAGCATTATGTTAGCTTCATTATTTTTAGCTATTAATTTCTTTTGATCATCAACAAAAATAGCTTATGTTGTAGAACTAAAGTCTCCTTTAATTATAACAAACCAAAGATCTATATCTTTTGATTTTACATATGTTTCAAAACGGGGTTTTTCCAATAGATAAATCCATTTGTTTCAGAAAGTGGTGGTCTTTGCATAGATTGCCCTTCTTCTAAGTTTTCGGAATCCATGGATCGTTTCAAGTTTATAAAATACAATATATTTTAGATTTTCTTGAGAAACGAGGCTCTGGTACCAATTGTGGAAAACTAAAAGGGGGATTGAATAGTTTACCGATTAAAAACTTTGTTTTGAAACTTATTGAAAGATCAATTGATATTGATCTTAGATATGTTAGTGAATGATAATCAATATGCAAGCAATATATATAAAGAGTAAATAAGGAAAGAAACAATCAAACCACGACAAGTTGTTTATAGTGGTTCGGTCTACAATGACTCTTTTCCGTGCCTACTCTACTCTCCAGGTCTCACACTCGAGTTTAACTTCACTAGTCAACAAGCTCCTTTCACCGTGGAGAAACCTTTACACTTAAACACACTATTTCCGACACTAAGCTAGATGTCGAGTTCTTTTCAAAGGCACAACCACTCCTACACACAATGTATTTTAAGGACTAAAATACTAACCACTCACACTCACAAGTTTATGATGGTTTGGTATAACAATGATGTATGAATCAAGACTAGATCATACAACAATAAACAAACAAGACTTTCAACTATTTGTTGAAGCTTAAATATGCCTTGATCTTCTTTGCAACAAAAGAGGATCACTATAATGATATGAAAGTGAGTTAAAAATGTTAGATAGAAGGAATGTATGTGAATATGCTAGAAAGGGATGAGAAACAACTTGGTTTGGCTTTGCTATTTATAGCCAAAATAATCAGTAGGCACCACGGACCACGTAACCCACAAAAGGGTTCCGCCCATGTACAATTTTGGTGCTGCCGGGGTCCGACAGCAAGATCACCAAAATCTTACCAAAGTCAACCATATCTATCCAAGATTGTGTAAGATATGCAGAGTCTAAATCTACACAAAATATCTAGTGAAATCTTCTAAAGATTTCAATGATGTACTACATGATGTCATGTGTTGTTTTATATTTTTAGAAATATGTTAAATGTAAATACATATGTAATGTTTTGTTTTTAAGAAACTAAAACATGCTTGATCTAAAAATGTTAACATACATTATGGTTTAGAGGCATATCAATAATATGATTAATCAAGGTGTAAATGCTTGAGTAATGAAGATATTATTTGGTGAAAAGCATGTTTTAATATCTATTAAACTTTACAAGCTTTAAGCTCTATAAAAATTAAATTTACTTTTGTCATTAACAAAACTTTAGGTAAAGATCATAAAATATAAATAACGTTTAATGACGATATTTGTATTAACAAAAAGAAAAAAGGAAACCTGGTAGGAAACCTAAAAATGCTCCCTATCAGCCATTTAACCCACCAAATGATGGTTCTGGTCCAAGTTCAGATCCAAATGCTTCTGAACCAAATGTTGCAGATCCACATGATGCAGATCCACATGATGCAGATCCACATGATGCAGATCCAAATGTTGCAGATCCATTTGATGCAGATCCAGATAAAATACCAGTTCCAAGTTCATATCCAAGTGTTTCATATCCACCTCTTTCAAATCTGGAATTTGCAGATCCAAATGCAAATCAAAGCTTCACTGGTTTACTACAAAGTGTGGAACAACAGGTATAACTTGTATAAACCTTGACTGGTACAAAATGTTATAAATCAAATTAATCTTAGAGTTCTAAAATCTAATCCTATTGATAGAGACAGGATGCGAGATATTGCGATCGACAATTATGAGACTTCTTGAGAATCTTGAGCGAAGAAAGCGAAAAAGAGGCCAACAGACAATATCATCAAAAGGATCTAGAATTATCAAAACTTGGACTTTATAGAAAGAGAGGAATTAGGGGACCATCTGAAAGGATCATGAATCAAAAGAGGAAGGAAGACCCCAATGCTCCTAGACACACCCCAAATACTGCACTTGGTGTATCAGATTCAGAATGAAGAATGTAGAAAGAAGATGAAGACCCAAATGCTCTTTAAAGTATTTTTTTTTTTGTTAGACACTAAGTAGTGGGTCTCTCTTTAGTTTATGTGTTTTATCTTTCCAAGTAATGCAGAAATGTAACATTGGACCACTTTAATGTGGCATGTGGATGGTACTACTTTAAACATATCTTTTGTTTTAGATTGGGACCTAGTAATGCAGACACTATCTTTTGTTTTAGATTGTGGCATGTGGATGTGTTTTATCTTTCCTTGTCGGTTTTGAATAATATCTTGACTTTTATTTATTTGACCCATTTTAGTAATCTGTTTTGACTAATATCTGGTAACCCATACAAAAATTGCTACTAGATAGAAAAGCACCTTACATTACATAGATAGTCATTGGTGTTAACCCATACAAAAACAACTAACATGACAATACAAAAGACCTAGCATAGATTCATTGTCATTGGGTTTAACACATACATAAACAACTAGCAGCCCTTAAACATAAACAACTACCAACATTATTCTACTAGGCAGTGTGTTTTTTTCCTTTCCCCTTGTTGTCTGCAACTAGTCCTGATGGCTTTTTGATTCCAAAGTTCTTACTTTTAATTGCATCCCAAGTATGCTTATTTGCTAGCCCTAGTACTTGGATCCTTTTACCTGGGGTTTGTTCACTAGCTTCTAACTTTTGACTTTTTGCAGCTTTTGACTTTTTGGCTTCAATAGCTTCTAATTTTTTATCTTGATCGTAGTAATCAGCAAGAAAGTAATAACTCCAAGATAGTGGAGCAATGAGTTCAGCACTTGTTTCAGATAAATCAGATGAATCAGATGAAATACATATGACAGATGAAATACTATTGGAACTCATTGTTAAGGTGTTGGGATTCCTTGATTAGGGTTACTCAGTAACTTTTTGAATGATGTGAATATGATGTGTGTTATGTTGTGGATATAAATGGCAATGAAAGTACGCAAAGTATTATACTCTCACCTACAATGTAAATGCAATTCAATGAAGGGTTGGTATGCTACCATTTATGTCTATCTAACCTTAAGCAGATTGAATTTTATGATTTTGACCCTCACATTTGACCCATTACGCTTTCACTTGTATTGCAAAGCACTGATAGCAAAATTACAAAGCACAAAATCCACTTGCATTGCCATTGATAACAGAACCATTAGATAGACACAAAATCGCGATAATGAACCATTAGATAATACATCCATTACACCACTTCAACAATCCTACCCTTGCGACTACACTACATCCATACAAGCTTAAAACACAATCCTAACTTAGACAATACATCCATACCAGCTTAAACACAACAAAATCCATACCAGCTTAAAAAACACAAAATCCAAACCAGCTACATCCATACCAGCAAACCTTTATCATCATTTAGTTAGGAAATACATCACAAACACAACAATAGAAAACACAATCATTGCTTTCTTGTAGCATTCACCAGTGCTAGTTCTCTCAATCAGTTCCACCTCCAATTCACGAATTCTTGACCTATATGTGTACTCTTGCACTTGCATTTCTCGCCTTAGCTGTTTGACTTGAGTATATAGACTATGCATCTCAGTTCTATAGTAACCATAGCGTATCTCAGGATCAAGAAAAAAGTAGAATCGGCATTGGTTGCCAGAATCCTATAAACACAAAAAATATAATAAACATAATGTTAATAACCAAAAGATCAATGCTTTTTGCTTACACTTGGATTAGGGCAGCACATAAATCTTCTGACAGGGTTTGTAGGGGTTCACGATTTTTAGTCTAATCCAGTTGGAGGTAGAAGATGATGAAGACATGATTTAATTGGGATGGAATTTAGGGATAATATTTGATTTGTGGGAACAAATTAGGGCTACCAAAGGTATATAAAGAGGGAGGATATTGCAACGGTAAGATTTTGCCATTTAATGGCCACGTTAGATATTTGCAGCGTTAAAAATACTGAGTTGGCAAGCCATGTCAGATTTTGCAATTTGAACCAGTGACAAATGCACTTTGTGACCATCTGGGTAATAAAAAAAGTAGACGTACTGGTATGTGCAAAAACACATACAATTTATTTATCAAAATAGACCCAAAATAACCATAAAAGAGCCGTTTATGCCTAATATTTGTTGGTTTCTTGAGTTTATGCATGTGCAGGTATAAATTTGGCAAAACACACAAAAGAAAGACAAATCAGACAAAAACCGAGCACAAGAATGAGAAGAGTGCAAAAGCCGATGCCGGGATGCTATTTTATGGGATTTGGATGCTTAAAAAGTCAAATTACGGAGTTCTGGATCATTGTTAGGAGTTTTCACATCAAAACCTTTCACTTTACCAAACTTTCACTTTTCACCCTTAACTTTCATAAAATTACCATTTCAACCTTCAACTTATCCATTATTACACAAAATACCCTTCACTTTCCCTCATTTACCTTGTATACCCTTTAACCCCTCATAATACCAAAATACCAAAAATCACCCTTTACCTTTAACAACTTACACCTTTCGCCCTTATAAATTGCAAATTCACATGAATGGTCCTTATGTTAATATTTGGATACAAAAATTAGCCAAGTCCAAAATAGAATTCTTAATATCCTCCCATTTAAGCACAAGCCCAACCTCCTTAATGAATCTCTTACCCGGTTATCACTTTGACCCGTTTTCCCTTATAATACCACCCACGGTCAAACCTCATATCGGTCAAACATCCATTTATCCTTTATTCCCAAGTCAAAACACAGTCAAAATAAAATAAATAAAAACCCATCCGTACCCTTCCCTCCCAAAACCAAAATACACTGTGTATCCTCCTTTCCACCCTGAAATCCCATGTTTAGATAAAGGAGTGTTTGGTTTTAAGCCATTTTTAGAGTCTTGGTCATATAGATTAGTTGCTATTGGTTTATTTGGTGTTAATTACTCGTATTAAAACTTTATCAATCATAGTTTTCAGTTTCATCAAGTTAAATTGAGTTTTAAGCTTTTTCCAAAAATCTGTCCATTCCAAACAGTCAGTTTCAGTAGTCAATTTTAAGGACCTCAGATGCTTTAAAGTTTGTTTAAATTGGTTTAAAATGTTGTTAGTGAACCTAGGTTTGTCTGATTTGAGCTTATTTTGTAGTCAGTAGTCTTTTACCTTGCTTAACTTGATCTCAACAGTCCCCTAATATGCTGCTTTCTGTCTTGCTGTCACAGCCCTAGTGCCCAAGTGAGCTTATTCACATCTGCTTATCTCCTTAGTCTTTTAATGTATTTGCTAGATTTTCGCTTTTTTAGGTAGCTTCTAGGATAGATTTTATCTGGTTAACCTTTACTTTGCCTTAGGAGCTTATTTACCTAGCTTAAGTGAGCCTGCAAAAAGCCCCCCATAGTTCCTTATCTGCTGTAGCAACAAAAGAATTTAGTGCATCTCTTTAGTATTTAGTTCACTATTCCCTAGCTTAATTCAATTCCATTCTAGTTTTTAGATTGATTAGATTAGGAGTAGCTTAAGTTTGAACACTTCATACTTTTTAATAAGCTTATATCATTCATAGCAATTCCCTAGTAGCATTTTTCTAAGTTGCAAATCTGCTTATCTTCATGATTTCTTTACTTGATTTTTGCTCCTATTTGTAGTTTAGAGTATAGATTTTGCATGTTTTAGCTTCTTTAGCTTTTAAGTGCTTATTTTATGGTTCAATTTTATTTTCATAATAGCTTTTCATATCAGATACATGTCTAATAGCTTAATCAGTCTTCCTTAGTTGCTTTTTATAATTGTCATAGATTCTCAGTATCATTTAGATCTTTTCTGCAAATTTTCTTATTTTTCCAAGTTCATTTACTATTTTTCTAGATTTAAAATCAGTTTTTAGTATTTTAAATAGCTTTTACTTCAAATAAATCGGAAAATGGTCACAAAAATATGAAGTCAATTTTCTTAGGTTTATAATAATCAAAAAGTCACAAAACATATTTTTTTCAGATTTTTCCTAGTTGAATTAGTATTTTTTTTAGAAATTTAATTAGTTTAAATCAGTTTTAAATTCATAATAAATAGAGAAAAAGTCAGAAAAATATAATTTCAGTTTTAAAAATCATTTTTATTTTATTTAGATTTTTGAAAAATAGTTTGCTAATTTTCTTGTAAGTTTTTATGTTTTCTAGCTTTTTAAATCAATTTTAAAATTACCAAATTAGTTTTTAATTCAAATAAAATCAAGAAAAACCAAAAAAATTAGTTTCAAATTTTAGATAATTTTTAAATCACTTTCTTAGCTGTAGAAAAATATTAGTTCACTTTTAAGAGTTAAAATAGATTAGTTTGCCTTTTAGAATACGTACTAGATTTATCGTAACTTGCGTTCTTAATTAAATTTGCATACTTAGTTGTATTTTCTTATTTGCACCATAGGTTTAGTAGATTTAATTGCTTCCCATTATTTTTCCTTGCCCCGTAGTTTAGAAATCACTAAAAATCCTTTTTACCTATTCAAATCCCGAATCCTGCGACGTGAGTTGTTAGCTCCATTCATCCTTCGTTGGGAGAACGACCCGAGAAATACATACCTTTGTATTTCTTCGGAAAATATATGTACTACGAAACCGAACTTATCACGTACCATATCGGTACATTTGAGAAAGTAGGTGGTATTTAATAGTCAAACCCTTTATAAAAAGAAAGTTTGTCACCTTTTGTGTTTTTCAAAATAAGTGGACCCCCAATTCACATATTTTTTAAATAAAAATAATATATTATTTATATATTTTCTCTCTCCTACTTTTTCTCTTAAAACTTACACCAAATTCAAATCCTAATCTGAATAAAAATCCTTTAACAAACCCAACGGACCTAAATGTCACTTGTGCCTAATGGTTCGTTGGCCCCACAAATATTGAAATACATCACTTTATATAATGAGTTAAAAAAAACTCACCATTTTAATACTAGTTATGAGTTCACTACATTTAAAATCTCACATTTTTTACTATCAAACACAATCTTTTCATGTATTTTTAATTCCAAACCCATAAAACCATCACATATTGATGAACCAAACGGCCCCATAGGGTTTTCATTTTATTTGATGAGTATAATCTTTCATTTAAATGTACAATTCAAGGGATGAAAATGAGACGAGACGCGGGTTATTTGAGATCGACTCGTAAACTATTCGGAATCGTCTCGATTAAAAAGTTTTCAAGTCGAGATCGAGCTTCAAAATATTTGGAGTAAACTGCAAAAAATGTCCCTAAACTTTGTTATTTTTGCGAGAAATGTTTGAATGAAAAATTATGCAAGTTGTGTACCTAACGTTTTATTTTTTTCCCAGAAATGCCCTTGAGCCATTAAATCATTAAATCCCCCATTTTTGTTAACGCTCGTTAACTTTTCCCCTTAGTGGCCATGTGAAATGACAGATTCCAAATCACTCAACACCAAGATCTTACTAGGACCCGTTAAATGGTCCATCCCATAAGCCCAACGCCCCAATAATGGAAAGTAGTTATGTTACAATTACTTCAAAAATTGATTATTAATGAATGATACGATAACTAGAACTAGTTTTGTGTATAAAAACATTAAAAACTCTTTTAATTATGAAGACATAGTAGTAGACAACTACTTTCAAACACAAGTACACAACTCTTTTAATTATGACTGTGAAAGCATGCTACATTTGGTCTAACCAACTGTATTGTTGTATCTATAAACAACATGCAATCCCCTAGATGGATTTTTCGTGCTAAGCTCAAGAGATCATAGATATTATATGCTGGATGGTCATCGGATGTTGTTTATATATACTTGCACAATGGCCTATTCTTTATAACTTACATATGTTGTATCCTCTTCTCACTCTATAAATATATATGTAACAGGAAAAAAAGTAGCTACCCGAAGAGAAGACATACGTAAGCTTGTGGAACATTTTAATGTGGGTATCTGCCTATACGTTATGTAGAGCTTGCATAAGCTTCATTAAACTTTTATGATGTTATAAACATGTGGCATTTCCATGTGCAGATTGATGTTGAAAATCCTTGTGTAGTAATGAGCCAGGACAAGAGCAGAGAGTTTTTGCATTCGGGAAATGGCGAAGATACATTTATGGTATGATGACAAACCATTGGTAGCTTTCTTTGCGCAACATTGCCTCTCAGTGACATGTATAATTTTGGATGTAAAAGTGGGTGGATCAGGGGGTTGAGTAACGGTTCAAGATAGGTTCTTTTGGTGTGGGTCTTAACCTGCCCGGTCGGTTTAGGTTGAGAAATAACACTTCTATAAAAAAGAAATCTCAAAGTGCCGTCTTGATGGAAAGCACTTTGAAGGCAAAAAAAAGAAGGCAGGGCGAACTGGAACAAAAAGTTTCTAAGGTATGTTCTAAAGACTGAATATGTATTCATAGGGCGATCTTGATCTGATTAAATAAACCAGAGTAGGATCATATGGTTGATGCGTAGGGTTTTTGTTCATATGGGTGAGAGGAATTTGGATAGTTGGCCTTTGATTATTAATGGGTATGCGGTGAAGGGGTAGGAGATGTTTGAGCAGATGAGGAATAATGGGTTGCAGCCGAATGAGGAAACGTTTCTTGCTGTTTTGGAGTCGTGTGCTGCTACTGATGCGATTGAAGAGGGGTTTATTCATTTTGAAGCGATGCAGAAGGAGTATGGGATTAGTCCGAAAATTGAAAATTATTTGGGACTTATTGGTTGTTATGGAAAACCTGGAAATCCTGCTGAAGCGTTGGAGTATATTCAGACGCTTCCCCCACAAAAGATATATGGGAGGCTGTGATGAACTATATATGCTCGAATTCATGGTGATATTGATTTGGTAGACAGAGCTGACAACTGAGGAGATACTGATAAGTCTTGATCCATCAAAAGTGGACCCCAAGAAAATCCTGACGCCACTTCCTAAAAAGTACACTGCTATCAGTATGCTTGAGGGTAAGAACAGGGTTGGTAAGTTTAGGAACCCGACACTTTACAAAGATGAAGAAGAGATCAGGGCCGCAAATAAGGAACAAAGTTATGTTCCTGATACTAGATATGTTCTTCATGATATCGATCCAGAAGCTAAGGAGCAGGCTTTGCTTTATCACAATGACCGTTTGGTGATTGCATAATGCTATCAAAATTATGTCAAGGATTGTGGGACGGGAACTGATTGTTAGAGACAATAAAAAAGGTTTCATCATAAACGCTACATTTTAACTAAACTTGTAAACTCCTTAAGCTGCATGGTTTGATCTATGGACTAGTTTTTTGATGTGTTATTTTGTGCACTTAAATGAAAGCGGAAATATCAAAGACGTTATAAGCTGAAACCCTTGTTGCCAGTACACGTTTTAGTCCTAAATAGGAATAAGTACATAACAAATGACAAATATTTCTGGACTAGTCGAGACTTTTGCACAGGTCTTGCGGGGTTTCCACAGGATCGAATTGATAAGATATACAAGAATTGATTCTATTTGATAAACAACATAAAAGTGTTTACATTGTATATTCAGACACTAATTAAAACGTTACATATGTACGAGTATATATAGGGTACTAACCGGTGTAAATGAACCGACATGTCCCTTCCTAAAATAACTAACTTTGGCGGTTAATTAACTAACTTTTGTAACCGCTAGTAACTACCCATAACCGCTATTCGGTTATTAACTATCAAACTAACAATATTGGTCCTTTGTCTATCGTTATTTACATGTGTACACCGAGCCTATCAAGACTTTTACAATTATGGTGCAACATTTCCTCCCTAATTGTTTAAGTCTTGTTTTCCTTGCTACTTCCACTTGTGGTGCATCCCATGTCTTCTTCCTTCTTGACTTCATCATGGACATACTTGAACCTTTTCTTTAGATTCTTCTTGTGCTTCCTCCATGTACACGCTAGTCTTTGCATCACCACATGGTTCATTTCCGACCATATCAATCCGTGGTTCTCCATGCCCTACCCTACGTGCTTCCTCATAGTAAACTTTCACCAATGCTATGTATTCTCGATAGCATTCCTTTACACTATGTCCATCCTCCCGAGTCAATCCCAGAGGAATTGCAACATCGCCCCACATATTGTTAAATGACACATTCATATATCCTAAAAAATCTTGTTCTCCGAATCTTCATGCTCTTCTCCGCGTTTTCCTTCACATTGCCTTCTATCATGACCCCAAACTTTGTCTTGTTCATTTCTTCATTCTGTGACTCATCTATCTCTGCATCTTCATGCTTGCCTTGTGGGTCTCTTCTCCCACTTCTCTTCTTGGCTTCTCATTCCAGGGCACCGCAGTCTCATGGTACACCTTTATTATGTCAATGAACCTTCTATAGCAATCTCTTATTGCTTCCTCTTCACCATTTGTCAGGCCATGTATTCTTGCAATTATCTTTCATTATGTCACGTTCAAGAGCAATCCTTTCTCGCTAGCCTTTTCCTTCCGGTATCACGCTATCCTTTCAAGCGTCAAAACATTTGCTTTTCCTCCTTTGTGTTGCGTTCCAGCAGTCCCACAAAAGTTCTTCTACAACGTTGTCTTTTCCTTCCTTTGTTGTCGTGTTATGCAGTCCCAATAAAGTCTCCATCGTATTCCTTGGTGTCTTTTCCTTCCTTTGTTTTGATCTTCTTGATCAAAAAGATGAATCAAACTCTTGCAATCTTGGAGCCTTCGCTCTGATACCAGTTTTGCACAGGTCTTGCGGGGTTTCCACAGGATCGAATTGATAAGATATACAAGAATTGATTCTATTTGATAAACAACATAAAAGTGTTTACATTGTATATTCAGACACTAATTAAAACGTTACATATGTACGAGTATATATAGGGTACTAACCAGTGTAAATGAACCGACATGTCCCTTCCTAAAATAACTAACTTTGGCGGTTAATTAACTAACTTTTGTAACCGCTAGTAACTACCCATAACCGCTATTCGGTTATTAACTATCCAACTAACAATATTGGTCCTTTGTCTATCGTTATTTACATGTGTACACCGAGCCTATCAAGACTTTTACAATTATGGTGCAACAGAGACACACACCTAACTGCACCTCTAACAAACAACATACGCAGGATGAAAAACCAATAAATTAATCTTTATTATTTGCACTTCAAAACAAATACATACCCTGATTGTGTTGGAAATGTATATATTTACAAATATGTGAATGTCCGGATTCGAACTCGTGATCACGGGATTGCACACATTAGCGAATGAGAATTAAAGTTAATAATTAATGTTTATGTTTACGATTAATTATTGCACATTAAGTCCGGTTAACGATCGTTAAGTATTTAACGGAAAAATGACTACTTGCCGTTAAATGAAAAGAAGGACTAGTAATGGAAAATCTTGAAAGAAAAAGTTATGGGTTTTCTTGTGGAAGCGTCCTATGGCCGACCACAATGGGTTGTCCCAACCGATCCCTAACTTGTTCCCAAAGTATTCCATCTACTATATAAAGAGGTTAGGTTCTAGGGTTTCATACACTTGTGCATTGAATTAACCCTAGATCTCTCCTCTCTCTCTCTTGTCCCATTTTCGGCCGAACACCCCACTTGTAAGGGAGTTTGGTTTCGTTTTTCTTAAACGAGGACTTGTGTTAGATCTAGCAATCGCTTGATTCGTTGGTTAATTAGTGTGTACAAGAGCGTGGTAGTAAGACACTATTCTTACACCATATTGATTTGAGTTGTAGAGCGGTAAGGACAACTCTTCAAACCACTTCTTTTTTTGCTCAAAGTTTGACATTCGCAAGAGGTGCGTTACGCATACTTTCAGTTTATTATTTATTTGTTATGATCTTTAAGTCTTCCGCTGTGTACTCTTGATGTCTTTATGTTTTATTATATTTTATATATCATAAACTCAACAGTGGCATCACGAGCCTTGTATAACAAGTAATTAATTACTGAAACACATAAATAAAATAAACATGTTGTGTTATTTTTTGTATGCATAGATCTAGGGTTTGCTAAACCTAAACCCTAATTTTTTTAAGGGAGGCGTTTATTTTGGTACCCTTATTAGGGTTTTGTAAACTAAAGTTTTTTAATGGATTAGAAACCCTAAGATGCATGCAACTTTATGTGTATATGCGTAACTCTGTTTTAATTGCATTAATTGTTAAGTGTAATTTTATGTCCATGATAATTATCTGCATGTTTTATCATGGATGCTTTTATGTATGTCTTTCATGTTTAAGTGATATACACTAAATTATGATAGATCTAAAATTGGGGAAGACCTCAATCATTATTAATTTAATAGGATTTAACAAAAACGTTTACATGTGGCTATTTGATATGCATGACTTTTGTTTGTTATGCATATATTGTTTATTGTTTATTTTACAAATACTTGCTTGTTTGTTATGTGTAACAAGGGTATTTTACAAGAAAAATAAAGCCGACCTAAACAATGGTGAAACATGTATTTTAAGAATAGTAATCATAATCGTTTAATTGATTGATGACTTTGGTACAAATAGTGAGCGGCTCACCCATGAGAATGAACTATAAAGGGGTTATTAAAAGAAGTGCGCAGTCGCACGAAAGGATGTCTAAGGTTGTGCTTTAGCGTGCACAGTCCTCGCCCTCTGTAAGTTCGAATGGAGCTACTTAGTAAGCCATTAAATGTGCAAGCTCATCTTAAGGCGAATTAGTGTTAATTCCATGCGCCACTTGGTGGTAATTATCCGAAACACTAAGTGTTTACACTTATGCAAAAGTACGGTATAATGGATGATAATTAACACTAAATTCCTTGATTGGTGTAACCAATACCTCAATTAAAGTTTGATGATGAAAACTTAAACATTAAAACAAGATATAAATGTTTTAATAAAACCTATGTTACGAAGATGAATGCATGACATCTTTGTACATATTTGATTTAACATCAAAAATTATTACCCTTTTAATTTAAGTTATATGCCATCCAGCGAAGCGGAAACACCTAAGATTACTTTCTATTTGCGTGAGAACGTGACTTAGATCGTAATCAAAGGGTAAAATGTCCACGTGTCGTGAGCGGGCATGGACGATTTTGCGTTTCTTAAGTTGGACAACTTAATTGAGTTAAGCGGTGAGCGGCAATTCAAGGCATAAGATGGGATAAAACATGTTTACATGGCGATTAAAATTGGCTATATGTAAATCCCATAAATCTAGGAATTGAAATTGATATTGGCAATTGAGCAAAAACTCTACCATTTTGTATAAGATTCATTACTAGCGAGATCAAGCGATGTGATGAGATTATGACAATTGGATCCTAGTTTTCGATGAAAATTAAATGGTTATATGCTTATGAACCATGGGTAATTAATTTTCTTGAAAAAGGTTAATTATCGAAAATACTAAAATTGAATTTTGTAATTCTTTTGAATGTATAATTGCAACATTTAACCCTAAACAAAGTTTAGTCTTTGATCGATAAATTGCTCCATTCTACTTTCAAACAAATGTTTGATCGAGAATAATTTACCGAAAAGACAAACGAAGTCTCTTTCCATGGGAGAAGCATGAGACTCAATCCTATTCCTTTTCATGAATGAGAAAGGTATAATAGGAACATTTGAATTGTCTAAATTCTAATGTAACTCATAGCAATGAATTGCACATCTTATTTTCCAAAAGATTTCATTACCCTCATTTGGTGAATGAATCCTTTGTAACAACATGAATGTTGGTTAACCGGAAAACATGTATATGAGTTACAAAATTAGAAGCTAGACAAATTACCGCGAAAATTGGTAAAGGAAAACTAGCTTAATTTATCTAGTTGGTTTACTTTAACCTTTAAAGGTGCTACATACCGGTATGGGAAGGTAGACTGTTAAGGAAGAAATTGTATACCCAATTTTTCAAGTTAATAACATTGATGGATAACGGATCATTCAGAGTAGAATACACCTTTTAGTACCTTAGTAATGATTACGTATGGTTCTTCAAAGGTGTAGGAAAGTAAAAAGCAAGCAAGTTGTTTTCCTTGGTTATGCAACACTTACAATGTTGTCGATTCGGTGAGAGCATTTGTGTTGCATTCTTGAATAAGAAGTTGTTTTAATGATTTCTAATTCGGTGGGAGCTACAAACCTTATTTCACGTGTAGTAACCCAGTTATCTTCAAAGATAATTAATTTCCAATTGTAAACACTTATGTTTTTAAGGAAAGTCATGCGTTTCCTTACTAAACAATATAGTTCTACATCTACTTGTTATATCTATGACACAAATCATATTAATCGAATAAACAAGCGTGTATCGTGTTGTTTATACGCTACATGATGTTGTTCCAAGCACAAGTGGGAGAAATCTTTATTGTGCGCAAGGTACAACACATATAAATATGATTTAAATGGATTCTCTTGACCCAAGGTAAAGAGTAACGTTCTAATAGGAATTATACATTTAAATGTGTATGATTGCCCTATTAAGAACATTTGTCAAGATGATAACAAAGACTACTTTATTTTAAATATTTATGTCTTTCAATATTTAAGAAACACTTGTAGTTACAATTTATGTTACGTGAGAACGTGAACTAGATTGTAGCCAGGTAAAATATCCACGTGTCGTGAGCGAGCATGGATGATTCTGCGGTTTCTTACATTGAACATTTCATGGAATGACATAATTAAATGAAGTAATCGATACTACTTTGAATTTGAGTATTCATTGAATGACTTAAATATATGTAGTAAATATTAACTTGAAATATTAATAGAAACCCGAGGTGGTGTTCATAATTACTTTATTATAAATGTTTATGATTTTGTAAAGTCACAAACATGAAGTACAGTAATACAAGACTTACAATATAAATTAAGGCGTTAACTTGCTATGTTTTCGAGACATGTGCATGAAGTCAATGAGTTGATCAAAGACTTATAACGTATAGTGGGATTATAAGCTTTTGTCTTTTGACTTGGTCAAAATACTTGTGTTATAATACATGCAATTGACTTGGTAATTCTATTGTACCATTAAGTTTTACTTTATTGGTAAATAGGTAAGCCAAATAGTAGATGTTATCTTAAATATTGTTAGATTATCTTACAATATTAATTCTAATGAAATACCATATACTTATGGTATGTTCAGTTAGAAGAATCAAAATCTATTGACATGTTTGATTCAAGATAACTATAGTTTCTTCCGCATGTTATCAAGGTTAGTAGATTGAGTATAGATTGAATATACTCAATAAGACTCCAACCTAGAAGATTGATAAGACACCATTTGTTTATGGAATGTGATGAATCACATTAAGTCTTATAATGAAGTTCTGAATTTGTTAAACTACTTGTAGAGTGGGTTGTAACAAACTAAAGTCAGGAACTGTCAATGTTTTTTTGTAATATCCCAAAAGAGAACAATGTATTGTTGCTATACTTGTTAAACTATTTAGAGGTAATCTTTAAATTATTAAAGGCAAGTGGGAGTTTTGGTTTAGATCTTGAAAGATTAAAGTTACAAAATACATAATCTTCTAAAATGCACTAGTAAATATCATGATGAGGCTAAACATGTAAATGATAGACCTCAAAATGATGGAATTGTCATTCATAGATCCGTAAGGATATCTCAGATATTTAATATGCTGAGGATTATGAGTTACAGGATCATGGTAAGCCTGTTAATCAAGATGATGAATTTACCAAATGTTGAATTGTATGGGCAACTACATTCCACCTAAATTAAGTTTTAATTGGGAATGAAATTTTGTTTGTAAGATTTGGAAATAAGACATACAACCTTGGAATATATGTTTATAAACATATGCGGTAAAATAAATGAGTCTAATAAAACATGATAAATACATATCTTTAACAAGATATAATATGAATGAGATCTTAAAGTTTAACTAGAAGATTCATCATGTACATCATGTTGTGTATAAGATTGTTGTGTCATGCTTGGTTACAAGATGATTTGACAACATTGAAAGTTGTTAGTGTAATAAATATTTTAAAAGGAATATGTTTGGATTTAGAATCACATTCCAAAGTCTGGATATGCTCCTAGATTCTATGGACGGAAATATGGCAATTATTTCATAATTGTCATTGCCAACAAACTTGAGTTTGGTAGGCACCAACATTACACTATAACTGTTCGAAGTTTACGGATGTTTAAAGAGCATATTGTTGTACACAATGATGCTGGTATAATTGAGATGACACTCAATTCTAGTCATGGTATCCTTGATAATGACCATGTTGACTAGTTATGCTAAGAGCATAGTTGCATTATACATTAAAGAATGAAGAATACTTTAAAACTTTAAAAGTTTTGAAAGATGATTGTCATATAAAGGTGGTTCAGGTTATCACGCACCTTATGGAATGATATGACAATATCAAGATATGTGTAAACACATACAAGAAATTCAATTATTGAATTTTTAAAAATAAGTATTCTCAAAATTCTTGTAGATCAAAGTTAGTTGAAATTATGCCTTGTCAACAAGTATGAGTTGCATGACTTGTGGCAAAATTCATTAACTGAGAATTATCATGCATTGATCTATTTAGTATTTGGATAAAGGATGTTAAACAATTATTATTTATAATGAATTAAAGTACGGTATCGTTTAATTTCATTTATAATATTGTGTCTGTATTTGCATGTTTAAATCCTTGAATAACTTAAGTTATTCTAAATAGTCCGTTGTCAATCAATAACATGGGAATGATATTGAATTAAGACAAATCGAGTATTAGTTAGAATACACTTGAAAGTATATTGATGTGTAGCATGACTAATTTCGGATGATATTCAATGAATTGAGTATAGGACTTATCCCACCGCATGATAATACTTTATGGATCTTTGTCATTAAGTATATCATGGATATTTATCCTCGACTTGAGATACAAGAGATATGTCATGGATGTAGTGCATTTTGTGAAGCAATCTAACGCTACACGAATGGTAGTTATAAGGGTTGTTTTCGAAGTGTTGCGAAATTTATGAATCCTGCTTGTAGTCAAAATGGGATTTGTTTCCTTCAAATTTATTTTGAAGTATAATACTCTTGGGCCCTCGTAGGATTGTTAAGATGTTTGTATAGCCATACCCAAGGTCTTGTTCGGAAGAATTGGTAATCTTAATAAATCATATAAATCGAGAAAGCAGAATAGTTAATTAAGAAATGAGTAAGATCCATATTCTTATTAACATGGTATTAGAAACAAAGGATGAATATGATGATGAATCATCAAACTTAGTTTTCTCGAGAAAACCATACACGAGTTGTACCGAGGGCATTGGCGTGTTGCTGGGCGCTAACCAATGTCATTCACGTTTTGTAAACATATCCAGTGGGGTGTTAGAAATGTATATATTTACAAACATGTGAATGTCGGATTCGAACTTCGTGATCACGGATGCACACATTAGCGAATGAGAATTAAAGTTAATAATTAATGTTTATGTTTACGATTAATTATTGCACATTAAGTCGGTTAACGATCGTTAAGTATTTAACGGAAAAATGACTAACGACCGTTAAATGAAAAGAGATGGACTAGTAATGGAAAATCTTGAAAGAAAAAGTTATGGGTTTTTCTTGTGGGCTTGTCTATGGCCGGCCACAATGGGTTGTCCCAACCCGATCCTAACTTGTTCCCAAAGTATTCCATCTACTATATAAAGAGGGTTAGGTTCTAGGGTTTCATACACTTGTGCATTAAATTAACCTAGATCTCTCCTCTCTCTCTCTTGTCCCATTTTATTGAACACCCACTTGTAAGGGAGTTTGGTTTCGTTTTTCTTAAACGAGGACTTGTGTTAGATCTAGCAATCGCTTGATTAGTTGGTTAATTCGTGTGTACAAGAATGTGATAGTAAGACACTATTCTTACACCATATTGATTTGAGTTGTAGAGCGGTGAGGACAACTCTTCAAACCACTTCTTTGTTTTGCTCAAAGGATTTGACATTCGCAAGAAGTGCGTTACGCATACTTTCAGTTTATTATTTATTTGTTATGATCTTTAAGTCTTCCATTGTGTACTCTTGATGTCTTTATGTTTTATTATATTTTATATATCATAAACTCAACAGTTGTATATCAGCATCTTTTATGACTAGGTTTACTTCACCATCTCAAATTAGTATCTCCATTTCTTGTACAAGCTTTACATTATACCTGGTTTGTTAAACCATTTGTGCTCAATTCAAAAAGGTTCCATTTAATCTCAAAACCATACGTAGCAAATCGAGTTATTTTGATTGAATCTAAAAAACTGGAGCTCTTAAAACAGTAGCATTTTGCCAAGTTGGATCATATATCAATGTAAGAGAACTATATATGAACCTGCAGCTGGTTTAATTTGTTGTAACCTTCAGCAAACTGAAACTAGTTTGACATCTTTTATAACCATAACACACCTGTAACATGTAAAGGGTAACCATACTAATTGATTCATCAGTTTGAGACAAACAAATGTACAAGTAATCGATACGCCTTTAGTGTACTCTTTGTGTATAGATATTAAAAGTTGATCATGTTTAGATTCACTCTGTCACTCTTGATCTGTCAAGGTCTTGTTTTGTTCTCTCTCAACATACCAAGTCTATGATACCAACGTTATAAATCATATAGCCAACTTGATCATTTTAGGGTTATGGCTCTAGTGGGTGGAGTCTACCTCCTGTTATGAGTCTTTTGATCCAGGCTTAAAACTTGCATAGTTTAACCCGTTCCTAACGACATGTTACCCAACACACTCATTTAGCCACAATTTACCACACATTTTACCCATATAGCCACAAGTACTCTCGTTCCAAAACTGAAATCATGGTCAACTCATCCAAAGACTGAACTAAGCCCCTCAAGATGGAGTGAGGCGTCTAAAGTTAATCAATGGTTATAACTTAGAGCACTTGCAATGGTAGCATAAGTGGTTGTTAAACCTTAACATTTCCAAGTTATTGCATGTTAACCATACCGTCTATGATGTTAACACCCCATATTAACACCATAACGCGGTGTTAAGCGCTTTTTCTTCCTCATTTCTGCCCCTAAATGAGGGTTGTTTTATAAATTGTTGGTGAGTTAATGTTTAACCTTGGGAATGTTATGATAACGGATGTTTTTGTGAGTTAGGTGAAATGTTAAAGCGATGTGGCGGTGACGTGGACTTGTGTTACAGTTTAACTTGTGTTATGATAGCAAATGCTCTTATAAAGAAGCCAACATAGGCTTCATGAATGGATACTAAAGAAAACCCAAAAGTTACAAATTTCAAAGTCAGAACCTTCCTAAAGAGAGAACTTGAACTGTATAAACTCAACTCTTGTACAAGTAATTTCCAAGAATGAACTTGTGTACAAGTGTAGTATTCGACATCACTATATTTCCTGCAAATTGATACGTCCAGTAAATAGAAATATCAAGCATCTTAAAACAGCAAACACCTCCAACAGCCAGGAAGTTCTCTAAGGCAAACAAGTTCCACCCGTCATTAAACGCACTTTATCACCATAGTGAATCACCTTCACATCCCATGTCCGTTGCACATGTTGAAGCTTAGCCAGTGGCCTAAACTCTTTCACACCGTCATAAAACACCTTTGGCACTAACTACACCAACCACAAAAAAACTTATTAAATTAGTTTTGTAACTACAGATCATAAATCATTAAGCAATCATCTTCCAAAATACAAGAATTATATAGCTGACAAGTTTATAAGGTTGAAGAAATATATGATGAAAGTGTAAAGATAAAGTAGTTACAATATATCCCATCGTCATGTTCCTTTGCTGTATCGTTACTTCAAATGACAGATTCCAATCTTCAACATAAATTTTCTTCTCTTCGTCAAGCGACAGATTAATAGACATTTTCTTTTCTTCTTCTGCACACCGATTGTTACAGAAAATCAACAAAAACATTCCAACAAACGTATTACTATATTAGATATCAGAAACTTTTATACACTAAACAAATGTTGGTTTACGAAAAATACATTTTTATACTCTAAACAGAAAGTTGTTGTAAGGCCCACTGATTATTATGATTTGGGGTGAATAGAAAGTGTTTGGGGCAGTTGTTGTTAATAAGGTACGATTGAAAATGGAATTAAAAGAGTGTAGAGATGTTACCTTGCATGGCGCTTTGGATTGTTATTAGTGATGCCATTGTTGTTGTTGTGGGGTTTGAGGTTTAATGTTAAACCCTAACGTGAAATGTGAGAATGGTGAAATGATGAGTGGGTGGTGTTTTGGGGTAGGGGTGAAGAAGATGAAATGGTGTGTATTTTTTGTTGTATGATAAGGAGGGTAAATTAGTTATTTTACGTGGTCTTTGAGGGAAAAGTTAACGGCGTTAGTAAAATGGGGATTTAATGGCTCAAGGGCATTTTCGCAAAAAGAAAAAGTTAGGTACACTTGCATAATTTTTCGCTCAGGACATTTCATAAAAATGACAAAGTTTAGAGACATTTTGTAGTTTACTTAAATATTTGGCTCGTAAGCCTTATCAGCTTCATTAAATTACACTTTTATCTTTTATATACATGTAATTACATAATTTTCATAAAAATTGAGTCGTGTCAGTCGACTAAATTACATTTTCATCCTTTTATATACATGTAATTACATAATTTTGAGGAAAAATTGAGTCAGTCGAGTTGAGCTTGATATATCGTTTCTTCATCGAGCTAGAGCTTAAGATGTGGACTAATCGAGCTCGAGTCAAGTTTTGAGCTCGAGTTTAGTAATCAAACTAAGCACGAGCTTACAAAGCACTCGGCTTGTTTCGACCTCTAGTGCCACAATTTTTCAACCAAATTAAGCAGCGTTTACATGAAACATCCATAATCACAACTTTCAACTTTGTATGTCTTATGAACATTTTAAAAGCTTAAACCTACTATTGTTCCATGATATGTTTCTAGAGTTTGGTTCGATAAAGATCGAAGAAAACCAAAGATCGAATAAACAATTCTCAATGGCTCGTTTTTATCAAAACAATAAAATAAACTTTCCTTCATTTTTAAAAACTAAATATCTCACATGACAATTAATCGTTAGGCGAAACTAATCATACCATCACGACAAGCGTAAAATTATCTTTAATTTGATATCGCATCATATCTTTCGAAGAAATTTTTTTCCGACTTTTTGTGGGTTTAGGGTGTCAGTTAGGGTTTAGGTGTTTAGGATTTAGGGTTTGACTTTTGGGTTAAGCTTTTTGGGGTTAAGTGTTTAGATTTCTTACGGTTTAGCGGATAAGGTTTAGGTTTTGGTTTAGCGATTAGGGTTTTAGGGTTTAGGGTTTTAAGGTTTAGTGTTTTAGGGTTTAGGGGTTAGGGTTTTTAGGGTTTAGGGGTAGGGTTTTTAGGGTTTAGGGGTTAGGGTTTTAGGGTTTAAGGGTAGGGTTTTTAGGGTTTAGAGGTTGGGGTTAAGCAAAAGTATTTTAAATATTTCGTTTATAGTGTAATATATCGGCTCGCATAACGATAAAAATAAGTTCATAGAAAGTATCTGATATTGGATCTCATAGAAGATAATTTTATTAACATCATGATGGTATAATTAGTTTTATCTAGCTATTAACGGTTTGTGAGATATTTAATTTTTAAATATAAGGGTGAAAGTGAATTTAATTAATTTGATAAAAATGAATGGTTGAGAATGATCAATTTGATCTTTAATTTTTATGTGATCTTCATTGATCTCACCCCTATGTTTCTATAGCAATAAATTCTTTATGAGAAATTTATTTACTAAGTGACTAAATCCACCTCTTATATATTTCAAAATATCCATAAATAATCAATATCTTGACTTGATAATAGTTAACCGATAAATATACTGTTGTGATGGCACAAATTTTGGTTACTATTGTAGATCCTTAGATTGGGTTTGTAAATATAACCACTTTAAGACCTATTGTATAAGGTAATGATTAAAGTTTAAATGTGTGATTAATTTTATGCTAGGAATAGATGTGAAAGTTGTTTGTTTGTTTACTGAAAGTGAGTCTTTCTTTGTCACCAACAATATCTTGACACACATGAGTGAACAGCGCATTTAAGCATCTTAATTAAACGTGTCGATCAATGCCCATTATTTAATTATGCGGCCAAAACGAGATTTATAAAACTATCTATCTCAACGTGAAATATGATAAACACATACACAAATAAAGAAATGTCACTTTCCTTGGTGAAGTCATCACTTGCGCAACGCGGACATCATTGTGTTTCAACTTTCACAAGTAATGTATGTTTTGAGAAGACATATTAAAATTCTCTAGTGCAATGTGGGCATCATTGTGTTTCAAGTAGGGTTAGCGATTTATGATGACAGCCGGCCGACGCAAGCAAACCGAAAATTAACGAGTTCGGGTTGTCTTAAATAGATTCGAATTCGGGGTTTGGGTCGGCCTATCTAACCGTTTATTAATGAGTCATGTTGGAAATGTATATATTTACAAACATGTGAATGTCCGGATTCGAACTCGTGACCACGGGATTGCACACATTAGCGAATGAGAATTAAAGTTAATAATTAATGTTTATGTTTACGATTAATTATTGCACATTAAGTCCGGTTAACGATCGTTAAGTATTTAATGGAAAATGACTAACGACCGTTAAATGAAAAGAGAAAGGACTAGAAATGGAAAACTTGGAAAAGTTATGGGTTTGGCTTTGGGCTTTCTACATGGCCGGCCATATGGGGCTTTCAAGGCCTAATCCTAACTTGTTCCCTAAGTTTACCTACTAGTATATAAAGAGGGTTAGGTTCTAGGGTTTCATACACTTGTGCATTGAATTAACCCTAGATCTCTCCTTCTCCTCTCTCTTGTCCCAATCGGCCGAACACCCCATAAGTAAGGGAGTTTGGTTTCGTTTTTCTTAAACGAGGACTTGTGTTAGATCTAGCAATCGCTTGATTCGTTTGGTTAATTCGTGTGTACAAGAACGTGGTTGTAAGACATTATTCTTACACCAATAAGTACTTCTTTGGTTTGCTTTGCTCGAGGGTTGTTTTGTTTTGCTCGAGGATTTGATATTCGCAAGAGGTGCGTTACGCATACTTTCGTTAATTAATTTATTTGTTATGATCTTAAGTCTTCCATTGTGTACTCTTGATGTCTTTATGTTTTATTGTATTTTATATATCATAAACTCAACGATGGCATCACGAGCCTTGTATAACAAGTAATTAATTCTTGAAACACATAATTAAAATAAACATGAATGTGTTATTTTTGTATGCATAGATCTAGGGTTTGCAATCCTAAACCCTAATTTTTATAGGGGCGTTTATTTTGGTACCCTAATTAGGGTTTTGTAAACTAAAGTTTTAATTGGATTAGAAACCCTAAGATGCATGCAACTTTATGTATATGCGTAACTTTGATTTAATTGCATTAATTGTTAAGTGTAATTTTATGTCCATGATAATTATCGCATGTTTTATCATGGATCCGCTTTTATTGTATGTCTTTCTTGTTTAAGTGATATACACTAAATTATGATAGATCTAAAATTGGGAAGACCTCAATCATTATTAATTGGTTATTAATAGGATTTATCTAAACCGTTTGCATGTGGCTATTTGATATGCATGACCTTTATTTGTTATGCATTCATTGTTTATTTGTTTATTTTATAAATACTTGCTTGTTTGTGTTTTGTAACAAGGGTATTTTTACAAGAAAAATAAATGACCTAAACAATGGTGAAATATGTATTTTAAGAATAGTAATCATAATCGTTTAATTGATTGATGACTTTGGTACAAATGAGTGAGCAGCTCACCCATGAGAATGAACTAATAAAGGGGTTTAAAGAAGCGCATACAGTCACATCGAAAGGATGTCTAAGGTTGTGCTTTAGCGCACCAGTCCTCGCCCCTCTGTAAGTTCGAGTGGAGCTACTTAGTAAGCCATTAAATGTGCAAGCTCATCTTAAGGGCAAATTAGTTTTAATTCCATGCGCCACTTCGGTGGTAATTATCCGAAACACTAAGTGTTTACACTTATGCAAAAGTACGGTATAATGGATGATAATTAACACTAAATTCCTTGATTGGTGAAACCAATACCTCAAATTAAAGTTTGATGATGAAAAACTTATACATTAAAACAAGATATAAATGTTTTAATAAAAACTATGCTACAAAGATGAATGCATGACATCTTTATACATATTTGATTTAACATCAAAACTATTACCCTTTAATTTAAGTTATATGCCATCCAACGAAACGGAAACACCTAAGATTACTTTCTATTTGCGTGAGAACGTGACTTAGATCTTAATCAAAGGGGAAAATATCCACGTGACGTGAGAACGGGCATGGATGATTTTGCAGTTTCTTAAGTTGGATAACTTAATTGACCTTTGTAGTGAGAACTGTCAACTCAAGGCATAAGATGGGATAAAACATGTTTACATGGCAATTGAAATTGGCTATATGTAAATCCCATAAATCTAGGAATTGCAATTGAAATTGGCAATTGAGCAAAAGCTCTACCACTTTGTATAAGGTTCATTACTAGTAGATCAACCGGCGTGATGAGATTATGACAATTTGGATCCTAGTTTTCAATAAATATTAATTGGTTATATGAATATGAACCTTGGGTATTTAATTGTTTATTGAAAAGGAAAATTATCGAAAATACTAAAATTGAATTTTGTAATTCTTTTGAATGTATAAATGTAACATTTAACCGTAACGAGGTTAAGTCTTTGATCGATAAATTGATCCATTTCGCTTTCAAACAAATGTTTGATCGAGAATAATTTACCGAAAAGACAAACGAAGTCTCTTTTCCATGGGAGAAGCATGAGACTCAATCCTATTCCTTTTCATGAATGAGAAAGGTATAATAGGAACATTTGAATTGTCTAAATTCTTAATGTAACTCATAGCAATGAATTGCACATCTTATTTTCCATAAAGATTTCATTACCCTCATTTGGTGAATGAATCCTTTTGTAACAACATGAATGTTGGTTAACTGGAAAACATGTATATGAATTACAAGATTAGAAGCTAGACAAATTACCGCAAAAATTGGTAAAAGGAAAACTAACATATTTTATCTAGTTGTTTTGCTTTAACCTTTAAAGGTGCTACATGCCGTATGGGATGGTAGACACATAAGGAAGAAATTGCATACACAATTTTTCAAGTTAATAACATTGGTGGATGACCCATCATTCATAGAGTAGAATACACCTTTTAGTACCTTAGTAATGATTACGTATGGTTCTTTAAAGGTGTAGGAAAGTAAAAGCAAGCAAGTTGTTTTCCCCGGTTATGAAACACTTACAATGTTGTCAAATTCGGTGGGAGCATTTGTGTTGTATTTACGAATAAGAAGTTGTTATAATGATTTCTAATTCGATGGGAGCTACAAGCTTTGTTTTACGTGTAGTAACCCATATTATCTTCAAAGATAATTACTTTCCAATTGTAGGAACTTATGTTTTTAAGGAGAGTCATGCGTTTCCTTACTAATCAATATAGTCCTACATCTACTTGTTATATCTACGACACAAATCATATTAATCAAATAAACGAACGTGTATCGTGTTGTTTATCTGCTACATGATGTTGTTCCGTGCACAAGTGGGAGAAATCTTTATTGTGTGCAAGGTACAACACATATTAATATGATTTAAATGAATTCTCTTAACTGTAAAGTAAGAGAATAACGTTCTAATAGGAAATATACATTTAAATATGTATGATTGCCCTATTAAGAACATGTGTCAAGATGATAACAAAGACTACTTTATTTTCAATATTTATGTCATTCAATATTTAAGAAACACTTGTAGTTACAATTTATGTTACGTGAATTTGTTAAACTACTTATAGAGTGAGTTGTAACAAACTAATGTTAGGAGCTGTCAATGTTTTTGTAATATCCCAAAAGAGAACAATGTTTTGTTGCTCTACTTGATAAACTATTTAAAGGTAATCTTTAAATTGTTAAAGGCAAGTGGGAGTTTTGTTTAGATCTTGAAAGATTGAATTACAAAATACATAATCTTCTAAAATGCACTAGCAAATATCATGATGAGGCTAAACATGTAAATGATAGACCTCAAAAATGATGGAATTGTCATTCATAGATCTTTGTTTTAGATAAAAGTATTCTTTTCTAGATACATTAAATGCACTAGATCTAAAATGATGGAATTGTCATTCATAGATCTAAAATGCACTAGCAAATATTCTTTTCTAGATACATTAAATAAAAGTATAAAGATTATAATTGTCATACTTAGTTTCATTGATGTGAAACTTTGACAATGAATATCAAAACTCTTTGTTTTGGAATTACTTTTGCGAGGACGATAAGTAATGCAAAGGAGTTTTATGAATTCAAATAATCTTTGAATATGTACAAACTGCAAGAATCCATGAATGGATATATGCATGCATCTAGGAGATGATTCTTATGTTTAAAATTAAATCCATGTTTGATTTAATAATTAAAATAAGATAGCTCGTAAGTATTTCGAAAGCTAGTGGGAGTATTATTTTTAAATCTTATATGTTGTATGGGCAACTACATTCCACCTATATTAAGTTTTAGTTGAGAATGAAACTTCATTTGTAAGATTTGGAAAATAAAATATATAACCTTGGAATATATATGTTTATTATTATAAACATATGCGGTAAATAAATGAGTCTAATAGAACATGATGAGTACATATCTTTGACAAGATAGTATATGAATGAGATCTTAAAGTCTAACTTGAAGATTCATCATGAATATCATGTTGTGTATAAGGTTGTTGTATCATGCTTGATTACAAGATGATTTAACAACATTGTAATATTTATGTTTGGATTTAGAATTGCATTCCACGACTGGAGTTGCTCCTAGATTCTATACAACAAATTGTTGTAATTGTCATAGTCAACAAACTTGAGGTTTGTATGACACCAAACAAATAAATATTCAAAGTTTACGGATGTTTAAAGAGCATATTGTTGTATACAATGATCTTTGGTATAATTGAGATGACACTCAATTCTAGTCATGGTATCGTTGGTGATGACCATGTTGACTAGTTATGCTCAACTAAGAGCATAGTTGCATTATACATTAAAGAATAAAGAATACTTTAAAACTTTAAAGTTTTGAAAGATAATTGTCATAAAGGGTGGTTCGGTTATCACGCACCTTATGGAATGATATGACAATATCAAGATATGTGTGATATTGTCATATACAAGAAATTCACTTATTGAATTCTTGAAATAAGTATTCTCAAAATTCCTATAGATCAAAGTTAATTGAAATTATGCCTTGTCAACAAGTATGATTTTCATGACTTGTGGCAAAATTCATTAACTAGTATTCTCATGCATTGATCTATTTAGTATTTGGATAAAGGATATTGTAAACATTATTATTGAAATGAAATAAAGTATTTTGTTACGTTTATTATTCATTTATTATAATGTTATCCTGTATTTGCATGTTTAAATCCTTGAATAACTTAAGTTATTCTAAATAGTCTGTTGTCGATCAATAACATGGGAATGGTATTGAATTAAGACAAATCTGAGTATTAGTTAGAATATACTTGAAAGTATATTGATGCGTAGCATGACTAATTTCAGATGATATTCAATGATTTGAATATAGGACTTATCCCACCCACATGATGATACTTTATGGATCTTAGTCATTAAGTATATCATGGATATTTATCCTCGACTTGAGATACAAGAGATATGTCATGGATGTAGTGCATTTTGTGAAGCAATCTAACGCTATCGTGAATCGGTAGTTATAAGGGTTGTTTTCGAAGTGTTGCGAAATTTATGAATCTCGCTTGTAGTCAAAATGGAATTTGTTTCCTTCAAATTTATTTGAAGTATAATACTACGGCCCCTCGTAGGGTTGTTAAGATGTTTGCATGGCCATGCCGAGGTCTTCGGAATATGTTCGGAAGAATTGGTAATCTTAATCAATCACATAAAGCGAGAAGCAGAATAGTTAATTAAGAAGTGAGTGAGATCCATATTCTTATTAACATGGTATTAGAAACAAAGGATGAATATGATGATGAATCATCAAACTTGGTTTTCTCCGAAAACCATACACGAGTTGTACCGGGGCATTGGCGTGTTGCTAGACGCTAACCAATGTCATTTCACGCTTTGTAAACATATCCAAGTGGGAGCTGTTGGAAATGTATATATTTACAAACATGTGAATGTCCGGATTCGAACTCGTGACCACGGGATTGCACACATTAGCGAATGAGAATTAAAGTTAATAATTAATGTTTATGTTTACGATTAATTATTGCACATTAAGTCCGGTTAACGATCGTTAAGTATTTAATGGAAAAATGACTAACGACCGTTAAATGAAAAGAGAAAGGACTAGAAATGGAAAACTTGAAAAGTTATGGGTTTGGCTTTGGGCTTTCTACATGGCCGGCCATATGGGGCTTTCAAGGCCTAATCCCTAACTTGTTCCCTAAGTTTACCTACTAGTATATAAAGAGGGTTAGGTTCTAGGGTTTCATACACTTGTGCATTGAATTAACCCTAGATCTCTCCTCTCTCTCTCTTGTCCCAATCGGCCGAACACCCATAAGTAAGGGAGTTTGGTTTCGTTTTTCTTAAACGAGGACTTGTGTTAGATCTAGCAATCGCTGATACGTTTGGTTAATTCGTGTGTACAAGAACGTGGTTGTAAGACATTATTCTTACACCAATAAGTACTTCTTTGGTTTGCTTTGCTCGAGGGTTTTTGTTTTGCTCGAGGGATTTGATATTCGCAAGAGGTACGTTACGCATACTTTCGTTAATTAATTTATTTGTTATGATCTTAAGTCTTCCATTGTGTACTCTTGATGTCTTTATGTTTTATTCTATTTTATATATCATAAACTCAATGTGGTTTGTTAAACCATTTGTGCTCAATTCAAAAGGTTCCATTTAATCTCAAAACCATCGTAGCAAATCGAGTTATTTTGATTGAATCTAAAAACTGGAGCTCTTAAAACAGTAGCATTGCCAAGTTGGATCATATATCAATGTAAAAGAACTATATATGAACCTGCAGCATGGTTTAATTTGTTGTAACCTTCAGCAAACTGAAACTAGTTTGACATCTTTTATAACCATAACACACCTGTAACATGTAAAGGGTAACCATACTAATTGATTCATCAGTTTGAGACAAACAAATGTACAAGTAATCGATACGCCTTTAGTGTACTCTTTGTGTATAGATATTAAAAGTTGATCATGTTTAGATTCACTCTGTCACTCTTGATCTGTCAAGGTCTTGTTTTGTTCTCTCTCTCAACATACCAAGTCTATGATACCAACGTTATAAATCATATAGCCAACTTGATCATTTTAGGGTTATGGCTCTAGTGGGTGGAGTCTACCTCCTGTTATGAGTCTTTTGATCCAGGCTTAAAACTTGCATAGTTTAACCCGTTCCTAACGACATGTTACCCAACACACTCATTTAGCCACAATTTACCACACATTTTACCCATATAGCCACAAGTACTCTCGTTCCAAAAACTGAAATCATGGTCAACTCATCCAAAGACTGAACTAAGCCCCTCAAGATGGAGTGAGGAGTCTAAAGTTAATCAATGGTTATAACTTAGAGCACTTGCAATGGTAACGCCTTAAGTGGTTGTTAAACCTTAACATTTCCAAGTTATTGCATGTTAACCATACCGTCTATGATGTTAACACCCCCATATTAACACCATAACGCGGTGTTAAACGCTTTTTCTTCCTCATTTCTGCCCCCTAAATGAGGGGTTGTTTTTATAAATTGTTGGTGAGTTAATGTTTAACCTTGGGAATGTTATGATAACGGATGTTTTTTTGTGAGTTAAGGTGAAATGTTAAAACTGATGTGGCGGTGACGTGGCACTGTGTTACGGTTTAACTTGTGTTATGATAGCAAATGCTCTTATAAAGAAGCCAACATAGGCTTCATGAATGGATACTAAAAGAAAACCCAAAAGTTACAAATTTCAAAGTCAGAACCTTCCTAAAAGAGAGAACTTGAACTGTATAAACTCAACTCTTGTACAAGTAATTTCCAAGAATGAACTTGTGTACAAGTGTAGTATTCGACATCACTATATTTCCCTGCAAATTGATACGTCCAGTAAATAGAAATATCAAGCATCTTAAAACAGCAAACACCTCCAACAGCCAGGAAGTTCTCTAAGGCAAACAAGTTCCACCCGTCATTAAACCGCACTTTATCACCATAGTGAATCACCTTCACATCCCATGTCCGTTGCACATGTTGAAGCTTAGCCAGTGGCCTAAACTCTTTCACACCGTCATAAAACACCTTTGGCACTAACTACACCAACCACAAAAAAACTTATTAAATTAGTTTTGTAACTACAGATCATAAATCATTAAGCAATCATCTTCCAAAATACAAGAATTATATAGCTGACAAGTTTATAAGGTTGAAGAAATATATGATGAAAGTGTAAAGATAAAGTAGTTACAATATATCCCATCGTCATGTTCCTTTGCTGTATCGTTACTTCAAATGACAGATTCCAATCTTCAACATAAATTTTCTTTCTTCGTCAAACGACAGATTAATAGACATTTTCTTTTCTTCTTCTGCACACCGATTGTTACAGAAAATCAACAAAAACATTCCAACAAACGTATTACTATATTAGATATCAGAAACTTTTATACACTAAACAAATGTTGGTTTACGAAAATACATTTTTATACTCTAAACAGAAAGTTGTTGTAAGGCCCACTGATTATTATGATTTGGGGTGAATAGAAAGTGTTTGGGGCAGTTGTTGTTAATAAGGTACGATTGAAAATGGAATTAAAAGAGTGTAGAGATGTTACCTTGCATGACGCTTATGGATTGTTATTAGTGATGCCATTGTTGTTGTTGTGGGGTTTTGAGGTTTAATGTTAAACCCTAACGTGAAATGTGAGAATGGTGAAATGATGAGTGGGTGGTGTTTTGGGGTAGGGGTGAAGAAGATGAAATGGTGTGTATTTTTTTGTTGTATGATAAGGAGGGTAAATTAGTTATTTTACGTGGTCATTTGAGGGAAAAGTTAACGAGCGTTAGTAAAAATGGGGGATTTAATGGCTCAAGGGCATTTTTCGCAAAAAAGAAAAAAGTTAGGTACACAGCTTGCATAATTTTTCGCTCAAGGACATTTCTCGCAAAAATGACAAAGTTTAGAGACATTTTTTGTAGTTTACTTAAATATTTGGCTCGTAAGCCTTATCAAGCTTCGACTAAATTACACTTTTATCTTTTTATATACATGTAATTACATAATTTTCATAAAATTGAGTCGGGTCAGTCGACTAAATTACATTTTCATCCTTTTATATACATGTAATTACATAATTTTGGGAAAAATTGAGTCGAGTCGAGTTGAGCTTGATATATCGTTTCTTCATCGAGCTAGAGCTTAAGATGTGGACTAATCGAGCTCGAGTCGAGTTTTGAGCTCGAGTTTTAGTAATCAAACTAAGCACGAGCTTACAAAGACTCGGCTTGTTTCGACCTCTAGTGCCACAATTTTTCAACCAAATTAAGCAGCGTTTACATGAAACATCCATAATCACAACTTTCAACTTTGTATGTCTTATGAACATTTTAAAAGCTTAAACCTACTATTGTTCCATGATATGTTTCTAGAGTTTGGTTCGATAAAGATCGAAAACTAAAGATCGAATAAACCATTCTCAACCACTCATTTTTTCATCAAAACAATAAAATAAACTTTCACCTTCGTTTTAAAAACTAAATATCTCACAAACCATTAATCGTTAGATCTAAACTAATCATACCATCACGACAAAGATAAAATTATCTTTAATTTGATATCCCACATCATATACTTTCGAAGAAATTTTTTTCCGACTTTTTGTGGGTTTAGGGTGTACGGTTAGGGTTTAGGTGTTTAGGATTTAGGGTTTGACTTTTGGGTTAAGCTTTTAGGGTTAAGTGTTTAGATTTCTTACGGTTTAGCGGATAAGGTTTAGGTTTTTGGTTTAGCGATTAGGGTTTTAGGGTTTAGGGTTTTAAGGTTTAGTGTTTTAGGGTTTAGGGGTTAGGGTTTTTTAGGGTTTAGGGGTAGGGTTTTTAGGGTTTAGGGGTTAGGGTTTTAGGGTTTAAGGGTAGGGTTTTTAGGGTTTAGAGGTTAGGGTTAACGAAAGTATTTTTAAATATTTCGTTTATAGTGTAATATATCGGCTCGCAAAACGATAAAAATAAGTTAAGAAAGTATACTGATATTGGATCTACATAGAAAGATAATTTTATTCTTGTCATGAATGGTATAATTAGTTTTATCTAGCTATTAACGGTTTGTGAGATATTTAATTTTTAAATATAAGGGTGAAAGTGAATTTAATTAATTTGATAAAAATGAATGGTTGAGAATGATCCATTTGATCTTTAATTTTATGTGATCTTCATTGATCTCACCCCTATGTTTCTATAGCAATAAATTCTTTATGAGAAATTTATTTACTAAGTGACTAAATCCACCTCTTATATATTTCAAAATATCCCATAAATAATCAATATCTTCGACTTCGATAATAGTTAACCGATAAATATACTGTTGTGATGGCACAAATTTTGGTTACTATTGTAGATCCTTAGATTGGAGTTTGTAAATATAACCACTTTAAGACCTATTGTATAAGGTAATGATTAAGAAGTTTAAATGTGTGATTAATTTTATGCCGGAATAGATGTGAAAGTTGTTTGTTTGTTTACGAAGAGTGAGTCTTTCTTCTTGTCACCAATGATATCTTTGACACATGAGAAGAGACACGATTTAAGCATACTAATTAAACATGTCAATCAATGCCCATTATTTAATTATGCGGCCAAAACGAGATTTATAAAACTATCTATCTCAACGTGAAATATGATAAGAAACACATACACAAATAAAGAAATGTCACTTTCCTTGGTGAAGTCATCACTTGCGCAACGCGGACATCATTGTGTTTCAACTTTCACAAGTAATGTATGTTTTGAGAAGACATATTAAAATTCTCTAGTGCAATGTGGGCATCATTGTGTTTCAAGTAGGGTTGGCGATTTATGACCTGGCCACCAAACCCGACCGAAAATTACGAAAATTGGGTTGTCTTAAATAGATTCGGTCGTGTTGGGTCGACCTATCTAACCTGCTTATTAAATGCGTCAGTTGGGTTGAGAATAAAATAATCGAATTCGACCCGCCAACCCGTTTAAGATTTTTTTCATAAACTCAAAATTATTTATATTTTATTATGCGGGTTAAATGTGTTAAGCGAGTCGACCCAACAACTTGTTTAGCCTGTTTAACTCGTGTAATGCGCCAACTTTATATATTAAAGGTTTAAATGGGTCACTCAAACCCGCTTAACCGATTCAACCTGTTTAACATATTCAACCCATGTAACATATTTAACCCGCCAACCCAAGTATATATACTGAGTTAAATGGGTTAGGTCGTAAGTTATGTTTAAACAGGTTAGGGTTGACATAGTTGATTGATGATTTAAATGAGTCGGGTTTGGGTTGGGATTTTCGACCATGAACACGACAACCCAACCCGCCAACCCGAACCCGACTGAATTGCCACCCTAGTTTCAAGTAATGTATGTTTTGAGAAGACGACATATTAAAGTTCTATAGTAATGTATGTTTCATTCTTTAGTCCACATTCATGCAAAATGTGGGCATCATCATTTTCTAGTAATGTATGTTTTGAGAAATATTAAAATTCTCTACTAATGTATGTTTCATACTTTTAGTCCACATTCATGCAAAATGTAGGCATCATCATTTTCTAGTAATGTATGTTTGGAGAAGACATATTAAAATTCTCTTGTAAAGAAGATATATTAAAACATAGAATTCTCCGTCTTTACATTTAACCTATTTTCTTTAGATTGTATGCATACGTATAATATAACTCATGAGTTGAGATCAGTATAGAACTCAAATTTGTGTAACAAATTAACCAATCACATTCATTAGTTTTTTTATTTTCACCTTTTTTAAAACAGCATATCTCTAAACCAGAATCTTGTTCTGAAAAAACAGCATCGTGGACGAGAATTAAATTATCTTTTCATAGATATCGTTGTTATATACTTTCGTGAATTTTTTTTAAAGTTAGGTCGGAAAAATCACGTGTGATTTGTAAAAATCGCGTGTGATTCGTAAAAATCAAATCACCGATTTTAAGAAATCACATGTGATTCTTACAAATCACGTGTGATTTTTACAAATCACGTGTGATTTTTCCGGGCGAAATTTTTTAAAAAGTTAAGTATATAACAATGCATATCTATGAAAGATAATTTAATTCTCGAATAATATAATTTTGACGAACGATAACGGTTTGTGAGATATTTAATTTTCAAAAAAGGTGAATATATTTTAATAAAAAATGAGTGGTATGATTGGTTGATTGGATTATACTAAATACGGCTCTATAATAACTTTCTCTATAATTGCACTGCTTTAAAATTATTGTCACCGAAAAACAATCAACCAAATATTAACTCTACTCACTAACTTTTTCTTTTTTTTTTTTTTTGGCGGGGTCGGGGCATGCTTGTGTATATCTTCTTGGAGTGTCGCTCTTGTTGAGCCAGGACGATGGGTTTGTTCTTGGACAAACTGCGTTGAAAGCGGAATCGAGCAAAATTGCTAAACACGAGAAGGCTTGTTTATAAAAGCAACACGTGTTTATCCTTTCTTTGATACATTGGTTTCCCAACTCGAAGCAAGGGAGTTTTGACTAGGATTTAATGGGTCATGCAAAATAATTTTTCTACCCTTAAGACACACAACTTTATTTTTAATAGGATTGGTTTCTTATCGAAAAAGGGTTCTTGATTTTATTATTCATTCGTTCTTATCTTATTGTAATTGATATCTATCATTAATTATATCAAGAATTTATAATAAAAGTCGTGAATTGTTGTTGAAAACTCAAAAATAAATAAATAAATTATTAGTTTAAAAAGAATAAACATTTATTTTAGGACATCTCAACATAAAAATACGGACTATATATTTTGAGACAAAGAAATTAGCATATACATCATCCCAATAAAAAACGTCTCCCGTTGCTAAGTTCAATTATCACAAAACATCATGGTTCTTTGAAAGCATCTTACAATTATTTATTCAAAAATTCACAATTCATTCGAAAATAATTAGATGAGTAGTTTCGACCACCGGATGTACATATACAAGAGTAACCCTAGAGTATCATGGGCTTTTAGCCCGAACATAATAAACAGGCCTAAATACAAATACATAATACTAACAATATGGTGGCATAAGGTGTTCGCAAGATTTGGAAAAGATGACGTTGAAGGAGGTGTGTTCAGAGGTGTTGTGGAGAAGATGATGACAAAGCAACCATTCTATTGTACACATCAGAAAAAAAAAATGTGGCGTGTACATGTGGATTTTGAAAAAAAAAATTATGTGCAGGATGAGAAAAAAAAAATTAAAGTCATAACAAAATATAAGACACATTTTAGTTCTCATACTAAACCAAATATTTGTGAAAGTATATTGTTAGCTTTTAAATCTGATTTACTTGAAGCATCGAAGTTCAAAAACTTTCAACATGAAGTTCTGAAGTTCAGTTTTGTTTCACGTTAACAATTGTATGTTTTGAATTTATAGCATTTCATTTCAGTTTAGCTTTCACTTGTAGTATTCAATTTTGATTTAGTTAATGACTGCTTATGTTTTATTTATGTAGCTTTTCCAAACAAAGAAAAAAAGTAAAAGATTTCGCTTCACTAATTAAGAGCCTTGCGGTATGCATTGGTTGTTACTGTTGGTGCCATCATATAACACCTTTCGATAACAAAAGGCCCACACATCTCTTCGTGCCATAGGGGTTGGCATTGTCTCTACCAACCTATATTATTATTATTTTTTTTTTTTTTTTTTTTTTTTCGGTTTTATTGGTGTATGTGAGGGCATGAGGTGTCATATAACACCAACTTTGAAGGAATGATATTTTTGTTTAAGTTATATGTTCCGGAGTTATAGGGAGAAGTCTTGAGGTGACAATATTTGTCTCTACAAGACGAGTCTTATGACTTGTAGAGCAAGACCCTAGTTCTAATGTCGAATTACTGATATTAGTTTATAAAAATGAGAAAGATATTAAAATATAAATTGAGTGCGTTTGGTATGTTGTACGAATGACAACGATTATATATTTGATAGTAGTGGTGGGTCCTCATCAATGAAATATCCATTCTACCTTTTAGATGATATAGAGATGATTATATCTATCATTCATTACGATAATGGTGGGCCCCCTCATCTTAAACAAACACCTTTAATCACTTTCATAGTTATAGTGTCATTCCCACAGTGGGATACCAAACACACCCTAAGAAAAGTAACATATTTCAACATTTTAAGATTGCAATGATGTGATATCTTAACTTATGCATCATCTCCATTCTTTTAAAATTCTTCCCAACAAAACTCAATGTTATTGTATAATTTATTTTTAAACTTAGAGTAAAATGCAGAAACTGTCTTTATAGTTTGCCAAAATTGCAGAAATCCTCTCTGGTCTTTTATAAGTGTAGGCGGCCTCTTTGTGGCAAAACATTTGGATCATTTGGTCTCGATTTATGGCGTTAAGTAAATTAGTTAATGCACACGTTATACTTTTTGGCTAACGACCGTTGTAAGATCCATCCTATAAACTAATGACAGTTTATAATTTAATATTTTCGGTTTATTAAAAGTTTTTTTATTTTTATACATTTTATAAAAATGTATACATTTTCATACAAGTTTTTATATCTCTTTTTTTACGCTTTTATATACGTTTCTATGTATATGTTTTAGATTATACATGTTCATATACATGTTTTTGTATACTTTTTACTTTATATATATGTTCTTATATGCGTTTAATACGTTTTATATACATTTTGTATCGTTTTATTTAAAACTTTGTATCACGTTTATATAAGTTTTTATAGATGTTCTTATATACGTTTTTCTCAATATCTATTTTATATATGTTTTATAGACGTTCTTATATAAGAACGTCTATAATAAACGTATATGTTTTTATAAATACGTATATAAAAACGCATATAAAAGCATATAAAAATGTATATAGAACGTACCTAAAACTATTATATAAACGTATTAAAAAATGTATAGAAAGTATATAAGAACATATATAAAAAGTAAAAAAAAAAATATAATAATGTATACAAAAATATATATAAGAACGTGTATAAAACGTATATAAAAACATATATATAAAAGCGTATATAAAAGCATATAAAAAACATATATAGAAACGTATAAAAAGTATTTAAGAATGTACATAAAAATGGATATAAAAGGTAGATAATAACGTATATATTTTTATAAATACGTATATAATAACGCTATACAACAATGTATATAAGAACGTATACAAACTTATATAAAAATGTATACTTTTTTATAAAAATTAATATAAAAAATCAAAAAACTTTAAATAAATTGAAAATATTAAATTATAAATGGTCGTTAGTTTAAAGGATGGATCTTTGCACGATTAGATAGCCAAAAGGGCTAACGATAATTGATAACTAAATCCACTTAACGTCCACAGTTAAAGCTGGGGCAAAATGATCAAAAGTTTCACAAGGAGCAACAGACAGACTTGGAAGACTGGGAGGAGTTACGCAATCTCAAGAAACTACATGGACGATTTCGCACTAAAAAAAGAAAAATGAAAAGATAAATAAATAAATAAATAAATGATAAAAGGCACCTATCAAAATACAATCGGTGGCTTTATTTGACATAACAAAATGTTGAAGAACTTTCTTCAAAGAAGGTGAAAGTTAAAGGATTCGGCACCTATAAAAGGAACGAACCCACTTTGATTCATTTATTCATTGACATAAAGCTTAGAATCAATATCAAAATTGGAATGGCTGACAAACTTGCTCAAGTCCCTCTTATCACCCCTTACAAGTTGGGAAAATTTAATCTCTCTCACAGGTCCATATATATATATTTTTAAAATTTTTGGTCTATTACTCATACTTCTAAAATACCTACCAGTATTTTATAAATAGCTAATTCCATATATATCTCAAAAGTACAACCCGCCAACTTCATGTGTCCAAAAATTTCATTTCAAAAATGGACTCTTATAAAATCGTGACACGTAAAAACAAGACATAAATAAGACACGTGTCACAATTTCAGAGTGAGTCACCAACCTACCCGGGCCCTTCAGGGGCTAAGATTTTGAAAGAGAAAATTTTGAGGCACATGGGTTGGCGGGATGTACTTTGGGGTAATACAGGCGGAGATAAGAGAGGGAGGGGGAGGAGGGGCATGATGGTCGCGTCTTCACTGTGAAAAAAATTCAGTAATGTAAATTTTAAAAATATTAGACGTTTTTTTTTTTTTTTTTTTTTTTTTTTAATTTGCTTCTAAAACCAATTTATAGTGTAATTTTTAAATATAAATTAAAATGTACCTAATCGAAGAATTTTTTTATCTACCAGATATAGGAATTAGCTTTTTATAAATGTGCGTTACACTATATATGATATAGTCATATAGATGTGACTCACATATCTATAGGGTGTTTGTTTAAGCTTATAAGAAATATTTCATAAGCCTTAACTGTCCAACTTATTTTAATACTTATGGTTTTATATAAGTTGATCATATAATAGATTTATATAAGCCTATATAAGGACGGAACCATAATCAAATATAATCGGTCACACAAAATTTCTTGAACCGTAATATAGTAGGACGTTTGATGGATAGGGTGTATTTAAGATCGTTTAGAAAAAGTGATGTTTTAAAAAAAAAATTAACACTACATCGTAAAATCCACGAAGTCACGTGCCTCCCTAAAAAAAATTGTAGTATAAATTTTTGAAAATATTTGATTTTTTTTAATTTGCCCCCTATGAACCAATTTATAGTGTAATTTTAAATAAAATTTAAAATGTACCTCATCGAGCAAAATTTTTGGCTCCGTCTCAGTATATAGGGAATTAGCTCTTTTATAAATATGCATTACACTACATATGATATAGTCATATAGATGTGACTCACATCTATAGGGGTGTTTGTTTGCTTATAAGGAGTATTTCATAGGCCTTAACTATCCAGCTTATTTTAATACTTATGGTCTTATACATATAATAGATTTATATAAGCTCGTTCGGAAAAGAGATGTTGATTATCGTTATTAATTTAAATATTATTCTTAAGAAGAAACGCATCTTTTAGTCATGGCTTTTGATTACTTAATGTTAAAAAAAAAAAAAAAAATGGAGCAAGACATCTAATTATTGATAATAAATGCAGAATTTTCCAATTACACATGCCTTACTTAAGCAGCTGTTATGATCTTACTCTGATTTGTAATTTACAATAATCTCTTATCGGAAACCAACTATAAGTATGGGAGGGAATTGTTCGGTTAATGTTTCGTATCATTATAATCTCTTTTTGGGCTAAAATAACCACTTGATGCATACCTCCTATCTTATACAGAGTTGTTTTGGCGCCGTTAACAAGGCAAAGATCCTTCGGCAATGTCCCTCAGCCGCATGCTATTTTATATTATTCACAAAGAACAACCAAAGGTGGCCTTCTTATTTCTGAAGCCGCTGGAATTTCAGATACTGCCCACGGGTATATAATATCACTGACTTTGAATTACACAATTCTTTTATACAAGATTTTGAGCTAAAATTGTCTCTGTGTGCCGTCCTTCTTGTTTAAGGTGTCCAGATATACCAGGTATATGGACGAAAGAACAAGTTGAGGCCTGGAAACCTATTGTTGATGCTGTTCATGCTAAAGGCGGAATCTTTATCTGTCAAATTTGGCATGTTGGAAGGGTTTCAAATGCTGGTATATTCTTTGTCTAAATTAGTAGTATACGGATTTGCCATGATTTGTGCTGTCTTTTAACTTTTCTGTTTTTAGTTAACGTGCATCATATATTCTTCATCTGTTGAACAGCTTATCAGCCAAATGGCCAAGCCCCAATATCTTCTTCAGACAAAGGACTAACACCTCAAGTACGAAGCAACGACATTGATGTTGCACAATTTACACCTCCAAGGAGGCTAAGGACAGAGGAGATTCCTCTTATTGTTAATGATTTTAGAGTTGCTGCAAAAAATGCTATTGAAGCTGGTAAGAATAATTACAGATTATGTGTAGTATCTTTATGTACATCTCATGAGTGGGTAAGAAAACATCGATGTTAATACATACAAGTTCCAGATTAACATCTGAAAAGTGAAACGTATATGAGATGAAAACTATGTTGGCACCATACTCCCTCCTTTCTAAGAGATCTGTGATTTACGCCAGACACATTGATTAGGAAAGTGTTCAAATATCTAAAATACCCTTTGGTTAAATTTTAGGGGTTGAAAACTTCCATTAAATTAGTATTATGAAAAACTGAGATCGTGTTCGTCTTATTTTGAAACATATAGGTTTCGACGGAGTTGAGATACATGGTGCTCATGGATTTCTAATCGACCAATTTCTGAAAGACGAAATAAACGACAGGACGGATAAGTATGGTGGCTCTCTAGAAAACCGTTGCAGATTCGCTCTAGAAGTAGTTGAAGCGGTTGTTAACGAGATAGGAGCAGACAGAGTAGGAATCAGACTTTCCCCATTTGCAAACTACAGGCAATCAGGTGACTCAAATCCAAATGCTCTAGGACTTTACATGACTGAGTCCTTGAATTCATATGGGATTCTTTACTGCCACGTGGTCGAACCAAGGATGAAAGTATTAGGTGAGAAAAGTGAAGTCCCGATAGTCTTTGCCAATGAGGAAATCATTTAAAGGGCCTTTATTTCTGCTGGAGGATATGATAGGAAGATGGTAACAAAGCTGTGGCTGAAAACCGGACAGATCTTGTAGCTTATAGTCGTTGGTTTTGGCAAATCCAGATCTGCCAAAAGATTCGAGCTTGATGCTCCACTTAACAAGTACAATAGGGAGACATTTTATACACCTGATCCTGTTATCGGGTACACTGATTATCAGTTTCTGGAAACCACAGTTTGAGCCCGTTTGAATAAATCAGTGAAAAAAGACATGAGTTGACAGAAAACAACGTTTCTGATTAGTTTGAATTCTTTGGCAGTTCCTTGTGAGGTTAGGGTCTGCAAAATGGCAATATTATTGGAAATGATATTTATAGAGTAGCTATACTGGTAACTGTATGTTTGTTACTTTGTTTTCAATTGAGAATGTACAATGCTAATAAAGTTATTATTGCACAAGTCCAAATAATACCGTATGTTATTTTTATAATAATTGTTTCTTGAGACGCATGTCTTAAAGTTTGATGCATTGGGTGTAAGACCACGCGTTCTGAGGTATGTTTGTATAAAATGAAGTATTTTTATTTGTTTGGTTTGGTGGTGACCACTACGCCTCTAGAAGTAGTGGTAAGGTGGTGTGTTGTAAAGCTAATGTGGCACTAAGGTGGAGGTGGTGGTTGTTGGTTTGTGGGAGTTAAAACACACATAAACGACTAGAAGTGTGTGAGCCTATGAGGGCACACCCGTTAAACACGAAAGTACGTGACGAACGTTTAATACTTGAATATATTAGACCCGTTTTATGCATGCATGAAGACCCGATTCTATCACACGACCCATGGACTATTTTACTATTGAACTTGGGTCGGTTTGGTGTGCCTTGGGCCTTGGCCAATGATCCGATCGGGGGTGTTTGGGTTTATTACTTGGGACGCAAGTTTTGAGTCCAAGTGGGATTAGGGTTTAAAGCCTATATAAACAAACACCCATGCCATTCATTCGCATGCATATACTATCCCTAAACCTTTTTCAAAACCGATTCATAGCTCCAAGTTTTATACCCAATCGGATTCTTCCTAGATCCGATTAGGGTTTGTTTGGTTTGTTGATATTCGCTGTACTTGCTTCAATTTGATCCAAGAAGGGTATTCCAAGTTGTAGTTGTTGCTAGTTCCTGGGCTTCATACTGTAGCAGCAAGTTTGTTTTGGTTTTCTGTTCGTGGTCTTTTCTCGTACAAAGGGGTGAGGTTTTATCGGACAAAGTTGTCCGATATCGGGTGAAACTACAAGGGTTCTCGGGCAAAAGTTTGTTCTCGGACAGAAGGTGTAAAGAAGTGTTCTTGGGTTTTTCTTGTTCGTGGTATTCAAGTTATTCAAGGGGTTGATTGTTTTATACGTTCTCGACTAGCGTTTATTCGAACGTACTTGGTTTAAGTGTTTGTGTGTGGACTCGTATAGATATCTACTTTAGATACTTGGTTTCTTGTTCGTGTTATAGCGTGCAGTTGACATCGAGGGTTAGTTTTCTATTTACCTTTTATTTATTATTATTATTTATTAAATACGTATTTACCTAATTGCATAAACTAGATCCAATTGCGTCGCGTACTCGTTTGCGTTACTTGGTTAACTAGATTATAAAATCTCAATAGTGGTTGGGTGATAAGGAATTAAAACGTACACTTTTAAGGGGTCATTTAAGCCCTTAATCGCCCACTTTTTATAATTCTATGTTTATTTCGTTCCTTTTCACTTTTAGGTCTCTTGAAGGCAAAATCTTTGGAATGATGCTTATTTGGCGAAAATGAGTGAATATGTGAAGAAAATGGCTAAAGTCAAGATCAAGACACTCAAGTCAGCCGGAAATGCACCCGACGACGCCACAAACAAAGGCGGCGCCGCCCCCGATTTGTGGCAAGACAAAGAGTTAAATTGCTATTTTACACCGACGGCGTAAGGCTTTGAAGAGTAGGGCGTCACGAAGAATTTTATCCTCGAAGACCTAGATCTAGATTCGACGACGCCATGATTGAAGATCGACGGCGTCACAACCACAACGTGACGCCGTCCCAAGGTTGACTTGGCCAAGACGAAACCCAATGGTGCAATCGGCGCGTCACAATTACAAGGTGACGCCGTCGCAGTTGTAACTCTATATATAGAATTCGATTTTCAGACTTTTTAAGGAGGTAGACTTGTGGAGTAAAAACTTAAAACGATTGTATTCCGGTTTGGACAGTATTTTAGGGTTCTCATACCATATTTTACACCGAGATAAGTTATTTATTCCCTTGATTTTATTATGTCTTCGATTGAATGTGTGTATGCTTGCATGTTTAACATGTCCGGCTAATTTACTCGTGTGTTTGCTTAGATCTATGAAACCTAGTTATTAGTTATTGATTGGTTGTCTCTTATCTTAATTGTAATTGGCTTAGGAGTGCATGAAGCCATCGTTGTGTTTTTAATGCTTGTTTAATCTTCGTTGAACATTAGTTTATAGTTACTAGTGGAATTGTAGGCTAAACATCCGAAGATAACCTTAGTGTTAACTTTATGAATCCTAGAGATTTCGTAGTCATTAACCTTAGGTAGCTTCAAAGAGTTAGGGATAAAAGCACACCCTACGACCTTAGAAAACACAACGCGTTAAGAATAAGGACGTGACAATTCAACTACCAATAAAAGATAACTAGGGAGTAATAACATCTAGGTAGACACATCTTTAATCATCATACGAGCACACTTCAATAGACATAGACTACCCCTTAGGTTAAATAATTAGATAGTAGAGTAATCGGTAGAAGTACCACCCCCAAATCCAAACCCCGAGATCGTACCTTTAGTTTTCTAAAAAATATAAAAAGATAAAAAATAATTTTCCTCAACCCCAACCTTAGCGTAGTAATTTCTCACTAGCATTCCTATTCCCCTAGAGAACTATATCAATCCCCAAGGCTTACCCTAATACTACACTACAACGATTAGGTTTACTGCCTAGGTGGTTGAAATACTTGCTCGAAGAAAAGGAAGTTTCCTTTGACCCCGAACGCGCGTTGTACGCGTATCAAGTTTTTGGCACCGCTGCCGGGGAATAGAATAGCTAGTTAGAATTCTATCTCGTTTAAGCTTCCTTGCTTGATTCCTATCAAGTGAGATTTTTTCTCATTTTTAGCTTCCTCGTAGTCTATCCCCCTTCTTCGTGAATTCGTTCGTAATCCCATCACTTTTCGTCATCGAAGGTGATAATCAACCACCACTCATCAACCCACCACCAAATGACCCGCCAAGAGGCCGCACTCTTGGTGAATACTCTAGACCAAGCCACCTAGGCTATAGGAACACTATTGAGCTCCCCGATCAAGCTCAAACTACGGCCCTGCGATCCCACACCATCCGGTTGGTGCAAAACGGATGTGCATTCCATGGAATTCGTTCCGAAGATCCTAATCAGCATATTAAGGAGTTCCTTAAAATCGTCGATTCCATCGACCTTGATGCTACTACTCGTGAGACCACGCGCTTGCATCTCTTCCAATTCTCTTTATGGGACCAAGCTAGTAATTGGCTTGAGCGACTTCCCGCCGGCTCTATCTCAAGTTGGGATGATGTCACTACTCGTTTCCTTGCCCAATTTTTCCCACCGGGGAGAACTACTAAGCTTAGGAATGAAATCTTGATGTTCCAACAACGTCAAGGTGAATCATTCTACGAAGCATGAACTCGATTCAAGGACTTGCTCCATAAAGTCCCTTATCACGGCATTGCTCTTTGGCTTCAAGTTCAAATCTTCTACGATCATGTCAGTCCCTCCATCCGACAAACCATTGATTACGCGCCGGGTGGAAGGCTAAGTAACCTCAATGTTGAAGCATGTTGAAGTCATCAAGACTTAGCACAATATGAAGAAGAAGGATGGGAGATTCCGATAATCCATGAAAATAGATTGGATTCCAAGACAATTGTTTAAGAGTATGGAGGCACAAGTGAATGAATTAATGGAAGTGAAAACACATGATTATGAGCATGTGAACGCGGTCAAGGAATTTTTGCTCCCAAGAAAATCCCAGCAAGATGAATTCGAGGACATAATGTTGACATTTCCTAGGGACATCTTCATTGGAAGGGTGCACGTATCGCTTCCCGACTTTCCTAACATAAGGAAACATTCTTTTGGTTTTAAACCAGGATCGAAAAGTCCTCATCCCCGACATTTCAATATTTCTAGAATCCCAATTGAAAGACAATTTGACATGTGCGTTGCTCACCTTTGTGGAGATTGCAAGTGGATTGACAAAATAAATTTTAAAATAAAAACCAAAATCTTTGTCAAAAATAGTAACAAGATTTTTGACCAGGGTGAATTAATAAAAACAGCCTCTTTTGCAAAAATTTGGGCGTGACGCCGTCACCACGCAAAGGGTGACACCATTTGATAATGCTACACGCGTCGTTCGGGGTCAAAGGAACTTCCTTTTCGTCGAGCAAGTTTTTCAACACCCTAGGCAGTGAACCTAATCGTTGTTGTGTAGTATTAGGGTAAGCCACGGGAATTGATATCGTTCTCTAGGGGAATAGGAATGCTAGTGAGAAGTTACTATGCTAAGGTTGGGGTTGAGGAAGATTATTTTTTATCTTTTTATGTTTTTTTAGGAAATAGAAAGGCACGAATCTCGGGGTTTGAATTTGGGGGTTGGTATTTCTACCGATTACTCTACTCGTCTAATTATCTAAACTAATGGTGTATGTAGTCTATGTCTAATTATTGTGTGCTCGTATGATGATTTAAAGATGTGTTTACTTAGGTTTTATTACTCCTTAATTATCTCCTATTGATGCTTGAATTGTCACGTCCTTATTCTTAATCGCGTTGTGTGTCTAAGGTCGTAGGGTATGCGTTTATTCCTAGCTCTTTAAAACTACTAAAGGTTAATGCCTACAAAATCTCTAGGATTTATAAACTTAACTATAAGGTACTCTTCGGATGGTTTAGCCTACAATGACTCTAGGTACTATATGCTAAGGTTCAACAAAGATTAATCAAGCATTAACTACACAACGGATGACCTATCGCAATACTAGATCATTAACAATTAAGATAAGAGACAACCAATCAATATTCAATAATTAAGTTTCATATTCCCTAAGCAAACACACAAGTAAATTAGCCGGACATGGGAAACATGCAAGCATACACACAAGTAATTGAAGACATAATTAAATTAATGAAGTAAAACACTTATCTTGATATAAGATAGGGTATAGAACCCTAAAATATCTGTACAAGACAACCTTGGTTCGGTTTAGGTTTTACCCAAAAGACTACACACTGAAAACTAAAAATTCGGATTCTATATATAAGATTACATATGACGACGGCATCACCCTTTGATTTGTGACGCCGTCGGGTCGCCGTCATTAGGGTTTCGTCTTGCCACGTTAGTCTTGGCGACGGCGTCACCTTATGCTTGTGACGTCCCTCCGGTCTCGGCGTTATCGGATCAAATCTAGGCCGTCACGAGTTGCGACGACCTACTCTTTGAAAACTGAAGTCGTCACTTGTAAATAAGCAATTTAGCTCTTGGTAAGTCACAAAGTGGTCCAACGGCGTCATAGATAACACCTGACGCCGTCCCTTGGGCCCAAAGACTGAGTGTCTCGATTCTTGACTTTGGCCATTTTCTTCAGATATTCGCGCCTTTTCGTCCGAATAAGTGTCATTCGACATTTTGCCTTCAAGATACCTAAAAGTGAAAAGGAGCGATATTAAGTAATAACGGATACAAAAGTGATCAAATAAGGGCTTAAACGACCACTCAAAAAGGTACATTTTAAAACCTTACCAAATATCCCTACACTTGGTATTTGCTTGTCCTCAAGCAAATGTGCTTTTAGCCAATTAATCTATAAGTTAGGGGTCATGAAGCATTGGTTTAGAACAATCCACAACACATATAAGCCCCGCAAAAGTCATAACAAGCACGGAAATTACATACTAGCACCTCACATGGGGTGTTTGGATACTCACATCTCTCGGGTGTATATGAAATATAACAAGATGGAAATGGAAGATAAACACTCACTAACCGGTCCTAGTACATAGATTACCATAGGCTTGAGACTAGATCAAACCTCCATCGCTTTGGCGTAAGCACCTAGGAAAGACTATCCAAGAGGTCTTTTAAAGGGTTATAATGATAGGCTTACGGTAAGGAAACAAAGGGTTTGGTGGGATAGACTATTTAGTGGTGGTAAGTCAAAAATCTTTATGTTACAAGCATGCGAAGAATGGCGTTGCTAAACCAAGACTCGACACTCTAGACTCTAGATAACTGAAACAAACAAACATAAATTTAAAGATAGATGTAGGATGGTAGCCCGTATGTTATTTTTTATTTTTTTATTTTTATTTTTTTTTTTCTTTTCTTTTTTTTTCTATTTTTTCGCTTTTTTTTTTTTTTTTTTTTTTCATACACTTTTACTCCACCATCCTCTACGATAACATCAAAATGATAGGGATTTATAGGCACATCCCTACACTTGAGTTTTATTACTCTAACACTAATTTGACCCAATTGAAAAGATCAAAACACTTGGAGTACATTATTACGCAAATAAAGGAATTTGAATTTAACGTTCCCTTCCGTCATTTCATAAAATTTAACTTTTCCCATGAGTCCCAATCATCCCAAAACTGTGTACAAAGGATATGACTCGACTTAGCAACTTATGCAAGCAACTAGATAATTGAACTAAGGGTTTAGTTTGTGTAGGATATTGGTTATTGTTTTAATTAAAGAACATGTATGAGGATTGAATCAAACAAGATGGTTTTAGAGAGAGAGAGATGGGTGGGATACTTTCTAGAGAGAGAAAGACATGAGAGAAAAAGAAGTTGTATGATTAAGAGAAATGAAAGCACCAACCTCTCACATGTGGAGAGGGCTATTTATAGTTCTTACAAATAACGCCACCTACGGGCTGTGGATCAGGCATACATTGGGTAAAGACCCGTCCGTCCTCCACGGTGTTGCTCTAAACTAATTAACTAACTAATAAATAACGTAATTAACTACAAGTCTACGAGCTAACATATGCTAGATAACATTTGGGGTGACCGACTCTTCACTATGGAATTTTCTAATTCCTAACAATCTCCCCCTAAGGGAGGTCACCCCATGTTTTACATTTCGAATCATAGCATTCTATTCTTGACTTTGTTCTTGAGCTCGTAGACTTCAATTCTTCAATTCCGCAATCTTTGTGGTTTAGTAGTGCAACTTCAAAGTCCGCATAGTTTTGTACTTTCGGTGGAGGTCTTTGAACCGATCCACATCATTGATGATCTTGAGCTTTTTGAGATCATCACCACGGTAAATCTGGATCACCCTTTATTGTGTTGCCATCATGTGAAGTTGTGACTTTCGGACCGACATGCTCACACTTTGAATCATGACATCTTTTCATTACGAGCGAAGATTTTCTTGGTTCAAGATATTTGCGATGGCATAGCAGAACATAGTATAAAACATCGAGCTGTGTCGTAGATATGCACCGGTCATGATTTCTTCAATTAAGTGAGGATGTTGCGAGCATGCGGCTTTGGATTGACTCCTCAATTCGATCACCGCAATCAGTCAAATGTACCGCAAACAATGTTAGCAATAAAACACACGAAGTGTCTTTGATCACTTTTGTCGAATTGAGGTACACGCCCACGGTTCCCGTTGATCGATACAAGTCTCGCATGTGATCGGTAGGATTCCTAAGAATCTCCTTGACAGGTTTCGCAATTGTTCTAGTTGTTCTCAAACCGAACGTCTCAAAGAAGACAACACGGAGTGAGTGAACTAGCGAATTGAGATTCACCGATTGATGAAAATTGATTTGAAAACAATCGCGTGTTGCTTGAAGAAAGAGTTTTGCAATACAACGAAGGTTTTATGAGAAAGATCAATTTTCAATCAAAAATACATTTTGTATTTGAAAAGAGTACACAATCGACGTGCTAGTGAAAAGAAGAGATTCACACATCGAACGATTTTTCCAAAAGTATTTATTCAATCAGAGATACTTTTTGAGTTTGAAAACATGAATACACATTCGACATGCTAGAGAAAAGAAGGTTTGCACATCGAACGGTTTTTCCAAAAGTATTCGTCAATTCCATTCCTGGACCAAGGTTGATTCAAGAGTGAATCGCCCCATCGTTTCTATCCAGTTGTCACAAGTTTGATCTTTTGGAAAGATCTCACATGTCACCCACCAAGAGCTTGTTTGATGTTGGCTCTAGAAGGATTTCCATCTTCATCGTGAATACTTTTACATACCACTCAGATGTTCTGGCAATACCACAAGGATAATGCGTAGGACTCTTAATATATATTCTTACTTTTCACATTGTGTGAAACAACAAGTCTTCATTAATTTAGTGTCCTAAAGAGATATTGTGGATGATCTTTTGGCTCTAGACTCAATTAGTGCTCATTTGGTTCTGTGTGGGAGACTAGGAGAGGGTCTCCTTCTTCAATATCAACAATCTCTAAGAAAGTCGATAGATTATGTAGGTTCCCGTGAGAATGAAACAAGCCCTTTAAGAGGAACTTGAGTAGCTTGGGAAGTTTAGTGCGGTCGTGAATCGGGTCCATGACGTCTTGTCTTCAATACCAGTGTTACCTTAGTAACCACCAATAGCAAATGTATTGAACCGGTTTACGCCTAAGGTTGAATTATTGAAGGGCTATTTCTTTTCACCCTTTTCTCATTTCATTTCTTTTTCATTCTTCAACCCTTGATGCTTACCGAGACTTCATTACTAGAACCTTGTTGGGTTTATTCCAGTTCTAGCTCTATCTCAATCCGCACTCTTCCCATATCTCACTTTTCTCCTTTTTACATCATACCTAAGGACTCTACACTATCTAGTGGATTGTCCTCTGGTAGATCCCTCAGGATTACGGCGGATCGTGGGAACTAATACCTAACCTAACCATCCTTATAGCACCATGCATAAAGTAAATTGGTCGGTCTTTTGGTATTGTTCATTCCTTCTTTGAAACCAATTGAAAAATCATTTGGAAAAACAATCAAGGTACTTGTGATACGAGATCAAAGCATTTTGTACCTTAATAGTTTTGATCATTTAGAAAAACCTCCCCCTCAACATGTGCGCATGATTTAGAAATTGTTTATCACATGGAGGCAAGAGGACTTTGAAATATTTTCTTTGATCACAATTTTCGTAGAAAAAGCCATTTGATTTTCTTGGTAAATTCTCTCCCTCAATATGTGCATAGGATAAGAGAAATCATTTTAACACATAGAGGCAAGAGTTCTTTTGAAGCACATCCACGAACACAAAAGCCATTAAGAAACCATTTAAAACTCAATCAAGGTACTTTATGTTAAAACATAAAAGCATTTGCACCTCGATAGTTTCTTTTCTTTTAACATGCTCCCCCTCAATATATGCTTCGAGATTCGAAAGCGTTTAGCACATATGAGAGAGCGGCCTGCACAACTGAATCAAAACGATCAACTTTTATCAAATTTCATTATTAAATCACAAATTCTCCCCGATAAAAATATCAAACCCTTTGAGATTTTGGATCCCAAGTGATTTAATAAGGTTTATAAAACATGGGAGAAAATGTGCACGATTTAAAACTCATATAGTTTTTTTTTTGTGTAATCTCCCCTCGACATGTGCATTATGTATATTGAAATCGTTTGGCACATGGAGGCGGAGTGCCTTTGAAGGACTAAAACCAATTTCATTAAAAGCAGTTTGAGATTTTAAATCACGATCTCTCACCCGAACAAAGATTTCAAACCATTTGAGATTAGTGATCCCAAAGATTTAAATAATTTAGAAAATTTTGGGGAAACACGTGGCAAGATTTGATTTTGAAAAATGATGATAAGGACCATATTTAGACATTAAAGATTGTTAGTGTCGGTATGATTGTTTTAAGAGACCTTTAAGTAAAATAAAACAATTTCACAATCAAACAAGAACAGAAAAAATTTCGTTTTGACAGATCTTTGAGTTTTAAAGAAAATCATACCATGACATAACATTAAATCTTTAGATCACCACATAATTTCGTACAAGCGGACTTCTGATGAAATATTGTTAGAAAATATTTTATTTTAAATCACTCTCCCCTTCAATCGATGACAAAAGTCAATAATTGAGTGACTTAGGTTTTGATAAAAAGAAGTCCGGTGATTTTCAAAATTTAGTTCAATTTAATTTCAAAAACAATATTTTTCCATTTTCAAAACAATTTTAATCAAAGTTTTAGAAAATTGTTTAAAAATGGTATCCCGCACAAAGATACGTTAGGTGGTTGAGAAGCTTCGTTGATCTTTGTAGGGTTTGGAAGAAAACCGTCTGGCGATGCGGTGAGACTTCTTACGTTGCATTTAATGCCAATTGTGGTCAAATGAAGCTCCGTTTCTTCAATCACTTAGAAGAAAACCGTCTGGCGATGCAATGACACCTCTTACGTTGCATTTATGCCAACTCTCCATTGAAGTCAATTAAGCTCCGTTTCTTCATTTGTCAACCCAAGATATAGTTACCCTTTCCTTTCGGCATCCAATCATATTGTGGGATCCGGATCGGGAACATTCTTATATACCAATATACACGCATACGTTAGTGAACACATCTGAGATATATGGTGGTCGACATCACCCAAACAACAATCGACTAATAAAAGTCAATGCAACATATCAATCGGATCATATAAATGTATAGGAATAATGTGTTCATCAAACTCTAATCATCTAATCCTAGCAATCATATCCTAGGCACCTAGTCCTTCAACATAGGTTAACATCATTTTAATTAAGCATATTAGGATAATTAAAAAGCCCGTTAGATGATGTAGATTTGAAAAACATTATCCCCTCAATCCATGACTCATTTTATGAAAAGTTTAAAAGCTGAAGTCATTGATTGAGTTTTCAATTTTACAAAAACTACGAATCGATTATTTTAAAAGCAACTCATTTACCACCATTTTAGGAAACATCAAATATTTTTCTCAAGAATTTTAGACGGAAAAACATTTGTGTAGGAGCAATGATCCTTCGACATACTTTCCTTGTTTTGTTTTTAGGATAAGTGCACGAAATATTTTGAAAATAGGTTTAGCGCAACACTTTCCTTCCTTTAAAGAGCAGGTTGCTATCTCGAAATAATAGCAAGCCATAGTTTAAGCACGGGTCACAATCAAGTAACTCAAGCCATTTGATTTGTGACATGTTTTGAAAAAGAATATTTACACCTCCTGCTCGAACTTCATCTATGGTCCCGTGCCATTATTGAATGACATTTCTAAGACCGTAGATGTTATCGATACCAGATGACATGTCTTTGAAAAACAATATTTATGGACTTTTTCAAATTTTCTGATTTTTATGGGTTTTTTATGGTTTTATATTTTTCTATTTTCTTTTTGTTGGTTTTATATTTTTGTATTTTGTTTTTAATAAATATATACAAAGATGATTAGATGATATAGTTTAAGAAGATGATGATACAGTACCGAGATAAGGATATCGAGCGAGACGTCGTAGAAGATAGAATTCGTCATCTCTTAAACTTCCACCACCAAAGCTTCGAGGCTCTGAATGAGAGAAATTGAACCATCGAAAGTGAGACTTTGGCGACTTCCCCCAAACCAAAAATCCTTATGTTGAGCTGATTGAAGCTCTATTTCAAGCTTTCTTTAGCAGTGCACAAAGCACACCATTATCATAAACCCAATTGCTCCTTTTAAGAATAATCACCATGATTCTTCGTTCGAGGCTATATCATCCAATAGAACAATAGCAACGTATCATCCCACATTTAAATAATCTTCTCAAATTTCCTTTCCATCAAGTCGAAGCAATCCATTCCAAAAGGTGTCAAGAGACCACTTCCCACGTAGTTGAATTGATGCGATCGGTCTCTTTGTATAATTCTCAAGAACTCTCCCAAATACACATCATGAGGGGAATGAAAACACCTTCCCATGTTCACATTTTCTTCCCTGGATGATCGTGTATGAAGCTCAAGAACCCAGTACACCAATACCCAAGAGCTCTCCGAATACATCATGAGGGAATGAAAACACCTCCCATGTTCACATTTTTCTTCCCGATGATCGTGTATGAAGCTCAAGTATCAAAGTATACCAATACCCAAGGAAGGAATAAGCGATAACATTGAAGAAGCAAGCCAAGTCACCGATTATATACATGGATGTCAACTCGGAATAAGTGATTATATCTACGAATCACCGATTAAGCCCTCAAGAAAATTTGGCGCCCCAATGTAAACAATTCTCTCCTCGATGATTGTGATAACATCGAGATCATCACGCACTTGTGTACCTCTTTTATCTTGAAACTAACTCTTCCATCGCTTCCCCACATAGTTGGAATAAGAATACTAAACGCCTTGATGAGTAAAACCTTGAGTTTCTCTGCGGTCATGACATTTGTTTTCCCGAGATATCTTCAATCACTTAGAAGAATTAAGTTCATCAAGTTTACTCGCCATGAGTCAAACCTTGAGTTTCTTTGTGGTAATAACATTTGTCTTCCGGGATATCTTCAATTTCTTAGAAGTATTAAGTACATCAAGTTTACTCGTTTAGATGCTTGTCTCCTTCCCTTTCTCGGTTTGATACTTGAATCGGCAACTCTTTGAATGCCCAAATACTTGAAATTTGTTGAGAAGATCGCTTGAAGTCTTTGTGAGAATCAACATCTTGAATAATGTGAGCAAGTCTAATTGGGGATTAAATTTGACATATCACATTCCCCCATTAGTGCTCTCCCTAGACCGACAATCTTTTGATAAATGCCCGATTAAGAAGAAGTCTTTAGATCATTAAATGCAACTCGTCTTTGGTCTTCTAACATATAGCAAGATATGTAGAATGCGATGTAGACTCGACCTTCTTCAAGATTGTCCGGTTGGGAATAGATAATTAACATCTTCAACTCACACAAAAAAGCATCCCACCAAAAGCATCCCAATTAACTTACATCTTGCAAATCCCTTAACTAAAATCCTCCCAATCAAACAAGAACAGAAAGATGTTCATCAAGGAAATCGACAATCAGTCGCAACGAACACACAAGATGGTAACACCAAACTACCAATCACATCAAACAAGAACAGAGATTGTTCGAATCATCATGTTGATGTATACATGAAGCATTAACGGAAGCACTTTGTCGATAAACTCATCAATCCGGTGAAGATGTCAACCAACGGCTCTTAGAGAAAACTCCATGTGAAGATGACCGATAAAGAAGCTCGGTTCTTACATGAGTTTAGAGCCGTATGACCATTTATATTCTCTAATATCAATCAACAATGCAAAAATTCACACTTCTTCTCCCCTCAAGAATTGCATACGGAGATGCCATTCTTGATTAAACAAGTGAACATTATCCAAATGTAGTCTATTCACATTTCTCCCGCAAAATAAGCACATGATGTCGCCATCGTCATTATAGTTGAGAAAGTGGAATCGGAAAACAATCAACAGATAGCCAGTTCACTTGATGGTGACGCATGGAAAAAGTATGAAGCATGTTGATGAGAATGGTCATATATAGAAGATTTCTCTTCTTGGAAGATAAAGCGCAGTGACACGTACACTTTTATTTTCTTTAAGAGCGAGGCATGAGCAGATATGTTCAAATGTCATAAGAAGATTTCTCTTCTTCAGAAGATAATGCGCACTGAAACGTACACATTTCTTTACTTCAGAGTACGAGGCATGAACTGTAGTGTTCATACGTCATAGCAGATTGAATATCAAGGTTGAGTAACTTGAACCCGTGAGTAAAGAGATATCAATCCATTTGTTATCCATACTTTAAGCGAGTCCATGTAGTGAAGGATCGAGGAATCTACAACTGAGTAAGGAATACCTGTACTAACATTACAAACTTGATTGCATATATATTGGTTAGTGACATTAGTATCCAAATTCTTTGGGGCTTCACTGTCAACCTTGATTTTGCCATTGGAAAACAGCTTTCCGGTAGGAATCCACCTAAGTCCAGCATCCTTAAACATTCTACACGATGGTATCCACTTATGGCAAGGTCTAGGAGGGTTAAGCTTCTTGCACGATGGAAGACTTATCGATATTCCTAGACTCCAAAGATTTTGTAGTGGTATCCATCTAGTCAAAGTATTTTGTTTGTTTTGCTTCATAACATGCTGAACCTTAGTCGCGTTAGTAGTCTTAGTGGATTGTACCTTAGCATGTGAATTAGGAGAATGTGTCTTATTCGGAAAGACTTAGAATTTCTAGTTTAGCTTTCAACATGCTTAGCATTCTTCTTCCATATCTACTTTTAGATGACAACAACCCCTAGTCATTTGAGTGTTCCTAGGTAATGGTTTACAACTACTAGTAGTGCCTTGAAAACTCATAGAATTCCTCACCCTAGGTCTTGCACCTAAAATTCCGTCTTTCAGAATCGTGCCTTTTCCTAGCTTCTTCTAGATAATAGTTCTTCCACAAGTCATTTATATTATAAGAATTGTGGGTTTTAATGCTTGGTTTTGACACTATTTTCGAACTAATCCTAGAGGTGTTGGGAGTAGAAGTAGCAACTTGTTGAGGGTTATGATTTGGAAGCATTATTAGTAGGTAACTTAGGTGAAGTGACTGGTTTTGACAAAACTTGTTTCGCATCAACTTGGGAGGCAAACCGTGTTTTTGAAAAAATTTGTTCGTTCGAGACTTAAATGCGATTCGGTTGTCTAGCAACCTGGTTTTCCCAAGACCGATGGTTTTGCAAACTTAGTGTTCACACTATTCCTATTGTTTTTTTCGAGCTCATTCTTTAAAGGCAACTATTGTGAAACTCTTATCACGAAGTTGAGCTTTGAGCTCATCAATATTTTCAATCAAAGAGTTTGTTTGTTCCAATGACTTAGTTCTAGCTTCTTTGACAGAGTCACTTAGTTCTATATGGTGCTTTCTCAAAGACTCATTTTCCTTTAGTAATTTGGCCACACAAACCGCTAATTCATCATTTTTCATTTGAATATCATCAATAGCATTAACATCAGAATTACTTGTAACCAAATTACTTTTCACATGCATATCGAAATATGTTTATTGAATGTTGATTGTCAAGTTTTTGTCCTGGTGAGCTTTCAAAGTGTTTATTTCAAAATTCACGAATTGTGAAATTCGGATTTTGCATGGTTTATGAGATTGTAAACTTTCCTTTTACTTTGTATTGCGATTTCAAGTGAAATGCAATGTTTTCAAGTGTGAAAGTCTGTTTGAAAGTTCATCGTACTTTTCTTATCAACCATATTGTTAGTTTTGAAAACACTAGTTTCGAGACTCGACTTTAGTCAAAGAACATTTGTTAGAATCACGTTCGACATCGTGATCGGTTTGTTTAAGAACATTATGATTCATTTTGTTGTTCAATTAAGGTACCTCGGCAAATGACACGTGTTCATTTGTTTTCAAATCTGTACGCATTACATTTAGCACGAGTCATCGAAATGTTGCTTGTATCAAGATTGTCTTTATCAAGATCTGCGCATTCGGTGACAATGATACAACATCCGATGCATTACCGAATCAACCATACTATCACTTGATTGCACCGACATTCATTCATTTCTTATTCACAACATCCACTTCTTTTGTGACAAGAGTTACCGAGCGACTAGTTACATCATTCATTGTTGTCTACGATATTACGCATTTAGCAACACCACCTATTATACGATACATTAACCGACTCATCACAACTATCTCTCAATTGCATCCGAAAGTCATTCAAGTTTTCATCCATTTGTGCGACTTCCTCAATGTACTTCTCCGCATTGTCCATAAGACGGATAAATGTATCAATGAATTCACAATTTCCATTCCGTATATTTTTGAAAGAAATTCGATCACGTCTTGATCAAAGTCCGAGGAATATTCCCCTTGATAAATGGTGAAATTGATTGAAGATTACTTGAAGAGCTGCATTAGAATCATCGGTTGATACCTTCCTTTTGGTAATTTGAAGCCTCAGTTGTTCTAAGTTTAGTAGCACGGTTTTTGTTAAAGTGGGTAGATCCTGACGAAGGAGAGCATTGCTTGTTCGATCCATAGCTGTGGATAATAGTAGTTTGAGGTGCTGATGAAGTAGTTGAAAGGGCACAATGTTGCATTCCAATTGCATGGCATACTGTGGCATTAGCAGGTGCAATTCTTTTTCACTGTACTCAGAACATGAAGATCTCACATCGTCATTGATTAATTCAATCATCTTTAGTCATTCGATGTAGCATACATTATCATTGTTGTCCACAACATCATATAATTTAAGCACTTCGAAATCACGGTCGATGAGAGTAAGACATGATGTTGTAGTATACACGGATTTTACAAGTCTATGATTTAAACCAGAAATAGAATCTTTCATGGATTTTACAAAAATCAAGACAAAACCGTGAGACAATGATTAATTAAGAAGGATTGTGTGAAATGAATTTACGGATCTTGTAGCGATAAAGAAGTACTTTTGTTTTGAACTTTTGATATCACAATAACTCGCTTACGGTAATTAATTTCAACGAACCCGGAAAATTCGGTCCCAAAATAATGCTCAATCTCGGATAATCGAAGATTAATCAAAACCGTGTGCAAAATTATATCAATAATTTTCCACAAAATGGCATAAAACTCAAGTAGTACACTCGTATGTCACATATCCGAAAAACATATGAAGAAATATGGAGCGACCAAGGCCCAAAGTATTTCATGACCCATGATCACCCAAATCCAAATATTTTACACAACCCTAATTTTCGGTATAAAAACATCCTTAATCCAACACAACCCTAATTTCTCACCCTAAACCAAATCTTCCAAAAAAGCATACCACTTTTCTTTTGAGATCTCTTTGTGACCACCCTCAATCACATAAACATGACGGACCTTAAAAAACACGACAAGTCGCTAGTGTAATACACAAGTCGCTAGGTATTTGTAAAAAACAAAACCCAAGTCGCTAAGCAAAAATGACCCAAGTCGCTGGCGAAATGACCCAAGTCGCTAAGAGGAAACCCAACAAGTCGCTAGGATGAATGTCTAGTAGCGACCGACTTGGACAATAATAACGACCTGAAAAGTACTAACAACCGACCCGAAACTTATACTAAAACTTAACCAAACATCAATCTATACTTATCAATCCCTTGTAAACATGAAATTACAAAATCTTTAACATATTAAACCAATTAAAATTCGAACTTGGTGCATACACAAATAAAAAATCCGAACCAAATGAAAACAACAATAACCACTTAAAATTCAAGCACACAAGATATCCAAGATCAAACCATGGCTCTTGATACCATTTGTAGGATATTGGTTATTGTTTTAATTAAAGAACATGTATGAGGATTGAATCAAACAAGATGGTTTTAAAGAGAGAGAGATGGGTGGGATACTTTCTAGAGAGAGAAAGAGATGAGAGAAAAGAAGTTGCATGATTAAGAGAATGAAGCACCAACCCTCTCCATGTGGAGAGGGCTATTTATAGTTCTTACAAATAACGCCACCCACGGGTTGTGGATCGGGGCATACATTGGGTAAAGACCGTCCAGTCCTCCACGGTGTTGCTCTAAACTAATTAACTAACTAATAAATAACGTAATTAACTACAAGTCTACGAGCTAACATATGCTAGATAACATTTGGGGTGACCGACTCTTCACTATGGAATTTTCTAATTCCTAACGGTTTGATAACAATAATGCACTAAAAGTGAGTGCATACAAGGTAGGCTAAGGCGATTTGGGTGTACATTTGGGGGTGGGGTGTAAACAATGCTCTTCATTGATATTCCGGAAAATCGAAACATCACGAGAACCGTGAAAAGGATAGGCTCTGAGGGGTTAACTAGGGGTATCGTGTAGTAAAGATAAGTACAACGTAAGGGTGTGGGGGACTTACTCACCGATGTGGAAGAAGTAATTATATTACAAGTATTAAACAAGGGTTATCCTAATGCCTCTTATCATTTAGTTATTCCTAACTACACAAGTGTAGTCTTACTAGCGATCTCGGGATGCATCACAAAACAAGTTCTAGAATCTATTATAGTACCGGTTCACACTATAAGCATTAAAGATGAATGCTTTAATTCCTACTAAGCTAAGGGTGATCCTCACATTTTGGGTGGAATTTAAGTGGTAAAGGTTTTTTGTGCTAGTCATATAACTTCCTATCCATGAGACGCTTTATTAAGACTAATGGCCCACTCCTATATGTCATGAAAAATTGAAAATTTGGTGCCAAAATTACCCTAACCGATATTTTCTCATGGTTTATTACGCAAATGTAATTGGACAAAGCAAATAGTCAATGATAAGCATAGTTTCAAAGTTCCTGTTTTATTTTCCCTCCCTACACTTAAACTAAACATTGTCCCCAATGTTCCCCGAAAGTATCAAAGTTATGATAATGGAAGGTAATAAAAGATGAAAGAAACTAGTACTCCCCTGATTAGCTCGGTAGGATCCGTGTAAAGTGGTGGTTACATCTTTCTTTAAGAAGAACGTTTGCGTGAAAAGCTCCTTCTCATCTTATGTAACTTCTTATTGGTAAATTAAACATGCAAACTTGAAGAAAACAAACGAAACATTCGCGTAAAATCGCGGTAATAATATATATAGGACTCTACTAAACTAGGATATAATGCTTGTGGAATGGATGTTTGAAATTTACGGAAAATTAAGACACGGAAAATTCAAAAAATTATAAGTAGCTTAGAAAGCGAGAAAAAGTAATAAGTTGTTTTGCTCCTTCACAGCCGTTAGGTTATCGACAAAAAGCGTGCTGCGATTTTCGGAAAAAATTATGGAAAATTTACATCTTTAGAATCGGAAAATTTCCTACAAAACATCCATTATGACTCGATACAAGCATTTGACTCGAACAAAACACATGTATATCTTTTAATTAATTGAAATTCTCATGTTTACGTTTCTTTTGAAAACGTGTGTAATCCTCCTACACTTATCCCTTATGTAAAATACCTTTATATGTAATTAAGGCGAGGTTAAAAATAAAATAAAGCATTTTTATAAATTTAAACATGAGAATAAACAATCAATAAAAGATATATGACACAAACAAGCAAACAATTAAGCATGGGTTGCCTCCCACGAAGCGTTTTTCTTTATTTATGAGTGTTGTAGCTAGACTCGTAGTTGTGCCCCTACGTACCGATATAAGTAAGCCTATCCTTAACAATGTCATAAGGATCAAACTTATCATTTAAGTTCCTAGTAGTATGTTTGGTTCGATATGCCTTTTCTAATTTATCTCCATCGGGATCATAGATCGTTATCCTAATGTGCCACTCTCCATTACCATTACTAGGCGGTCTATCCCAATCCCATTTATGTTTAGGCTTATCACTCTCAACTTTCCACTTATTCATGACAAGGTTGACGGGCAAGCTTCCTAGGAACTCGGTCATCTTCCTTAATACTAAGGCGTCCTCGAACGGGTTCACTTCCATGTCCCTAGCCATTTATTTTTCATGGAAAGTTGCTTTACTAGCAAAGGCTTCATCTAAGTAGAAAGGTCGTTGGGGACCTATGAAGTTTTATCTAACCAAGGTCCATATCTAGACGGCGTTCTATCCAACCTAATCTCATGTGGGATTTCCTCTTCTTTGTAGTACGTATGCTTTTTGACATCGTAAATTGACCTAGCACTCCCCTCTCTACCACTATTTTGGACATCTTACAATCAATGATGGCACTAGCGGTAGCTAAGAATCCTCTTCCTACTAGCAAGGGGCACGTCAGGTCCTTATTCATGTCTAGCACATGGAAATCCGCCAGAAGAGTCAATTCTCCTACGTGTACTACCATGTCTTTTATTATCCCTACCGGATATGCAATACTACCATCCGCTAGACCTAAGATGGTTTCGTTGGTTCTATCTTACCTAAGTTAAGGCTTCATGAAGGGACAACGGAACAAGATTGATGCATGATCCTAAGTCACTAGAGCATCGAGAGGTTTGGAAGTTCCAAGCCTACGGAAGAGTAAATAGCCGGGATCGTCTAACTTCTTAGGTAGATTATTTACATTCAAAAGCGGACCCATGTTTTCAAGTTTAAGTTCTAACTTATATTTTTCTTTTAAAGCATTATAATAAGGTGCATGAGCTAAGACTTCAAGAACCGGTTTTTCTTGATGGATTTCCTTGTACTCCTCCTCTAGATTAGGTTTGGGTTCTTGGTTGACGGGTTTCTTAAGAGTAGGTTCTACCAATGGTGCGAGGCCTTGGTACCTCATTTTGGATTTCTTGGAACCCTTGTTGATAGCATTTACCGAGTGAACCGTTGGGTGTGAGGGGCATGGATGTGCACTCTCCCATGGTGAACAAGAACATGAAGTCGATGAAATCGAACTCACTTTTGGGTTCTTTATAGTATCAATTGGGAGTGCTCCAATTTCTTGGTCATTAAAGGCTTTTAAGAGGGCATCAAGCTTGTTTGTCATCTCACCTTGTCTTCGCTTAAAATCGGCTTCAAGCTTAGTCAATCGAGTTTCTTGATATGACATGAATCTAGATGCAATTGCCTCAAGACTAGTGGGTTCCCGGTGCTTGGAGGATTGAACCTATTAGGTGGACTAGATGAGCTTTGGGGTGTGCTTGAGTTTTGGTTCCACTTAAGGTTAGGGTGATTTCTCCATAAGGGGTTGTAAGAGTTTCCTAAGTTGTTTTGTTCGGGCTTGAAAGTGTACCACTTCTCTCCCGCTCCGTCGATGCAGCGTGGGCGTAGTCCACAAAAGCTTGTTCGGGAGTCTTGTGCAATCACGAGTGTCATGAGGACCACTACATAACTCACAAGATAGAGTGATTTTATTCACTTGATGTGAAGACTTAGGATTTTCGTAGGAGCTCATTAGGAATTTAACTTGATCTTCAAGCTCGAGCATCCTACGGTCGGAAGGTTGTGAGTCAGTGGGAGGCAAGGAGATTGCCTTAACGGTTTTGGGCAACTCACGGGGGTCATTCCAACTTTCGTTGTCATAGAGAGCAAGGTCCTCTATTATACCCCATGATTCTTCCGCGGTGAGATCACTAAGTTTTCCACCGACCGCTTGGTCAATGGATCGCTTGGTAGGGAAGTTGACATGATCATAGAAGAGTTGGACTTGGAGCCAAAGATCAATGCCGTGATGAGGGACTTTATGGAGTAAGTCCTTGAATCGCGTCCATGCTACGAGAGATTCACCTTGGCGTTGTTGGAACATCAAGATATCATTCCTAAGCAGTGGTTCTCCCGGTGGGAAAAATTGAGCAAGGAAGCGAGAGGTGAGATCATCCAACTTGAGATGGAGCCGCGGGAAGTCGCTCAAGCCAATTACTAGCTTGGTCCCGTGAGAGAATTGGAAGAGGCAGACGCGTGGTCTCCCGAGTAGTAGCATCGAGGTCGACGGAATCGACAATTTTAAGGAAATAATCCTTAGGATGCTTGATTAGGATCTTGAGCGAAGTCCATGGAATGTACATCCGTTTGCACCAACCGGATGGTGTCGGATCGAGGCCGTAGTTTGGGCTTGGTCGGGAAGCTCAATGGTGTTCCTATAGCCTAGGTGGCTTGGTCTCGGTATTCACCAAGAGTACGGCCTCTTGGCGGGTCATTTGGTGGTAGGTTGATGAATGGTGGTTGGTTATCACCTTCCATGATGGAAAGTGATGGGTTACGAACAAAGGTCACGAAGGGGATAAACTATGAAAGCTAAAATGGAAAAATTTACTGATAGGAATCAAAGAAAGCTAAGCGAGGTGGACTCTAACTAGCTATTCTATTCCCAGCGGCGCTTAAAAACTTGATAACGCTACACGCGTCATTGGGGTCAAAGGAACTTCCTTTTCGTCGAGCAAGTTTTCAACACCTAAGCGATGAACCTAATCGTTGTAGTGTAGTATTAGGGTAAGCCACGGGAAGTGATATCGTTCTCTAGGGGAATAGGAATGCTAGTGAGAAGTTACTACGCTAAGGTTGGGGTTGAGGAAGATTATTTTTTTATCTTTTTATGTTTTTTTAGGAAATAGAAAGGTACGAATCTCGGGGTTTGGATTTGGGGGTTGGTATTTCTACCGATTACTCTACTCGTCTAATTATCTAAACTAATGGTGTATGTAGTCTATGTCTAATTATTGTGTGCTCGTATGATGATTTAAAGATGTGTTTACTTAGGTTTTATTACTCCTTAATTATCTCCTATTGATGGTTGAATTGTCATTCTTAATCGCGTTGTGTATCTAAGGTCATAGGGTATGCGTTTATCCCTAACTCTTTGAAACTACCAAAGGTTAATGCCTACAAAATCTCTAGGATTTATAAACTTAACTCTAAGGTACTCTTCGGATGGTTTAGCCTACAATGACTCTAGGTACTATATGCTAAGGTTCAACAAAGATTAATCAAGCATTAACTACACAACGGATGACCTATCGCAATACTAGATCATTAACAATTAAGATAAGAGACAACCAATCAATATTCAATAATTAAGTTTCATATTCCTAAGCAAACACACAAGTAAATTAGCGGACATGGGAAACATGCAAGCATACACACAAGTAATTGAAGACATAATTAAATTAATGAAGTAAAACACTTATCTTGATGTAAGATAGGGTATAGAACCTAAAATCTTGTACAAGACAGCCTTGGTTCGGTTTAGGTTTTACTCCAAAAGACTACAATGAAAACTAAAAATTGGATTCTATATATAAGATTACATATGCACGTGGCGTCACCCTTTGATTTGTGACGCCGTCGGTCGCCGTCATTAGGGTTTCGTCTTAGCGCGTTATTCTTGTGATGGCGTCACCTTATCTTGTGACACCGTCCCTTGATCTCGGCGTCGTGCGGATCAAATCTAGGCCTTCGAGTTGCGACGACTTGCTCTTTTAAAACACAAGCCATCACTTGTAAATAAGCAATTTGACTCTTGGCCGAGTCACAAAAGTGGTCCGACGGCATCGCAGATAACACCTGACACCGTCCCCTTCAGTTCCAGCATCCTGAGTGTTTCGATTCTTGACTTTGGCCATTTTCTTCGTATATTCGCGCCTTTTCGTCCGAATAAGTGTCATTCCAGCTTTTTGCCTTTAAGATACCTAAAAAGTGAAAAGGAACGATATTAAATAATAACGGATACAAAATTGATCAAATAAGGGCTTAAACGACCCCTCAAAAAGGTACATTATAAAACCTTATCACCGTTGCTATGCCAAATCAGACGAATAAAAACACCAACCATCTCTTTCATTCTCTACCCTACACATTCTATCCGTCCCACATCACACTACCACGTTTTCTCCACATCAAATTCACCATTTTGCTGCGTCAATCTCCACAAGGTAAGTATTATTCATTGATCTTTGTCTATTCAATTTCTCTATTCCGCGCTCGATTTTGATTTCCCCTTTCAATCCAAAATCCCCCAATTGATTTTATTAATGCTAAATGTCACCCATGAATCTTGTTAATTAGGCTTAAGATTAGGTGAATAGTAGTGTTATCATGTGGGTTTGATTTTGCGAGAAGCTTTGGATGGCTTAGGGACTAAACCACCTAGCCAATGCACCATTGTTGCTGTAGCAGGGGTGTTTGGGTTAAGGATTATGGTTAAAAACCTGGATTTTTCCCTCGCAAATGTCGGATTTGAATTTTTTGTGTAGGACGACGTCAGCCCTCTGGCGTGAAGCCGTCAGATCCTTCTGATGTCATTTTTTGCAGCTTGAATACTACTCATTTGTTCTCAATCTTTTTGATTTCCTGTTTCAGAAAATGAGCAAGAGAACAAGAAGAACAAGGGGACAATCTTTTGGTACCCAGGAGAGCATTGCTGACACTGTTGCTGGATGGAGAGTGTTTGTTGAGGAATAATGCCAAACTCGCTACAATGATTTGCTTCATCAATCTATTGACTCAGGAGCTGTTGTGGATTGGTGATTTCTTGAGCAGCATGATCTGGCTAGGGAATTCTGGAATAGTATTAGGAGGGATAAGTTCACTGATCCTCAGTGGGAGAGGTTGTTTCGGATGCGTGAGCCCGTGTATGGTGAGTTGGTACGTGAGTTTCACGCATCTTATTCGATGGATGTTATTTCGTGTCGGGGTAACATTGGGTTTCAGGGGATTCGGTTTAGGCTGGGTGGAGAATGGAGAACTATTTCTGTACTGGAATTTGGTTGGAGAGTGGGGTTGTATTCAGTAGGGATGTTCACAGGCGGTTCGGCTCGGTTCGGTTAGATATTTTAACTATCCATCGCGGGCGGTAGTTCATTTACTATCCGAAACCGAACCGTACTAAGCGAGTAACCTGGACATCGAGTACCGAAATGAGCGGTTACAATGTTCGGGTCACTGTTAACCATTTTAAAAATTAATCGAATTGAATCGGACGAACAATAACATAAATTAGAGTAATGTCGTCAATTGTAGTAAAATTAAATAACATTGAAAAGATTTAAGTCATAATAATGTTGTTTCGTCACAATAAAAGCATTCAAATTATCATATGTAACAAAATAATTAATATTATTTGTTGGGTCTATTATAGATTTGATGATACAAAACAAGAAGAATGAAACATGAAGGACTAAAAGTAACAAGAAGGGAAACTACTAAAAGATGGAGGATTTGGAAGATTCTAGAAGATATGCTTAAAAGAATATTTAGTTTCCTAATTGTATTATGATTCCTCTTGTAAACCCTAGATGTCTCTAGTATATAAAGAGACATAGGGTCATTAGTTTTGTAGTACGTACAAGATGTAAACCAAAGGTGTGTGTGTGTGTGGGAACCTAGGCGTAGGGAAAACACCTAGGGTTTAGTTAGTTAGTGTAAGATCAAGTCTTTGATCTTTATTATAGTTAGTTAGTTTATGATAATAAAAAACCTTGTTCATAATAATGTTGATTCTATGTTTGAATATTCTGCTTTCATTATTATGTGTTCCTAGATATAATAGTAGACCTAGTCTAAGAGCTTACAACGATCTTCACATGTGGTATCGAGCACAGGGCTCGTGATATCTAGGATCTACAAGGTTTTTCAAGAAGAAGGAAGAAAATTAGTATCTAGAAAATTTTCGTAATGTTTACTGTAGGTTGTTTTCAAGCAATGATAACTTTCGTTAGCAGGGTTATTAAACTTTTAACAATCAGTGTCTCCTATCATGTTCAAGGTGTGTGTATTATGATTCCTCTTGTAAAGCCTAGATGTCTCTAGTATATAAAGAGACATAGGGTCATTAGTTTTGTAGTACGTACAAGATGTAAACCAAAGGTGTGTGTGTGTGGGAACCTAGGCGTAGGGAAAACGCCTAGGGTTTAGTTAGTTAGTGTAAGATCAAGTCTTTGATCTTTATTATAGTTAGTTAGTTTATGATAATAAAAAACCTTGTTCATAATAATGTTGATTCTATGTTTGAATATTCCGCTTTCATTATTATGTGTTCCTAGATATAATATTAGACCTAGTCTAAGAGCTTACAACGATCTTTACATTATTTATTTGATGTTTATAAGTACGATCACTTTAATCATATGTAATCCATGGACGTTAGTAAATGATCACATTAGGTAAGTAAAAATGCGTTATACAATAAAAGTAATGCAATAAGATAGTTAATACTTGAACATTTTTAAGAATGGTTTGTTGAAACCTACATGTATATTATAGGCGGTTCGGTTCGGGTAACCGCGGATAACTAAAAGTGAAAACCGACACGAACCATGATAAGCGGGTTTTCATTTCGGTTTTTCTAGGTTTTAGTTTCTTGATTATCGGTTTTCTTTGTTTGGATTGAGCGGATCGGCTCGGTTCATCGGTTTTCGGATTTTTGAACACCCTAGTATTCGAGAGAGGATCACCGAGAGTGATGTATTTAGAGCTAACTTGTGGTGGGTTTTCAATAGGGAGGACATGTGGGGATTAGGTTTTGGAACACAATAGCCAGCAGGGAGTATATTCTTGGTAGTACCTTGCCTCGCGGATTCGTGGATCATGAATAAGGCTCGGGCACCGTTGCATCACCTTCACTATAACGGGGTGCCAAGGCACGACTCATCGTGTCACATTACCGGATTTGTTCTATCTCTACTGCATGTTAGTTGAGGGTGTGCACTGTAACATCCTATTCTGGTTGGCTGATTACTTAAGGAGTGCTAGCGGTATGAGGTATGAAGATAGGGTGTATGGTGGTATGTTTGTCACCCGGTTGGCTCAGTCCTTTGGCATCCTGAACGGGGAGGTACCCGTATACCTCAATGTTGTGAGCAGAAGGTCGTCGAGCTAAGTCCCCAGAGGCCTTGGAGGTCATCATGGATTATGGTAGGGCTACGCATGGTTTCGCTTCGTCCATGATTCGGGATGATGATGATGATGATGATGATGATGATGACGAACCAATACCAAAGCATACCGGCGGGGATAAGCGAGAGGCTCGGCGGCGTCTACATGCACATGTCGATGGGGCCGCATGCCCGCGAGGAGCATGGATGGGCGGATGGACACGTGGATGGCTCAGCGGGATCGGAGGCGGTGGACATATGATATCTGCCGTCAGACGGATGCATCATCTGTCCATGCACGATCATCTTGACCCACACCTGTAGATTGACCCATTCCCCGGGCGGAAGGAGGATTACCCGCCTTATGGATACCTGGGCCACCTCCCCTGGTTATGACTACCATTATGGACCCCATCCTCAGTGATTCATGTGTTTATTTGTGGGTTGTTTATGGACAATTGTGGTTGGTTGTTGATTGATACAATTTTATTTGGGCATGTAATAACTTAGATTATTTTAACTTGGTGATGATGTGGTGATCTTGAAACAATTTGATTTGTATATATTTGTTTGTGGTGTGGTTTATTGATGTGATATTTCATCCTGCTTTTAATATTTATAAAACTTAGATAACTTAGGATAGACACATACTAACGGGTAGAGAACCCGATCAGATGTAGTAAAACCTTAGGTAAATCCGAGTATCGTCCCAAGAGAGCTGTGACCTTGAAAGAACTAAGATGATTAGAAATGATATTGATAGTATATTGGTATGACAAAGCTGTTATAATTCATCGATATGCTATTATTCTACTCACACAGACACCAAAAATTTAGGGAAAAGAGATAGATAAGCGAAGCTTAATGAAAAATGCAAATATGAATTGATTCTCTATATGAAGGTTCAATATAGTGGTTATTTATCACCAGACTCCTTTGGTCAATTCGTCATGGCCTATGATTCTTAGATTCCTCACCAAGATGAACAGGTCACCCGGAATCATTCGGAAACCTAATAGCGGTCATTAAGCACCAAATCTACTAGATCTGAGACGGTGGGAACACGCCATTAGGAACTTAGATTACCCCAACCTCTTAAATACCTCAACTTGATAGGTGATCATTTGGTGGGTTCGCACGAAGAGTGGTTGTACTTTGGCCAATTCCTCTCATACTTAGCCAATCTATTAGGCGGGTCATTGGTCATATCTCCCGACCTTTTAGATACTACCAAGCTTATAATACTACCAAGGCTAGCAATCTATGAAAAGACTAGCAAATGTCTATAAAGAATTAAAGAGAATAACAATAACATAGATCAAACTTCAATTAATGATATGAATTCATAGTATAAGTCCTAGAAAAATATAAAAGAATTCAAACTCGAATACAATGGAACTCGTGAAGCGAGAACTTAGTTATTCAGACTCTAAACCATGCTTCTTCTTCTGTGTTTTGATCTCCCCAAACCCTAGAAGGTTTGGGAAAGGAGAGATGATTAAAACTGGTGAAACCTTCGACCATTTATAGGCTTCAAACTAGTTACGGCTTAACCTTATTAGGTAGTTACGTCGTAATCTCTTCAATCATTTGTGCTTATCCATGGCTACAGGCGTGACCTTAAGTGAGTTCGTAGTAACTTTCTCATCGTGTGTATTTCTTCATTACGGGTCTTTGTCAATAAGGTGTTTACCAGTTGTTACGGCGTAACCTGAGCTGAGGGTTACGTCGTAGCCTTCATAATCTTTAGTTATGTCATAACTTCATCACTTGGTTACGCCGTAGTTAAGAGACAATCTATCCATAGGGATTGAAAACGTCCAACTACAGCTTCCTTACATTGAATAGGTCCTGAAATGAAATAATAAGGAATAAGGATGTTTTCACTAGTATTTTACTCAAAATGTGATGATACATGGGGAAATTAACGCTTAGAAAATCAGGACTATTTGATGTTATCAAATATCCCCCCACTTAAACTCTACTTGCCCTCAAGTAGGCCAATTTATACTGCAAAAGATACATCCTCAATGAATGCGCAGTTAAAATTTCCATGCTAGAATATTAATAAGAGCCGAAAACCTCACGTAATGGGAACGAAAACACTCTCACTCTCATCCTAATCTAAGTTTTAATTTCGGGGTGATCACTCAATTGCACGGACATAGTAAGTATTCTATCATAAGCTTGGCAATTACATACAACTCCACCACTAGAGCTAAGGTTAAGACAAATTTTAGAAAGCAATGTTGGGTTATAGTGATTCAAAGGATTTGGGGTGGTGTGAACTATTCTTCCAACCTTGAATGTGATCGAGAAGATTATTCTCAATGCCAATTTCTTTATCTGAGTGCTTATAATTCATCGCTGTAACTCGGATAATATATATATATATATATATATATATATATATATATATATATATATATATATATATATATATATATATATATATATATATATATATATATATATATATATATATATACTAGTGGCAAAACCGTCCGATGGACGGGTATGACTTGTGATTTTTATTTTTAGGAATTAGTAGAACAAATATATACTAAAAAGTAATTAAAAGTTAAATAAACGGTTAAGATCTATAATTGATGTTACCATAATCCATAAAAGCGGCTAAAAGTAGGTAATTCTTATTTTAGTTTTTATTTTTAGGATTTAGTAGGACAATTATATACTAAAAAGTAATTAAAAGTTAAATGAAACGGTTAAGATCTATAATTGATGTTACCATAATCCATAAAACGGCTAAAAGCAGGTAAGTACTTTGATTTGTGGTTTATATTTTTAGGATTTAGTAGAACAAATATATGCTAAAAAGTTATTACTCCGTAAAAGTTAAATTAAACGGTTAAGAACTATAACTGATGTTACCATAATCCATAAAACGGCTAAAAGGAGGTAACTACTTTCTAACATTTTGTTCTAAACAATATTAATCATGAACATTTTTTACATTTGATAATATTATTAACATTTATTATTATTATTTTGTTTTTGTTAATTATGCTTATTTACTTATTATATATAGGTGCTTCCAGGTGTATTTTTTTTATCAAATTTAGATGATGTTGACGAATTTGAAATATCTGTGAATGGATTTATGGTTTGGTTTGATGTTCGTTGTGATGAGAATATGTATGACTTGTGATAGTAGACAGGAAAACTTGCGACAAAATAGTAGACAGGAAAACTTGCGACAAAAGTCGACTCAAGAAAGTTGAACATATCTTTCCTTAAAGCGATCCCCGATAGATTTCAAAGCATCATATCAAAACACAAATGCGGTATATTCTTATCATATAACTTAGTGTATAAGCTTTTTATTAAATCATCATATACCCTTGTTTTTATTTAAAGTAAACATTGCTTATTGCGTTCAAAAATATTTTTTATGCAATATTGTGAGTCATACCTGCGTTGTTTATAATAAATCATAAAATGCATTCTTGAATCACTAAATATCATTTTATTTAACGGAGGATGCACCTTCATTTTCATATATTTTGAACCATTCACGCCATGAATATCTAGATAAAGACCCAGAAGATGATAAGCGACCTAATAATGATTATAAATGAAAACAACACCTTTATAATCCATTAAGTTGAACTATACATATAAAATATAAATAAAACATGATGAAATCGATCTGTTGGATGGCTGCACCTAAGTTTTTACTATATGATTGTGCACATAGAGGCTCTATTCCACGAGCAGCAAATAGTAACACAGAAGACGCATCTTCATTGAGCCTTCCACTTGCAAATCCCTACATAATAACATTAATTCGGTACGGGTTAGATAAGCGACCTAATAATAATTATAAATAGAAAACTACACATTTATATTCGACGGTACGGTACCCACTTTCATGCTCGGAAAAAATCAGTACCATTAATTCATAACGGGTTCGGTACCATTATGGTATCGTGCTCATCCCAAGTTTCTTGTGAACGTTGATGTGGAAAAAGAGTTTATCCAACACTTGAAAGTCAAATGTGGACATTGTTATTATAGTTACAGGATCACTACACCTCGTTTTCAAACTTTGTTAGTTAACATTAAAAATGTACAAAAATATGTATAATAGCTAGAATGCAACTTACTTGAAGATTTTGAAATTCCATTTGTATTCGGGAATCTGAAATCAAGCTGGTGCCTTGTCATTATAAAACATAAAGGCGAATTAAGCAAGAATGTGGTGAATAAAAAATTGCTACATGCATACCTCTGTTCCAACATGGAAAATGCTTCCATAAATCCTCTTACAAAAAGAATCATTAAACAATTCAAACAAATGTATGGTTAATGAAAACATGAACATGCGAGATATATCGACAAACACCACATCTTTAAAGGATCCATGTAGTGATAATATTTAAGAGTAAAACCACATCTAACAAAGTCGGCATCAACAAAAGTTCGTGACTAATCGTTAATGATATTAGGGTTTTGAGCTAAAAAAGAGAGGATATATGAATCAGCCAATAATTAAGGAATAAATATTGAGTTTTCTGCGTTGTATGGATTCTGTTAGTTATCTCATTAAAATGGTTAATATATGATTTATTAGGTTTATAGATTTAGACTTGTAAGGTATAAACCAAAAGATGTGTTAGTCTAGTGGTTATCATGTTTGTTAACATTGCCTAGATCCTAGGTTGAATCCGTCTTTCTTCGTTTTGAGCATAATAAAATCCGAAATTTTATAACAAAAACAAAGCAATTTTACAATTTATTAAAAAATGTACATACATTAATTAAAATGCCACATGTCATTTAAAAAAATAAAAAAAATGCCACATAAATATAATGATGACATTGTACATATATTAATTAAAATGCCACATGTCATTTAAAAAAATAAAAAAAATGTCACATAAATATAATGATGACATGGAAATATGACTTGGCATTATGAGATGCCAAGTGGCATTATGACGTGGCATGCCTCCTCTTATATATAATGTATAGATTTTACATAAATGCCCTCACTGCAGGCGAGCATAAGGAGATAACTTGGGGTATTTGACGATCTTGATAAGATGTGGGTGGTTAGGTACGCCTCTTGAAACTCTATTTTGAACCTCGATCAAGGCGAACAATGACTTCAAGATAAAAGGTAAGACTACATGGTAGGCTAAGGTGTAAGGTGTACGAAAATAAGGGTTAGAAAATGAAAGGATAGGCTTAAAGGGGTGTAACTAGGGGTATCTTGCACTAAAGGTGAGTGCAACAAAAAGGGTTAACACGGAGGTCGAAAAACCAATGTGACTAATCGATAAGCGCACACAAGTGAACACATATGGGCTATTTGGGTTTAATCCTAAAACATTTACTTTTCAAATCGCCTTTTCCAAATGTACCAAGCTAACTTGATACATTACTAGTCTATGGTCTCAGTGATGTAAAGCCAAGTTCTAAAGTTTACAATACTATCGACACTCAATATTTGGTAGATTTGGGTAAAATGGGAAAACGGAAGGCTAAATCTCCCAATGGCAATAAGGGTTAAAGTGTGCTCGACTTTATGTAATTCTAGATTGGTTAAAATATGATTTTTTTTTTTCAAATGAGCTTAAATTTTTGAAACCAACTAGAAAATTAGGGCAAGAAGGCTAAGTAATCATACACTTCATTTCTATTTCTATCCCCCACTAGAAGTGTACAAAGTCCCATTTGTACGAAGAAAAAGAAAATAAAATAGAAATGAAAATAATCAAGAAAGAAATAAACTCCTCTCGAATGCTTGCCGAGATGTCTCACTAAAGGTTGAAAGTGGGTCATGGGATGGCTAATGCATATCGTTTCGGGACTACGCCTTAACTATTGTGTTGCCTCAAAATTTTCCCTCTTTGCAGGGGTTACGGTGTGGCGATCTAAGGTTCGCCGTAATTGCATCACATAATCAAAAATCTGCATAGAATACATGGAAAATTTTGTACCCTACGGTACAATTGATAATAAAACATACAAATATCCTAATAATTAAGTTATTACGGACATAAGTATCAAATTGTTTCAAATTGTTCCATCAAGCGAGAAACCAATCGTCACAGGAAGATCATGATCCATGGAGTGAAATTAGGTGGGATTGAGCGGGGTGTTTGTGGTCTTTGCCGAGTGGGCTCGGCCTGCATGAATGCTACTCCTCCGTGGATGCCAACGTCGGGGATGTCGGGCTGGTACACATACTCCGGACCTTGCCACCTAGGGTGGCTCAAGTGCATGTTCTGGAGCATTTGGCTAGTCCGATCCGCTCGGTGAAAGAAGTCCCTCTGGGCGATGCACTTGATCCATGGTACCTACAAAACCCTCAAATTGGTTACTAAGACCATATAGACCCACTCCGAGGCTATCAATTTCCTCGTTGAAGTGGGTCTCCATTCCCTCGATCCTTTAAATCGATGATTTGTAACCTTTCCCTACATTCATGTGTGCCATTCTTCGTCACTGGGCACTGCTCTCTACGTCCTCTTGACACCACCACGGCACCACTACCTTCCCGACTTCTCTCCTCGGTTTGTCCTAGCTAGCTCAATCACTCCATACATGTCACGGGTGCAAATCCGAACTCAACTAGCTTACTCGATCAATCAACCTAGTCTCCTACCACGGGACACCCGAGCCAAAGCTGCATCGGTCATGGATCATAGCTTCTTGACCTCCCAATGAAATGAGCCCCACATTGGACTCCTAAATGAAACCCCTTAGCACCAACACCCATAAAACTACTTCAAATAGTAGGGAACATCGATGTTGTTCCCCTTCCATCACCTTCATGAGGTATAAGTCATCCATAGTCATTTTTCCTTGGCAGTGTCTTGCTCGAATAGAGCAAGCAAGTAAGCAGTGCACCGGTCGATGAATGGGGTTTCTCACCATTTTGTAGGAAGGTGGTATTTAGAATCGTAACCATCCATGATATAATCTGGTTGAAATAATTTGCAGTGTCTTGAGTTTCATCCATACTCCTCCAACAAGTGTTTTAGAACCTCTGACTTTTGATTCCATTTCTTCTTGATTATACAAGCCAATTCTCACGATAAATTGCCTTAGAGTTAAACTCCTTCTCACACCTCCAAGTTGGAAAAACAAAGACTTCACATCATCATCCTCGATATCGATGCGAAACTCAACACTAGCAAGGAATTCTGGACATATTCGGAATGACCGGCTCAAGTGATCCTAAAAGCCTTAACCACGCATTGCATGAACTCCCACGATGTACATGTGAAAATTTTGCGAACTTTCTCAACTTCCTACCGGCTTCTCGTTTGCCAAACTATCAAGCGCATCAAAATCAAGTGCTTCGGTTGACTAATATCCTTCCTCCTTAATTTCTCGAAATCATCAAGGCACAATTGCCTAATTCACGCATCATCGTATGCGAAACCTAAACCATTGAGCGGGGTTGTTTGCGCTGTAAATAAGGCGAGATAACGATGGTGCAAACCTTGCGATGTAAAGCTACGGCGTAACCACTATTATAGTTACGCCGTAATTAGATAATTTCGGAGGTTACGGTGCAACATAACGAAATTATTCTGGCAGTAATTCAGATTTCAACGATTCGACGTAACTTATCCCCGATTCGCCGTAACTTTCCCTAGAAACTTCAGCACCTCAGATGGTCCAATTAAGCAATAGATTACGCTGGAACCATCAATTTTTTCAAGTGGTTAAAAGTCTTTTATAGATTTTTAACCTATTAGTGCTGAGGGACCGCACCTAACCTACTAGGTTTGTGTTTGACCCAAAACCTTTTTTAAATAAAGTCAAAACACCCAAATTGACCCATAGTGATAGGACACGAATCGAAATAACATGAGGAAATCATCATAACCATCAATTAATCAAACCAATAGCAATAATATACTCAAATAAGCAAGATCCTTAAAATATTAAAATATAAACCCTAATTAAATAATCGAAATAAACGAATCAAAAAGAGTAGTAATAGATCTTACCAGCCATGGTGAATGATGAGATGAAGAGATCTTGATGGAAAAAAATTCGAGAGAAAAATTACTATTTTGGTGGCGGTGAAAAGATTTTATGTAAAACCTAGTTTTAATCAGTATAAGGTTTTATACCGCTTGAGGAGGTTCTACGTAATTTAATTAATAGTTCATAGTAACTAATATTCAGAATATTAAATGTTGTGAAGGGTTACGTCGTAATCTTAATAGGGATTACGTAGTAACTAAATATTATTTTAATTAAGTATTTAATTTTAGAAATCGATTGTATAGTGGTTACGTCGTAACTCTAAAAAGAAGTTACGTCGTAACTAAATAATCAAAAGATTTTATATATTATTTTTAATTATAATATGGTTACGTCGTAACCCTCTCAAAGAGATTCGCCGTAACTAATAGCATCGGAGAATAAATTTGTACTATTGCAATAGGAGAGATTGAAAGCGTACCTTATGGAAGTGCTCAAATCTCTTAATGAGTGAATATGATATACCTTAGATCTTCCATTAATTGCTCCCGTGGCGCAAAAGGCGATGTGCTATTTCATCATGCTTTTAATATTTATAAAACTTAGAAAACTTAGGATAGACACATACTAACAGGCAGAGAACCCGATCAAATGTAGTAGAGCCTTAGGTAAATCAGAGTATCGTCCCAAGAGAGTTGTGACCTTGAAAGAACTAAAATGATTAGAAATGATATTGATAGTATATTGGTATGACAAAGTTGTTATAGTTCATCGATATGCTATTATTCTACTCACACAGACACCAGAAATTTAGGGAAAAGAGATAGATGAGCGAAGCTTAATGAAAAATGTAAATATGAATTGATTCTCGATATGAAGGTTCAATATAGTGGTTAATTATCACTAGACTCCTTTGGTCGATTTCGTCATGGCCTATGATTCTTAGATTCCTCACCAAGATGAGCAGGTCACCGGGATCATTCGGCAACCTAATAGCGGTCATTAAGCACCAAATCTACTAGATCTAGGCGGTGGGAACCCGGCCGTTAGGAACTTAGATTCCCCAACCTCTTAAATACCTCCACTTGATAGGTGATCATTTGGTCGATTCGCACATGAAGAGTGGTTGTACTATGTCAATTCCTCCATACTTCGCAATCTATCGATGGGGTCGGTTGGTCAAAGATCGACCTTTTAGATACTACCAAGCTTATAATACTACCAAGGCTAGCGATCTATGAAAAGACTAGCAAATGTCAATAAAGAAATAAAGAGAATAACAATAACATAAATGCAAACTTCAATTAATGATATGAATTCATAGTATAAGTCCTAGAAAAATATAAAAAGAATTCAAACTCGAATTCAATGGAACTCGTAGGCGAGGACTTCGTTATTCAGTGCTCCTAAACCATGCTTTTTCTACTGTGTTTTAATCTCCCCAAACCCTAGAAGGTTTAGGAAAGGAGAGATGATTAAAACTAGTGAAACCTTCGACTATTTATAGGCTTCGAACTGGTTACGGCGTAACCTTATTAGGTAGTTACGTCATAATCTCTTCAATAATTTGTGCTTGTCCATGGCTACGGCATAACCTTAGGCGGGGTTACTGCCGTAGCTTTCATAAATCATGTGTATTTCTCATTCACGGCGCACTTTGATCGGGGTTCTGGCAGTAGTCTTCAATAAGGTGTTTGCTCGGTTGTTATGGGCGTAACTTTGGTGAGGTTTCTGTGTATCATAATCTTTAGTTATGTCGTAACTTCATCACTTGGTTACGCCCGTAGTTAAGAGACAATCTATCCATAGGGCTTGAAAGCGTCAGCTGACTTCCTTACATTGAATAGGTCTGAAATGAAATAATAAGGAATAAGGATGTCTTCACTAGTATTTTACTCAAAATGTGATGATACAAGGGAAATTAACGCTTAGAAAATCAGGACTATTTGATGTTATCATTTATCAATAATTTGTTTGGTTGGATTATTTATTTGTGTGTCATATATCTTTTCATTGATTGTTTATTCTCATGTTTATATTTGTGAAAAATGCTTTATTTTGTCTTTAACCTCGTCTTCATTACATATAAAGGTATTTTACAAAAAGGATAAGTGTAGGGAGGATTACACACGTTTTTAAAAGAAGCGTGAACATGAGAATTACGATTATTGAAAAGATATATATGTGGTGTCGAGTCAAATGCTTGTATCGAATCATAATGGATGTTTTTGGGAACTTTTCACATTTTAAAGGTGTGATTTTTGAATTTTCTAGAAAAGCATGAGACCGATTCTGTCAGGATAACTGGCGTCGAGATTACAACTGACGGTCAGGAGGAGCGAAACAACTTATCTAACTTTCTCTCATTTTCCGTGCTACTTATAAATTTTTGGGATTTCTCAGGTCTTAATTTTCCAGAAAACCTGCAAACATCCATTCCACAAGCATTAAATCCTAGTTTAGTAGAGTCTTATATAGTTTTACGCCGATTTTACGCGAATGTTTCGTCTATTTTCTTAAAGTGTAAATGTTTTATTTATCAAGAAGAAGAAACATAAGATTGGATGGAGCTCTTCACGCATACATTCTTCTTGAAAAGAATTTAACCACTACTTCACACGGATCCTACCAAACTAATCGGGAGTACTAGTTTCTTCCTCTTTAATTACCTTCCATTATCATAACTTTGATACTTTCGGGAACATTGGGGACAATGTTTAGTTTAAGTGTAGGGAGGAGAATAAAGCGGAACTTTGAAACTATGCTTATCCTTGATTATTTGTCTTGTCTATTTCAATTGTGTAATAAGCTATGAGAAATATCGGTTAGGGTAATTTTGGCACCAAATTTAAAATTTTCATGAATTATGCAGTGGGTCTTTAGTCTTAATAAAGCGTCTCATTGATAGGAAGTTATATGACTAGCACAAAAACCCTTTACCACTCAAATTCCACCCCAAAATGTGAGGTTCGACCCTAGATTTGTAGGAATTAAAGCATTCATCTTTCTTGCTTGAGAGTGTATCGGTAGTATAATAGATTCTAGAACTTGTTTTGTGATGCATCCCGAGATCGTTAGTGAGACTACACTTGTGTAGTTAGGAATAACTAAATGATAAGAGGCATTAGGATAACCCTTGTTTGATACCGTATTATAATTACTTCTTCCACATCGGTTGAGTAATTCCCCCACACCTTTGCGTTGTACTCATCTTTAGTACACGATACCCTAGTTAACCCCTCGAGCCTATCCTTTCGCGGTTCTCGTGATATTTCGGTTTTCGGAATATCAATGAAAACATTGTTTACAATCCACCCCGTATATACACCCAAATCGCCTTAGCCTACCTTGTATGCACTCACTTTTAGTGCATTATTGTTATCATACTAAACCCTTAGTTCAATTATCTAGTTACTTGCATGGTTGTTAAGTCGAGTCATATCTTTTGTACATGGTTTTGGGACGATTGGGACTCAAGGGTAAAGTTAAATTTTATGGAGTGACGGGAAAGAAAGTTAAATTCAAAATCCCTTTATTTACGTAATAATGTACTCCAAGTGTTTTGATCTTTTCAATTCGGGTCAAATTAGTGTTAGAGTAATAAAAACTCAAGTGTATGGATGTGCCTATAAATCCCTTATATTTTGATGTTATCGTAGAGGATGGTAGAGTAAAGTGTATGCACACAAAAAAAAAAAAAAAAAAAAAAAAAAAAAAAAGAAAAACATCACGGCTACCATCTTACATCTATCTTTATATTTTGTATGTTTGTTTCAAAGTTATCTAGAGTTTCAAAAGTCGAGTCTTGGCTTAGCAATGCCATTCTTCTCATGCTTGTAACATAAAGATTTTGACTTGCCACCACTAAATCGCCTATCCAACCAAACCCTTTGTTTCCCTACAGTAAGCCTAACGTTACAACCCTTTAAAGGCGTCTAAGATAGTTGTGCCTAGGTGCTTCACGCTAAGCGGTGGAGGTTTGATCTGATCTCAACCTATGGTAATCTATGTACTATGACGGTTAATGAGTGTTTATCTTCCATTTCCATTTGATATATTTCATATACACCGAGAGATGAGAGTATCAAACACCACTTGTGAGGTGCTAGTATATAATTTCCGTGCTTGTTATGACTATTAATGGGACTTATACTTGTTATGAATGATGTTAAACCATTGCTTTATATTTAACTTCTAAATTGATTGGCCAAGCACATTTGCTGAGGACAAGCAAATACCAAGTGTAGGGATATTTGATAAGGATTTAAAGCGTACACTTTTAAGGGGTCATTCGCACATAATCGTCCACTTTTATATCCGTTCTTGCTTAATTTCGTTCCTTTTCACTTTTTAGGTCTTTTGAAGGCAAAATCTTGGAATGATGCTTATTTGGACGAAAAGGGTGAATATGTGAAGAAAATGGCTAAAGTCGAGATCAAGACACTCAGTGCTTGGAAATTCACCGACGGCGTCAAAACAAAGGCGCCGTCCGATTTAATGACGACACACTAGCGAAATTGCTATTTTACACCGACGGCGTCGAGCTTTGAAAAGTAGGCGTCACGAAGACTTTTCTCCTCGGGCGACCTAGATCCAGTTCGACGACGTCGGTGAAGGCGGCGTCACAACCTAACGTGATGCCATCCCAAGGTTGACTTGGCCAAGGCGAAACCCTAATGGCGGCGATCGATGGCGTCACAATTACAAGGTGGCCGTCGCGGTTGTAACTCTATATATAGAATTCGATTTTCAGACTTTTTAAGGAGGTTGACTTGTGGAGTAAAAACCTAAAATGTTAGGATCTTAATATTATTGTGTTTGATGATTCGGGTAGTCTTGGATGATAGAAATACATGTTAGCCATTTTAGAGAGAGAAAGAGTGAGAGGGTGTTTCTTGGTAGAGACTTGGTATACAAAAATATGAAAGGTTAGATTGAAAAGCACCACCCCTTCCATGGATGGAAGGGGTATTTATAGTTACAATGAATATGTCCTCCTATCGGACTGTAGATCAATCATACAGTGGGTAAAGACCCGTCCTTCTTCCATGATGTTACACTAAACTATATTACGCTACAAACTAACTAATTAGCTACAAAATAACGTAAATAACGATACGTCTACGAGCTAACATATGCTAGACCATAATTGGGGTGACCGACACTTTAACATGGAATTTCCAATTCCTAACAATCTCCCCCTAAGGGAGGTCACCCTATGAAATACATTTTGCATCCTAGCATTCTATCTTTGACTTTAGTTCTAAGCTCGCAGACTTCAATTCTTCAAGTTCCGCAATCTTTGTGCTTTAGTAGCGATTCTTCAAAATCTGATTACTTTGTACTTTAAGTGGAGGTCTTTGAACTGATCCACATCTTTGATGATCTTCGAGCTTTCATTGAGATCATCAGCCACAGTAGATCTCTGGATCACCCATAGTTATGTTGCCATCATGTGATGTTGTGAATTTTGGACCGACATGCTCACACTTTTAGGATCATGACATTTTTCCATCGAGTAGCGGGCTTTTACTAGTTCAAGATATTTGCGGCGTAGCGAAGCATAGTATAAAAATATCGAGCCGGGTTATGTAGATATGCACCGGTCATGATTTCTTCAATTAAGTGTGGATCTTTGTGAGCATCTGACTTTGGATTGACTCCTCGATTACGATCATTGCAACCGTCAAATGTACTGCAAACAACATTTAGCAATAAAACATACGAAAGTGTCTTTGATCACTTTCGTTGAATTAATTACTGACCCGGTTCCCGTTGATCGGTACAAATCTTGCACGTGATAAGGTAGAATTCGAAGAATCTCCTTGGCGGGGTTTCGCAATTTGTTCTAGTTGTTCTCAAGCCGGGCGTCTCAAAGAAGACAACACGAAGTGAGTGAACCATCAATTGAGATTCAGCGATTGATGAACAATTGATTTGAAAACAATCGCGTATTGCTTGAAGAAAGATTTTTGCAATCTGACGAAGGTTTTATGAGAAAGATCAATTTTCAATCAAAAATACTTTTGTATTTGAAAGAGTACACATTCGATGTGCTAGAGAAAAAGTAATTTGCACATCGAGCGGTTTTCCAAAAGTATTTTTTCAATCGAGATACTTTTGAGTTTGAAATATGAATACACATTCGATGTGCTAGAGAAAAGGCGATTTGCACATCGAGCGATTTTCCAAAGTATTCGTCAATTCATTACGGACCAAGGTTGATTCACGAGTGAATCGCCCCATTGTTCTATCCGGATGTCACAAGCTTGATCTTTAGAAAGATCTCACATGTCACCCACCAAGAGCTTGTATGATGTTGGCTCTAGAAGGATTTCCATCTTCATCGTGAATACTTTTACATACCACTCGGATGTTACGGCAATACCACAAGGATAATGCGTGGGACTCTTAAAATATATACTTACTTTCCACATTGTGTGAAACAACAAGTCTTCATTAATTTTGTGTCCTAATGAGATTATGTGGATGATCTCTTGGCTCTAGACTCAATAGTGCACATTTGGTTCCTATGTCGGAGACTAGGGAGAGGTCTCCTTCTTCAATATCCACAATCTCTAGGAGAAAGTCGATAGATTATGTAGGTTCCCGTGAGAATGAAACAAGCCCTTTTAAAGCGAGAAATGCTCCATGGCGTCATTTGCACCTCGATGGTTTATTTTCTTTTGAAATGCTCCCCCTCAATATGTGCATCGAGATTCAAATCGTTTAGCACATATGAGAAAGCGACATGCACAATTGAGTCAAAACAATCACCTTTTATCAAATTTCATTATTAAATCACAAATTCTCTCCCGATCAAAAATATCAAACCCTTTGAGATTTTGGATCTCAAGTGATTAATTAGGTTTAGAAAACATGGGAGAAAATGTGGCCTTGTTTAAATACTCATCTTTTTTTTTGGATAAATTCTCCTCCTCAATCATGTTCATCATATATTGAAATCGTTTGGCACATGGAGGTAGGAGTGCCTTTGAAGGACTAAAACCACTTCCATTAAAAGCAGTTTGAGATTTAAATCACGATCTCTCCAGCGATAAAATTTCAAACCATTTGAGATTTGTTATCCCAAAGATTTAAATTATTTAGAAAATTTTGGGGAAAGGCGTGGCAAGATTTGATTTTGAAAATGACAGATAAGGACCATTTAAGACATTAAAGATTGTTAGTGTCGGTATGATTGTTTTAAGAGATCTTTAAGTAAAATAAAACAATTTCACAATCAAACAAAACGAGAAAAATTCATTTTGAAAGACCTTGATTTTTAAATAAAATCATACCATGACATAACATTAAATCTTTAGATCACCACATTATAACGCATAAACGGACTTTTGATGAAATATCATTTGAAAATATTTAATTTGAAATCATCGAAGATTTGACAAAATAAAGTCCGGTTGATTTCAAAACTTTGAATCCGATTTATTTTAAAACAATATTTTTCAAAGTTTTAGAAAATGGTATCATCACTATTATCCTGCACAAGGATCGTTAGGTGGTTGAGCCGCTTTTGTTGTTGTTCTTTGTAAAGGCGGGAAGAAAACCGTCTGGCGATGCGGTGAGACTTGACGTTGCATTTGTTATGCCAACTCTCCATAGAGGTCCAATTAAGCTCAGTTTCTTCATTTGATGATGAAGAAAACCATCTGCGATGCGATGAGACCTCTTCGTCGCACTTTATCATGCCAACTTTCCATAGAAGTCAAATTAAGCTCCGTTTCTTCATTTGTCAACCCAAGATATAGTTACCCTTTTCTTTCGGCATCAATCAACATATTTTGTGGGATTCGGATCGGGAACATTCTTATGAACCATGATATCGCATGCGTTAGTAAACATACAAAGCAGATATATGGTGGTCGACAACACCCAAACATCAATCGACTAATAAAGTCAATCCAACATATCAATCAGTTCATATAAGGCGTGGGAATAATGTGTTTCATCAAACTATAATCATCTAATCCTAACAATCATATCATAAATTCCTAGTCCTTCGACATAGGCAAATATCATTTTAATTAAGCACGTGGGATAATTAAGAAAGCCGGTTATATGATATAGATTTGATAACATTATCCCCTCGATCAATGACTCATTTTTACGAAAAGTTTAAAAGCTGAAGTCATTGATTGAGTTTTCAAATTACAAAACTACGGCGATTGATTTACAAGCAACTCATTTCCATCATTTTGTTAAAACAAATATTTTTACGAAGAATTTTAAGCGGAAAAACATTTGTGTAGGAGCAATGATCCTTGACATACTTTCCTCAATTAGTTTTAGGATAAGTGCGAAATATATGAAAATTGGTTTAGCAACACTTTCCTTTCTTGAAGAGCGGGTTGCTATTTGAAATAATAAAGCCATAATTTTGAAGAGCGGGTTCTGATCTGAAATAAGCGTAAGCCATTTTTTTTACATGATTTGAAAAAAATATTTACACTTCTGCTTTCGAACTTCATCTATGGTCCGTGCCATTATTGAATGATATTTCTAAGACCGTATATGTTATCGATACAGAAGACATGTCTTGGAAAACATATTTTGGTATTTTCAAATTTTCGATTTTTATGTGTTTTGAAGGTTTTATACTTTTCTATTTAGTTTTGATGGTTTTATATTTTTGTATTTTGTTTTGATAAATATTTACGGATAGAATAGATGATATAGTTTAAGAAGATGATGATCGAGTACCGAGATAAGGATATCGAGCAACCCGTTGTAGAAGATAGAAGTCATCATCTCTTAAACATTCACCACCAAAGCTTAGGGCTTGAATAGAAGATACAACATAAGCCTTTGAGAAGCAGAGACTTTGGCGACTTCCCCCAAACCGAAAATGCTTTAGGCGGCGATTCAAAGCCTCCTTTCAAGCTTCCATTAGCGGTGTACAAAAAGCACACCATTATCATCGATCCTGCTGCTCCTTTTAAGAATAATCACCGTGATTCTTCGTTCGAGGTTATATCATCAAATAGAACAACGACAACGTATCATCCCACATTTAAATAATCTTCTCAAATTCCTTTTCCCTTTGAAGTCAAGCAATCCATTCCAAAAGGTGTCAAGAGAACAATTCCCCAGTAGTTGAATTGATGCGATCGGTGTCTTTGTATAATGCTCAAGAACTCTCCGAATACACATCATGAGGGAATGAAAACACCTCCCAATGTTCACATTTTCTTCCACGATGATCGTGTATGAAGCTCAAGAACCAAGTACACCAATACCCAAGAGCTCTCCGAATACACATCATGGGGAATGAAAACACCTACCAATGTTCACATTTTCTTCCACGATGATCGTGTATGAAGCTCAAGAACCTGAAGTACATTCGAGAGAAAGAATAACCGATAACATTGAAGAAGTAGGCCGAATCATCGATTATTTCTGCGGATGACAATCTCTGCGGATGTCAACTCCGGAATAAGTGATTATATCTACGAATCATGATTAAGCACTCAAGTGAGACAACTAAGCATCCCAATGTACACAATCTCTCTCCTCATGTTATACATTTATCTCCCCGAATATGTCATACTTGTGTACCTCTTTTATCTTGAAACTTTCTCTTACATCTCTTCCTCCACGTAGTTGGAATAAGAGCACTAAGCGCCATGATGAGATAAACATTGAGTTTCTCTGCGGTTATGACATTCGTCTTCCGGGATATCTTCAATCACTTAGAAGAATTAAGTTCATCAAGTTTACTCGCGTTTAGATGCTTGTCTCCTTGCCCCTACGGTTTTGATACTTGAATCAAGCAACATAGTTTAAGCCCAAATACTTGAAATCTTTATGAGAAGAACACTTGAACTCTTGTGAGAATCAAATTCTGAAGACTCTCATCGACTATTTTATCAACCCTTATGTAGACAATTTGAAGTGACCAGCGATGAAGAAAAACCCGATATACCATACTTGAAGCTGAAGTCAAATTCCCACATTCGTATCTTAAGCTTGCACCTAATGATGGAAGAGCGGTTCGAGAATTTATGCTTCAAGCAAATCTCTAAGTACTAACAACAAAACAAAGTATGAGACATTAAAACCTCTTGCGATTATCCACACCGTCATATCGTGTGACACCGATTAAAATAAAGTAACTCTAATAGTGATAGTTAACGGTCTTCAACCATCCACCTTGATTTGCCGGTAACTAGATAAACCAAGTCTTCAACTCAAATTCTTAAGCCCGAGCAAGTTATCAAATAAGAACACGCCTTTGTGAAAGTCAACTTCAATCTCAAATAAGTGATAAATGATTAACTCAAGTAATCAACTTGTGTCAAATGTCCAACACGTGAATAAATGTACAACGAATGTACATTGACCCACTTAATGAACCGGAATAAATGATTCCTCAACATCAATTCCATCTTCTTAAAGATATACATATAGAGGCGATCGGAAGATTCACCAATAATGTCTTCAAGCGGATGAGGAAGTCATTTTCCTTAATGTTCATGTGGTTGATTCTGAGTGCACAATAATCCGTGAAGATTTGGTAAAGGAATACCAAGAGCGGATCATTTTCATGAACAATAATCCGTGAAGATTTGTCAAAGGACTAACAAAGAGCGGATTATTATTCAATAGTGCAACTGCAATATTACAATAGTCAATATCAACGCCTCAAGGAATAACTAGAGATTGGGTTTCTCGAGGAATCACTGCTAAAGAATATGAGCAAGTCTAATTGGGGATTGAATCTGACTTATCACTATCCCCCAATTAGTGCTCTCCCATAAACCGACAATCTGTTTGATAAATGCCCAGTTAAGAAGAAGTCTTTAGATCATCAAATGTAATTCGTTTTTAGCCTTCTAACATGTAGCAAAAATGTAGAACAGTGTAGAATTGACCTTCTTTAAGATTTTCGGTTAGAATAGATTGTTAACATCTTCATCACACCAAAAGCATCCCAATTAACTTACCTCTTGCAAGTCCCTTTAACTAAAATCTCTCCCAATCAAACAAAACGAAAGATATTCATTAAGAAATCGGTGATCGACCCATAGCGAACACACTAAATGGTAACACCAAACTACCAATCACATCAAACAAAACGAGAGATTGTTGGAATCATCATGTTGATGTGTCGTGAAGCATTAACGGAAGCACTTTGTCATTAATCATATCGACGTGAAGATGTCAACCAACGGCTCTAAGAAGAAACTACATGTGAAGATGATCCGATAAGAAGAAGCTCAGTTCTTACATGAGTTAAGAGCCGTTTGACCATAAATTCTAAAATATCAATCAACCATGCAAAAAATTCACACTTTTTCTCCCCCTCAAGAATTGCATACGAAGATGCCATTCTTGATTAAACAAGTGAATATCATCCAAATGTATTCTATTCACACTTTTCCCCCGCAAAATTAGCACATGATGTCGCCATCGTCATTATAGTTGAGCAAGTGGAATAAGAAAAACAATCAAAAATTTCCCGGTTCACTTGATAAATGAAAGCGCATGGAAAAAGCATGAAGCATGTTGATGAGCATGGTCATAATTGAGAAGATTTCTCTTCTTCAGAAGATAAAGCGCACTGAAACGTACAATTTTCTTTTCTTTAGAGTACGAGGCATGAACTGATGTGTTCAAATGTCATAAGAAGATTTCTCTTCTTTAGAAGATAAAGCGCACTGAAACATACACTTTTCTTTTTTTTAGAGTACGAGGCATGAACTGTTGTGTTCATACGTCATAAGAAGATTTCTCTTCTTTCGAAGATAAAGCGCACTGAGACGTACACTTTTCTTTTCTTTAGAGAACTAGGCTTGAACTGTTGTGTTCAAACGTCATAAGAAGATTTCTCTTCTTTTGAAGATAAAGCGCCTTTGAAGCGTACACTTTTCTTTTCTTTAGAGAATGAGGCATGAGCTGTGGTGTTCATACGTCATAATCTCTCTTTTCATCATCTCTTGGCAACACATGTAATCACCCCATTATCATTGGTGGGCTCTTTGTCGTGACGGTGATGGAAAACCCAATATGATGAATTTGACCTGAAGTAAACTAACTTTGAACTCGTGACTTAAACTTGCACATATGTAACAAAGGCGGTGCCGAGACTTCATCCTCCATTGAATCTCTAAGTACTCTATACTCTTCATCCAACCAACCATCAAGTATAAGGCGTACATCACCTCTTAAAATCCACAATTGAATGTGACACTTGAGCACTACAGCGTAACTCCTTAAAGTGGTAGTTATTTTGAGGTGATAAGAGCCCAATTCCCCAGTGGTAAAAGAAAAGGAAAAGTCACCCAACAATAACTAGATTTCCAAGTCTTTGTTTTTGATAATAAGCTCAAACAAGGATCATGAAGAATCTTCATCCAACCATCCCGATACCTTGGATACTAAGTACACTTTCCGTGATATTTCACTTCAACCTCAAATACATAATAGCGAATTAACCCCGTTGTCACATATTCGGTTAAAAGCTTAACTCTATCCTCTATTACGATTTAAGTGAACTCGATAAGGGTTTTCATCCGACCATGGTTAAAAGCACATAACCCGTAAAACTATGAAATAACCAAACGCCATGACGAAACTCAAACACACATCAATTTATGAAGTACACCCTTTATCCTTCTTGAATCGAAACCGTAGCACCGACATCAAATAAGATCACGAAATACACTTTCCTTTCTCGGGTTGGTTCCATCATTACGGGATTTTACAACTCTATGGTTTAAACCGAGAAATAGTTTCTTTCGCGGATTTTACAAAACCAAGAATAAACCGTAAGATAGATCGATGAATGCACTTTACAATACGGGATGTTTCCATTGTCACGGGATTTTACAAATCTAGGTTTAAACCAAGAAATAGTTTCTTCGCGGATTTTGCAAAATCAAGGCGAAACCATAAACATTGTCGACTTGAAAGTGTTATGACAACTTTGGTTTGGTGAATATCATTTTAGGGGAACATGCGGTGGTTCATCAACGGTTCATTATCCAACATCAACACTATCACCAACCAACCAATAAACACTTTGGTAAATACATCAATCACGCATTGATCGGCTATTGCAGAGACAACATGGTGAAGTAAACCCGATATGCCAAACTTGATCATGAAGTGAAATTTCTTAGATTTGTTACTTAAACTTGTACTAATCCTCGTGAAAAGAAACAATGTACCCAATGTACCAAACCTCTTGACATATCCTCAATGCGTGAGACACAAGTGATAGTTACATTGTGGGTTAAGCAAGAAAGAATCACAGCAGTAACTAAATACCCAAGTCTTTATCACACTCTATAAATGCCCAAACAAGTCGTCTTTGCGGAAGGGTAGAAAGAAAGAAGGCGAAATAAGTAAACACGCTTGGAAAACCTCACTTCAAATCCAAATAAGAAATACCATACAAACAACCTGTAGTCAACATTTTCTAATATCAATCAAAGCCGTGACATATTGTTCTTCGTGAAAATGTATAACAAAGTGTCAATCCTCATAACAATTAATCTCGACATCATACCAAATCACATGATCAAATCTCATATAGACCTCATAACATCAAATATCATATATATGATCCAATTTTTGAGACGCCCAACCGTCCAACACCCAAATCCGAGTCATCACACACGTTATTCAAACTCGCTAGACTACCACTAGGTGATGACTAGCATGGTAGATACGACAAACGAACCCGAATAATCTCAACCCAAAATAATTAATCTCAGGTAGAAGAAGCTCAATTAAGACCGTTGCCCAAAATAATGATGTACCAAATTTTCCAAAAATTCGGGCTTAGAAATATACTTGAGATACTCCAGTCATTAAAGTCCAATACCAAAGAGATTAAACGACTATGAATAATAAACTTCTAACCCCAATTCACGTTTAGCCCAACAAATCCATAAAAGTGATTATCAATCTCACAAATTGCCTCAAAAGAATGTGAAAACACAATTTGCTTAACAGAAAACGCAGCCCAATTCCTTAATGAGACTAAGGCCCACGTTTAACATGCATGCCCAATACCAAACTCGTCCAACTAACAAGGCCCACGAGATAGATGTGCACTTTCAGCAGTTGAAAGGCCCCGAGATAAATCACAACCAAGTTAACAAACCTAATATTTGAGTATTTAAAACTCTCACATAACTTTGGTTACCTAATATTACACCAAAAATATACACCTCCTATCATATGCAGCTTAAAAAAAACTTCTCACTATCAAACCCTAATCTCTTACTAGACATTTTCACGCCCCCACTTTAACGTATCTCTCTCAAAACCAAGTCAGATAACTAATCAAATCAAAGATCAACGAAAAGATAACACATCAACCATGAACAAGCATGTGCACACATCTTCTTTACTTAGTTAACCTCGCCACAGGGTTGGCTTTGAGAGGTAGGACCTTGCTTCGACAAAGCCACAGGGATGGTTAAGAGATTTTTTCTTGGCACCGAGACCATTCGATGAGAAACAGGTTGGTTAAACATCTCAAGTTTTGATTATGTAGTTGATTTAAACGAACGAGTTATGTGGAGATAACATAATTGTTATTTTCCATGAACTTGAAGTTCGAATAAAAACTTGTTTCAAGAGGTTAGATAGTTCACCTTTAAACGAATCAAAGATTTGGGTTAACAATATTGTTAACTTCACTTCTTTTATTTCGAATATTGGCAAAGCATTTTGATCTATGATGAATTACCATTGGTTTGATTGGATCTGAAAAGGTCACTAAGAAATCATTTAACCACGAGGAGTTTGAGATCATGTATATGATTATTTTGTTAAGTCATTTTTGATCGAGTCTTAGAATGAAATAATAGACATAGATCTGTGAAGAGTATCTCGTTTGGTTGAGTTCCTTTGAGTGATTCTTTGATGGTAAATGAGAAATCTGAGATCTAATTAATTATTTATTCCATTCGAAGTAAATATGATCTATGATGATGATTTCTCTCGAGTAGAGACTTGTGTCTTGATGTGAACTTTGAGTCACGTGGGAGAAATGGACTGAGATCTTTTGTTTTTGTTATGAGTCTTTGAACATGATCCAATGATGTAATTTTGAAACTGAGGTTTGATATTGGTATATGGTTTTTGTTTTGTGGACATGGTCTTGTGGTCAACTCTTCTTCTACCTTTCTGTTTCAGTCAAGTCGCTAACCATTTTCATTACAAATCGCTATTGACTCAATAGTCAATAGTCAAGTCGCTACCTCTTTTAACTTAACAAGTCGCTACTTTGTCATGAGTCAAGTCGCTAATTTTTTTTCAAAACAAATCGCTACTTGGCAAGTTGCTGCCATGAGTAAATACTCATGGAAAAGTCGCTACATCATTATTGTTAACAACTCGCTTGACATTCAAAAATGTCAAGTCGCTACTTCAACTCGCTAAAAAGAAGGTACAAAGAATCTGGACACATTTAGTTACAACTCGCTAGGACGAAAAACACCACAGCAGAAATGCCATTTTGCTCGGCGATATTCCGACCACTTTTACGACTATCTTCACGAAACCCATAAACAAGGCGCTAAAAGCTTCATTTGCCCATTTTGACTAAAACCGACCACCAATATTTCACGGATACAACTTGGTACAAAAAGTAGTCTCAAAAGAACTGTTTGGACAAAGACACAAAAGCAGAAATTAGCAAAAAGCAGACCACTTGACAATATTAAATTTTGACCAATAAAATGATGCAAAACAGCCTAAAAGCGTATCAAAGTAACCACAAATCACCACAACACAATAACTGGCTCGATACCAATTGTTAGGATCTTAATATTATTGTGTTTGATGATTGAGTGGTCTTGATGATGAAATACATGTTACCCATTTTAGAGAGAAAGAGTGAGAGGGTGTTTCTTGGTAGAGACTTGGTATACAAAAATATGAAAGGTTAGATTGAAAGCACCACCCTTCCATGGATGGAAGGGTATTTATAGTTACAATGAATCGTCCTCATATCGGACTAGGGATCGAGCATACGGTGGGTAAAAACCGTCCTTCCTCCACGGTGTTACACTAAACTATACTACGCTACAAACTAACTAATTAGCTACAAAATAACGTAAATAACGACACGTCTACGAGCTAACATATGCTAGACCATAATTGGGGTGACCGATACTTTAATATGGAATTTCCAATTCCTAGCATAAAACGATTGTAGTCCGGTTTGGACGGTATTTTAGGGTTCTCATACCCTATTTTACATCAAGATAATTTATTTATTCCTTTGATTTCATTATGTCTTCGATTGAATGTGTGTATGCTTGCATGTTTAACATGTCCGGGTAATTTACTCGTGTGTTTGCTTAGATCTATGAAACCTAGTTATTAGTTATTGATTGGTTGTCTCTTATCTTAATTATAATTGGCTTAGGAGTGCATGAAGCCATCGTTGTGTTTTTAATGCTTGATTAATCTTTGTTGAACATTAGTTTATAGTTACTAGTGGAATTGTAGGCTAAACATCCGAAGATAACCTTAGTGTTAAGTTTATGAATCCTAGAGATTTCGTAGTCATTAACCTTAGGTAGCTTCAAAAAGTTAGGGATAAAAGCACACCCTACGACCTTAGAAAACACAACGCGTTAAGAATAAGGACGTGACAATTCAACCACCAATAAAAGATAACTAGGGAGTAGTAGCATCTAGGTAGACACATCTTTAAACATCATACGAGCACACTTCAATAGACATAGACTACCCCTTAGATTAGATAATTAGATAGTAGAGTAATCGGTAGAAGTACCACCCCCCAAATCCAAACCCCGAGATCGTGCCTTTAGTTTACTAAAAATATAAAAGATAAAAATAATCTTCCTCAACCCCAACCTTAGCATAGTAATTTCTCACTAGCATTCCTATTCCCTAGAGAACTATATCAATCCCGAGGCTTACCCTAATACTACACTACAACGATTAGGTTCCTTTGCCTAGGTGGTTGAAAAACTTGCTCGAAGAAAAGGAAGTTTCTTTTGACCACGACGCGCGTTGTGCATATCATTGAGTGACCATTACACCCATCATAATGGTTCTATGTTATAGTAAATGAATGAGGCTTTTGAGTGTCTTCATGTTATCAGTGGGCGTGTCTTTTAACTTATATGTCCGTGGCTTTACCGGGAATTCCGTGACCGTTCCGAACTCTTTCTATGGCCTCCAACAAAATTGAGGTTTGAACTGATACATCTTGTGAGACAACCACTAGAGAATCACGGTGGTGGTCAATTACTATTGTAGAGCTCGCTCGAAGATAAGACTCCTAAATAGGCCTCTCAAATGCATATTTCATCTATCAAGAATCTATTTCTTTCTCAAAAGCTTTAATTTTAAAGTGATTAGCATTGAATGTATATGGTATAAAGAGGAAAAAGCGTTTCGCAAAAAGGCTCTAGTTTATCGAAGAAAATGATAAGGGTGCGTTTAGTTGGAGAAAAAATACTCTTGTTTTTTATCTCTAGTTTTGTAAAAATTTGAAAGGGAAGTTTATCTCCATAAAACATTTGAAAATTTAGAAAATGTGTTTAGCTGATGTTTGTATTTTCAATTTTAAAGAAAGGAGGGAGGGTTGTGGGTAACAAAGGAAAATAATGAAAACAACTAAAATTTGTTTTGTAATTTTCCTTGTTAAGTTTGGAAATAAGGGACTTTGTGTTTTGTAAAATATTTTGTTGGAAAACATTGATTTGAGCGCTGATATCATTTTCCTTATTTTCCACAAAACATTTTGTGGAAAACAAGGGTGCTTCCCCAACCAAAGCGACCCTAAATTACCGTACATTTTCTTTCTATTTATCCATTACTAGCATGTGTAAAAACGAATTCGAGATGAGGATAGAAACTAAGTGAATACAAGAAGTTTAGATCAAAGTTACCAAATGGGGTTTTGCTTTATGGTCACGTAAGAACGGGAAAAACTACACTGGTTCATGCTATGGCCCGGGAAGCTAGAGTGCCATTTTCCCCCATTTATGTCGATGATATTGTAAGTGGAGATGTTAGACTTGAAGACCTTTTTAACGAGGCACGAAGATGTTCACCGATGACGTACCCTCCGAGCAGTTGAAGGCCTCCCCTTCCCCTTCGAACTCTCTCGAATACTAAATTTCGGAAGACTAAGTCAAACTCCTAGAGTCTTTATTGGCATCAAACCATTTGCAAATAATGGTTACCAATTAGGGAATTCGTCAATTAACACCACACCCCGAAGGATGTGTCCTTTGAAGATCACAAGATGGAGGAACACTTTGACTAAGGTGGTGTTTGATAACAACTTAATGTGTCTTGATTGAAAAATAGGTAAGTTAATTAAGTCATCAAATGGATATTTGTTTAGTACTTAAAACTAGCATGTGACCTTCTAGAAAAAGCCAGTGAGATGAGGGTCTACAAATTAAGTCCATCCATTTTATCCTAATTTTACATATTTACCCTCCCACTTCTTAACTTTATTTCAAATAAAAGGGTATATCAGTAATTTTTTTAATTCAGACACTTTATTCAGCATACAAAACAAACAACCATTAATTCATTTACAAACAGACAACATATTTCTAGCAGACATTTTAATTTAACGGGACTTAATAAAAACTAAACAAAGATGCCCTAAGTCTTAATACCCACATCCCACACTCAAATCATCTCTCATTCTTTTTGTACTCAGGCCCTAAATCCAAACATCCTTTGTAAAACTCTTTCATCTTCTCATGTGGGTACTTGATCCCCTTTGATTTATCTTTTCCGCTAATTAACAAGATAGGTGGCATTTTGTTGCAAATTTCCGGAGAAAAATGTTGCAACATACAGATCATGTTAGTCATGAGATAATTTACATCATCATTTTCAAAAGAGATTAACGCTATAAATTCCTCATTTTTTAAATTGCTTGCTTCCTTAAATTGTCTTCATAGAACAAGTTGGGTTAACTCTTCATCAATATAATCTCCTAATTCTTCCATTATAGTTAAATATGTCACATATGAAAAGCATCCAACAAATATGGTCACATCTCTAACCACTACAACAAGATTATTTTCCCAAGGTCCCAACTCTTCTACCATGATAAAGTTACACAGTTTTCGGCTTTTCGCTAATTCAAATTAATGGGCAACATTGCGTCAAAATAAGCATGAAAATAGTTAAAGCCTATCACATATGGAAAATGTAGGATAAAAAGGTCGTCTTTCCTAATCTTCCACGATGTATTCTCGAGTTTTGTTCTTAGGGAGGGGATATATAGGATGGGAAGGTGGAGAAGGGGTTAAGTGAGGAAATGATTGTCTTTAATTTATTTCTTGTTTTTGAGTTAAAGGAAAGGAAGGAAATTAAAAAAAAAAAAAATGTGTTTTTAAGTAAAAAACAAAAAGAGAACTGAAAGAATTACTATGATACCTTTCTATTACTGAGTTAAATGCTTATTTGATTTATTAGGCGAGCATAGTTCATGTCAATTAAATTGTTACTAGATGTAAATGGGTATCCAATGCATACATCATAAACATATTGTATCTTGTATAAATCAATTCAATACCCACGAACAATCACTAAACTCACATTAATGAATTAGTATTAATAGCAGACCACGAGACAAAAAAACAATGGAGAAACACATTGCATTTAAATATTTAATGGCTATCTCCCCAAATACGTTATTCTGTAAAATAAATATTGCAGTGAAGAAACATTATTCGGGTAAAAGGGATAAATGGGTAATTTACCAAAAAACTTAAAAGCTGTGAATATGTTTCCCTAGCTTATCGCCCGATTTTGATTTTGAGAGGATGATTGCTGGAACAAATAACACGACAACTCTCCTACCTTACCCTCCCCTCCTTCTTCCCTTCCTTCCAAAAAAAATTATCGAATATAATGCATTCCCGTCTTCAAATCATGCCATGCGACTCTAACATTTCAAGTCAATGCTATGACTTACGAAACCCGTGAATAAACATGCTAAAAGTGTCAACACAAAGGTTGGTGAATTCATAGATTTATTGTAAATAAACTGAAAATCTTTAAGTTAATAAAAGTCAATTATGGACCACAAGGTTTTATGGTTTGTTTGAGATTGTACCAAGTCTGATAGTTCTAGATTTAATATTTGTTTGTCCGGTACATACGGTTATGTGACCGATTCATTCGGTCATATTACCAGTTTATTGGTTATGTGACCAGTTCATTCGGTCATGTGACCAGTTCATTCGCTCATATATGTACATAGCAGTTTGGCCGATTCATTCGGTTATGTATCCGGTACATTCGGTTATGCATGTATAATAGTTTAAAGTACTTGTGTCCAAATAAAACAAGCAATGAATTTAAATAAAGCGAGTAATGTGTTTCAGTAAACAAATAGAGTCATGTGACCAGTTCATTCGCTCATATATGTACATAGTAGTCTGGCCGATTCATTCGGTTATGTATCCGGTACATTCGGTTATGCATGTATAATAGTTTAAAATACTTGTGTCCAAATAAAACAAGCAATGAATTTAAATAAATCGAGTAATGTGTTTGATAAATAAATAGAGTATTTCAATAAGCAGTAAAATATGTAATTAAAATAAGCATGCATTCTCACCCCAAAATAGTACAAAATTTTTAAAATGGGGCCATGAACTCACCTTATGATAAGATGATAGCATGAATGAGTATTAAACGACGAAGTAAAATGATACGGAAGTCGCGAGCTTTGTGATGAATGACCTAAAATAAATTAAGCGTGTATGAGGTTTATATATATAACGAAACGTATAAAATAAATTTTATAAAAGTATTTATATACTTTAGACATTGTACACTTTTATAAACTTAATAAGTGTCAAAGTTTAGTTTTTACCATTTTGAAAATATTAACAAGCCCTATTGGTAGTTACCCAAGGTTCGGGTTTATGTCATTTTTATTAAACCAACTATTCCATAAATATCTACGTCTAAGTCCTATTTAAACTATAGATAGGTAAATGAGTCTATTTTCCAATAGTGGGTCTTACCATTTTGGTTTTTATATAAAAGAGTCAAATGGTATTATTTATCAACGTTAAGTTTCTAGTTATCGACTTAATAAATATGTTATTCCTATGCTAGTTATCCGGCTTAATAAATATGTTATTCTATCTTTGTAAATTGTTATGAATTAGTTTTATATCCTCGAAAAAGTATATGGATGTATTTATCATTTTATAGGTCTCATGATTCTAATTATTTTGTAACTTATGTAAATTTATTAAGGTATACTTATAAGCATGGCCGGCTTTAGGGGAGTGCAAGAGGTGCGATTGTACATGGCCACCGCTTGACGAGGGCCACCAAATTTCATACACTTCTATTATATATATGAACACAATATGAAACTCGAGCTTAATTAATTCATGCACTACTTATACATATGTATATTATGTGTGTGTTTGAGTGCCTCTTTGTATATTATGTGTGTGTTTGAGTGCCTCTTTGTGGTAACGGCATAGGGCCACCTGAAATCCACGAGACGGCCCGCTTATAAGTCATTGCAAAACTTGGATAGCTCACTCACGGTCTTGCAAACGACGATAAGTTGAGTCCTAAAACTTCGTTTGACGTGAGGCTTGTCGCTACGTTCAAGTTTATGTGTTAGCTACATTTCACAAAAGTGGGCCAAGTTCTAGAAATGATCAAAACAGTGAGCTTTTTCCACATAAAATCTGATGTGCATGTTTTGACACCTATTACCATTTTGGCTCTCATTTACTCATAGGGATGAGTTATGATATGGGCCTCGTGGGAAAAAGACCTTATGACATAGCTCTACAATCCTATCTATTTATCTCAGGTCCATAAACCACTGAGTTGTGCAGACAACTCGATCTTTGGGGCTGTTCTAATTTCAAGTTTTATAAACTTTACCTAGGGCTTGTGTTAGCTTATTTTCAAGTGTTAAATCATATGTACAATGGAAAATACTCACAAAATCATAATTACATCATAAAAATAATAAAAGTACAGTAGCCTATAACAACCATATTGAATCAAAACAACAAAATAAATATATCTTACAAGGAAAGTGGATGAAAAATTACAAGAACAACAACTACAAATCAACCCTTAATCACTTTTACTCTTCAACCCTTTCTTCAATCTTCACCCAAACTTGATTTCAACCTTAGGTAACCCTTGTTCTAATCTTCCAAGAACACCTTAATAACCTTAGATCAAACCCTTGCAAGAACTCCAAATAACTCTTAGGATTTGATGAGATTTGATGATGTTTTGAGTGGAATAAACCACGAGCTAACCAAGAGACTAATTATCCTCAATCTAAAATCAATTTACTTGGTAAAATTTGAAATGAAATGGTGTAAGGAGCTGTTTTTGGTCGTAGGTATCAAGAGAGGAAAGGGAGAGATTTGGTGTGAAGTTATCTTATGTAAATGATAAGATATTAAAGAAAGCATGCAAAGTTATATTACCTGTGTTAGAGTAGGAGGTTTTAGGCATGTGTCCTAAGATACTCTAAGAATCAGCCACCTCAAGTATGAGGCGGTGTGATTTGGTTTATCTTGATGTTATCTTGGATAAGTATATCATAAGGTATAGATTGATCCCGGTAATTGCTAGCTTAAAGTCTTTAAGTCACGAAACTTAAAACAAGGTAACGTAAAAATATAAAACTTATAAAAATGTTAAAACTCATCAATATAATTTATATTAGTATATTCAATGAGTAATAAGTTTAACAGAATGCATAAATATTATTAAAATCTAGAGACGTAGGTTTAAATATGCGTAACACGTAAAAAGTACAAAGTTTACGTAAAAATGGTAAATAGTAATAGTACATATAAAATATGACTATAAGTGAAAATAAAATGTATAGAACACTTAGACTGACCATAGTCTAGTGTTGGTTCTGAGTTAAGCTTGCGATGAAATTTTCTTGATTATACTTGAAAGTATTTACTTTAAAAAAGTAATAATAAATAGAAGTAAAGGGTTAATTTAATAACCTGAAAAGTATGAATTGCTACAGAATAAGTGTTTAAAATATGCTGGAAGGCTGCAATTGATTTCATCTGTGTTAGAATCTATACAAGTCTACTAGTGTACTATTTTCTACTTCCAAAAGAGGTAATCAAAGACATTAATAAAGTGCTAAAGGTTTCCTATGGAGTAAATCTGAGGTGTCTAAAGGAAAGGCTAAGGTAGCCTGGAAGGCTATCTGTAAAACAAAAATTCAAGGTGGTCTTGGGCTCAAAGATTTAGCCATCTGGAATCAAGCTCTTATGGTTAAGCATATCTGGAATACTGCCACAAACAAGGACACTTTATAGGTAAAATGGGTAAGTACTATGAAACTAAAAGGTGTGAGTATTTGGGTGATTAATAAAGATGTGGCAGATAGTTGGGGTTGGAGGAATTTATTAGATGTCGAGACCTTGTTCAAAGCCATTTCAAGTATGAGATTAGTAATGGCAGACTGATCTCTATGTGGTATGACAATTGGAGTGGACCGAGTCCACTTATAAATAGAATTACTCATCAAGATTATATGCTACTAGTTTGGATAGAGCTCTTAATGTTGCTGGTATGGTTGACAATGGATCATGGATGTAGCCTATTGAATGGCTTGAGGTATTTCCCTTTCTACACAATATTGATGCCCCTACAATAACAACTAATAAACATGATAAGCTAAAGTGGGTAGATAGTAATGGTTATGATAAGTTGTTTTGTGTGAAGAATGTCTGTAATGAGTTGAGGATTGATACTGAAGAGGTTCAATGGGCACCTTTGGTTTGGTTCTCTCAGTGCATTCCTAAGCACTCTTTCATATCATGGATGGTTGTACATGGAAAACTCTTGACTCAAGATCGAATTCAGAAATAGGGGAGTTATGATCTAATAGTATGTAGCCTATGCATGCAGAATCTCATGATCATCTATTTTCCAAATGTACTTATTCACAAGAAGTTTAGAGGAGCATTCAAGGCATGATGGATTGTCATATCCAAGAAAGGTAATGGAACAGTATAATTGCTAAAATTTTGATATGCCTTGCTCTAATAGTATATGGAGTGTAATTAGAAGGCTATGTTTAGGAGCTACATTTTATTTCCTGTGGCAAGAGAAACTTTAGAATTTTCAAAGATGAAAATAAAAATGTGCAGACTGTTTGCAAAATTATATGTGATAATGTGAAAGCTAGAATCATGGGACTTCAAATGAGACAGTCTCCTGCCGTAAGGAAAGCTGCATCAATATAGAATGTTAAGTTGGACATCAAAGAGAAGTAGTTATCCATGCTTCCTGTTACTGAAGGGGTGTTTGGATATGGGTTCAACTGAATATAAACTATTTCAAGTTTGGTCTTCTGGTTATCAAAAAAAATAAAAAATAAAAAATAAAAAAATAAAAAATGTAGGCCATAACAATGGATAAGTACCTTGTATCTTAGAGTTTATTCTGGTGTGACTGTACCTATTTGATCCTCATTGCTCTGCTAGTTTGGCCTTGGGAGGAAACGGGTATCTATGTTTGGTTCAATAGGAGGTCTAATTCAGATAAAATGTACCATAAAGTAGGGCTTTCCATTGTGAAGGGCATATGGCATGTGTGGACAGTGTATGATGGGTGGAATAGAGAGTGTATGAAAGATGGACCTTCTTGGTCCACCATGTCAAAGGAGGTAAGAATGGATCTATTTGAGGGTGAGTGTTCCTTATCAGTGAGGATGTAAGTTGTTGTTTGGTTCTAGCCTAATGGATGGGAAATGTAGCTATGATAGGTATATCCCCTCTCTTAGTGTGAATGGGGGCTATATCCTTCTTGATGATGCCTTCTCAATTTCACCTCACTTTATTGTGGATAGGGGTGGCAACAGGGCGGGGAATTTCGGGGATCGCATTTCCCATCCCCATACCCGTTTTCTATTCTTCATCCTCATCTCCGGCCCCATCCCCATCGGGGAATTGTTTTACATCCCCATCCCCATCCCCAATGGGGATCCTCGCGGGGATTCGGGTATTTTCTATCCTTAATGAAATAAACATGAATTTGTACAAACTCATCGAAGTATAAATATTTTAAGCATATAATGTCTTAAAAGTATATCGTACATCGTTAGATTAATTACAATGTTAATTCAAATTTAAAGCATCCCAAATATTGAAACATTACATATAATATAAAAACATTATGCTATGTGTCTTTCGAACAAAAGCGTTAGTTGATTAATATGTAGTTAATGCTTATAATTTTAACAATATTTGATTCTTTAAATATCACATAGAATATAAATATACATGCCAATACTTATAAACATATAAAAATATATCTAGTATGATACATATATATTTTTTATATACTTATGCATTCAAATGTTGGGTCGGGTTCGGGTTAGGGATTTATGCTACCCCATCCCGCCCATCCCGTTTTCATAATTCGAGTTCTCCGTCCCATCCCATCCCCGTCAACTCGGGATTCCTCGATCAAATCGGGTTTGGGGATCGGGTATGGGTTTTTGCCATCTCTAATTGTGGATGTGGGTTGAATGGTTTGGGTTGATTTAAGCTTGGAAATGTAATCAAGAGGATATGGTCTTGGTGCATAAAGGTGAATATAAGCATATGAGCATTTGATGTCTGTCAGGCTGTTTGGGTTAAGTGTCAGACTTGTGATAGATAGTTTTGTCTGAGATATTTCCTAGTTGTGTTCGAGATAGTTTGTTGTATTGTCAGATATCTCTGTTTGTTTCATTTGTATTTCAGCTGGTAGTATAGAAAGGAATAGGCATGTCTACTCCTTTTCTTGATATTGTAAACTTTCCTTGTTTATTAATACAAAGTTCACCTTTTGCACCAAAAACATTGAGAGAACACTTTGCTAGCATTGATAAGTGCAACTTTATTATCGTTAATTGCTGCAAGCCAACCAGTAGCATATATCATGGAAGTATGGCGAGCCTTCAATTTCTTCTAGTAGTGTTTGCCTCGATTCAAACTACTCCGGACGTCGCCATTTTTGGAACAGTTCACTCCCAGAAAGATATTATCATATACAGATGCAAAAATACCACTACTATTCTAGACATGTGATTTTTTTTTACTGTTTATGACATTAATAATATCGTATGGCCTCACTAACGAGAAGATAGAAGACGTTCCATTCCATGCATATAAATTATATATGCAGATGAGATGGTAGAATGAGTCATACGAAGTCTAAGGCTAATTTGTGATCCAACTAAGACTCACATGCATGAGTTCTTGTGTAACCGTATTTTGTTCATCAAGCTGATATAGTGATCGAGCCTTGAATAGCATGAAGAACATCATCCATTGTGACATGATCCCTCCTAGAACAATATATATTAGAGACAATATTATTAGGACGTATCAATCAATATGTAAAGAATGTTAGTTTTGTTAAAATTATAACAAACCTCTCATAATAGCAGCTACTCTAGAATCAGCAACTACATTTTCAATTTTAGCCCAAACTAAGCCCGAGGTTTTGAAGCAATAAGATTGCAAATGGCTTCTGTGTCTTCCTTCATGATGTAATCTTTCAAATGAAAATGGACCATTTTTAGCCTAGAATCTTCGTCTGGTTTAGCCACATTAAACATCTTTTGGAACCAGCCAGAACTCATGAAAGCTGGATCAAGTGTCATAGGACTACTAGTAGCAGCTATAACCATCACCATTTTACCATCCTCATTGCACTTCTCCATCTCGTGTGAAGCTAGAACATTACCAAAATAAAATGAAAAATAATTGCACATCGTTATCGATAGATTTTGTGCTTGAATGTTTTAATGTATCGTTTTAGGAGGAAAACAATATGGAATCTTCCTATCCGCTCAAATTGTTTTATAAAAATTCTAATTACAACAATTTCACATCATCACAGACAAACATATTACTTGTTTTGATTCTAAATGCATATTATGTCGCTTACCTGGAATAAAGTTGGGTCAGATTTACCATTTCCCTGTTGCGCAATGTCCTCTACATGTTTGATGTAGATGATAGATGGTGAACATCTTCATGCCTCATTAAAAAGGTTTTTAAGTCTAACATCTCCACTTACAATATCATCGGCATAAATGGGGAAAAATGGTACTCTAGCTTCCCGGGCCATAGCATGAACCAGTGCAGTTTTCCCGTTCTTCCTGGACCATAAAGCAAAACCCGTTTGGTAACTTTGATCTAAACTTCTTGGATTCACTCTTTCCGTGCAGTATAGATATAATCTACAAAGTTAATCATCAAATTTATAAGACGATATAACCAAGGTCATACAAACTAATTACATCCTTTAATTCAAGTATGATGTCATCAACACCCACTAATCTATCAAAAGTTTCATTCTTGAATTCTTTAATTATAATAATAGCGGACTTAAAAAAAAGTCACAACATGATATTATCATAGACAAGAATATTGATAGAGGAAATTTACATGTCGAAATTCACATATGGTAGCATCGACACCCGCTAGATCATCAAATGTAATGTTTCTTGGTTCCTTCTTTTTTGATCCATAGCAAAGTTTAAGTTTCTCCACATATAATCTAAAAGAAACCACGATCCACTTGGGGATAAGTTTTGAAATAGCAGAAAAGACACCCTTTATTGCTCCCAAGAAAGGCATCCAAATAAACCGAGTCTGCAGCTTGAGATCATATTGTTTCCATACTCCTGTATCACTGCCTATATTTGGAGCAAAAAAAAAAAAAAAAAAAAAAACCCAATATTAAGTTGCAAAACAGACTAGCTTAGTTATAATGAAATTTAATTATTTTCTAAAAGGATACGCAATCAATATACTTTAGCAAAGAGTGAAAAGAAATAGAAGTGATGCATACCAGTTATAGTATCTACATTTTTCTCCTCTTTTGAGCAGCAACAATGAAAGCTCGCAATTGTAGCATTCTGCTACAAAACCATCCACAAGAGAGCATCACAATCGGTTTTGCTCGAACATTAAAATTTCGATTTAGAAATATATATTCAAATTCCGAGTTTAGAACCAACATGAATGTTATAATCTTTAAAACGAAGCCTCATATTTACATTAGATAATAAGTGTGAAACTCGAGCAAATAAAATCAATTTTTTAAAGTTAGCATAAACTAATTGTGAGGAAGTGATATTAGTATGAGTGACGATACATACAAAAGTTAGTTTGGATTAGAATATTTTTCGACCTTGCATCTGAGCTTATTTGAAATTCACAAACTCACTTTTTTCAGCTTATGAGTTTATTAACTTTATATTATGGCTCATGTAAGTGAGTAAGTCCATATATAAGCTCAACTCTAAAAAGGTAATACGCCAGAAAAAGTGGGCTTATGAGCTTTTCCCAAATAAAATAATCCCGACAAATAAGCAACTCAAATAAGCTTAATAATAGTAAAGACTAATACCTTACTAGTGCCCAATATAGGAACTAGTCTGCTGCTGGCAGCGTGATATATCGGAAAAGATGGTCCTGATTGTTGAACCATCAACGAACCAATCTGCAGTTAGACATAAACACTTACACTGACATATGTACCATATATTTAAGGAAAATGTTAACGTAGCCCTAAGGGCTACGTTTAAAAATTCTGAAGCGCATAAATCGTTTGTACTTTTAGATTAACTACTCACCGTCTACATTTAACTTCTCACAACTAACTAAATGTACGAGTGCATGTTTTTAATTCTTAAAATGTACTTTCAGAATAACAAACCTTAAAAAACACAAAAAACAGGTACCTTAAAATTAGTCCTATTGAAGGAACGGTGTAACAAGTTGTAATTTTGAATTGAAACTGAAGGCTTTATTGGCTTACAACGGCCAACATCCATTTTATTTATTCCCGAAACCCTTATTTGTTTAATTGCAGTCGTCTGTATTCTAAGTTTTGACCATCGTTTTTGTGCATTAAAAATTGTTGGCTTGTGTTACGTTCATGGTACCTATGGTATTTACACTTTCTAGTTTTGGTCCTTTAATATTTTAACTTTTCGTCATTGTTGATTGAGTAAATTTGCAAAATCCGTGCTTTTGGAAGTTTTCTTGGCAAATGATATTCTTCATACAAACTCTTTTATAGCGTTAGGGAATTATTTTTGAAGAATTGTTTTTCTGATGGCATGGTTGCAATGAGCTAGTGTATAGTTTTAACAAAATTTGGTAGCGTCAATATGTTTGTATGAGTGTTTTTCGGATGACAATGTTTTAAACTGTAGTAGTCAATTGAGATTATAACGACAAAATATTATAAGTGTTGTATCTAATTAGATTAGAATTTGAACATGAATAATAAACACAATTATAAACATTCATCCACCAAAATAGAAAACATTAAAAAAAACAATAGTATCAGTAAATGAAAGTTTGTGATGTATCATAATGTTCGATCCGCCGCTATCAGAACTTGCCCTTTAGCCATTATTTTTTAGCTAAACGATTACTTAGGCGTTTGGTATGCCGGAATGTGAATGAGGGATGAATTTTATTTCAATCATGTGTTTGTTTAAGATGCAAAATTTTCAAATATGAGAATGAATGATATATATGTTTCATATTTCATATATCTCACAAGGGCAAGGTAAGGATATTATATCTTGAGGGTCTCTACTACTTATCAAACTCATACCTATTATAATTCATGGCGCGTATCAAACGCACTCATAATAAAAGTTATAAGAGTTTCGCATTCATGTGAAAGAGTTCAAATGGATGATGAACGTTATAATGGGCAAAATACGATGAGAATAATATGGTAAATAATGGTTTAGTTGCTTTGCTCAATTTATGATTTAACCATTTCACTTTTTTTAACAGCATACTTACTTTTAATTTTGTTTGACCATTTATTTAAAGCACTTTACTTTATAATCTTATCAAAACCCTTTAAATCTAATCACTCATGAATTATAACATTAAACTAATTTGATTAACATTTATTTGTCAACGTGTGTCTTTTCAATCTATAAAAACCGATAAGAAAAATAAACACGATACGTAAAAAAAACGACACGGGAAAAAAACACAAACATACTAATACTACGAAACCTAATCATCTTGTTCGGCAAAAAAAAATGGTGGTTATGGGAAACATAACTTGGGGATCGTTTACTCGAACTTGGGAAAGCAGAACTTGTGAGATTTTTTTGAATAAAGGGATAGAAAGTTGATGAAGATGGAGGAGATGAAGATGATAAAAATGGTGGTTATGATATGTTACTTATAAGGGTTTTTTTTTTTTTTTTTTTTTTTTTTAAGGGAAGATATCTATTTAGCAACGGATATAAATTTTCAAAATTAAATTATATCCGTTGTTGTGTCAGATGAGAAGCTCGTTGTTACCACGAAGAGGTGCTCCACGGCGAGCTCCGCCGGTGTGGCGGCGAGCCATGGCGAGGCTCCATGTGGGACGACGGCGAGCTATGAGTTTCCCACACCTTTCCCTATATAGTATGAAGGAAACACGTAAATCTTGTCAGGAGTAACCTTTATTGGCTTTTAATTTTATATTATAACCTATCTTTGACTCTATGTAATACTGTATTTGACTTGTTCACCTTTTTTTTCCTCTACCATCTATGACTCTATAAACAAATAAATTTGACTTGTTCACGTTTTTTCCTCGACCATCTATGACTCTATAAAAGAAAAGAAATTGACTTGTTTACGTTTTTCGTTTTCTAAATAATTTTACTTGTATTTCATATATTTATGTTTGTTTATTTCTTTTGAAATAAGTGTTAATCGCAACAAGTTATCAATGGATAAACCTGACCTCATATTTAGTGGTTTATTATTGTGTTAACTTTAATAATGTTTTGTCTCATGTTTACAAAAGTTACTTATTTATTGTATCGCTATGATTTAATATATAAATAGACGATTAAATAATTTAGACAATTATACAAAAACAAACATTATTTCATTCAGATTCAGACTTTATAGCCACCTCTTGATAGTAAGATGTGGCAGTCAGATTAAAACTTAAAACATTTTAATGAAACAAACACACCTTAAGTGACTAAATCCACCTTTTATATATTTCAAAATATCAAGTAAATAATCAATATATTTGACTTCGATGATAGTTCACCGATGAATATACTATTGTGATGGCACAAATTTTGGTTACTATTGTAGATCCTTAGATTGTAGTTTGTAAATATAACCACTTTCAGACTTATTGTATAAGGAAAATGATTAAGATGTTTAAATGTGTAATTAATTTTATGCCTAAATAGATGTGAAAGTTGTTTGTTTGTTTATGAAGAAGTGGGTCTCTTTGTTATCACCGACAAGATGCTGACACACATGATTAAACATGCATTTAGGCATACTAATTAAACATGTCAATCAATGCTCATTATATAATTATGTGGCCAAAACGAGATTTATAAAACTATCTATCTCAACGTGAAATATGATAAGAAACACATACACAAATAAAGAAATGCCACTTTCCTTGGTGAAGTCATCACTTGCGCAATGCGGGCATCATTGTGTTTCTAGTAATGTATGTTTTGAGAAGACATATTAAAATTCTCTAGTGCAATGTGGGTATCATTGTGTGTTTCAAGCAATGTATGTTTTGAGAAGACATATTAAAAGTCTCTAATAATGTATGTTTCATACTTTTAGTCTACATTCATGCAAAATGTAGGCATCATTATTTTCTAGTAATGTATGTTTTGAGAAGACATATTAAAATTCTCTCGTAAAAGAAGATATATTAAAATATAGAATTTTCCGTTTTTACATTTAACCTATTTTATTTAGATTTGTATGCATACGTATAATATAACTTATTCCGTTCCCCCCTCTTGTCCAACAACAACCCCTCTTGTTGGGCTTAGGGACAATGAGTTTGTTGTTGGACAAGCTGCGTTGAAAGCGAAATCGAGCAAAGTTGCTAAAAACGAGAAGGCTTGTTTATAAAATCAACAAGTGTTTATTCCTTTTTCTTTTAATACATTTGGTTTCCAGGCAAAAGTTGATATAGATCTAAAATTTCCAATGAAACAATTATAATCATTCATTTTCAAAAAAAAAAAAAAAAAAAAAAAACTTTCACCTTTTTTAAAAATCAAATATCTAGCAATTGTTAATCGTCACGAGAAAAAAAATCATACCATTCGGCGAATTAAATTATCTTTCATAGATATGCACACATATATTTTAACAATTTTTTTTCAAAAATGGGCGAGAAAATCATATATGATTTGTGAAAATCACATGTGATTCGATAAAATCATATATGATTTAAAAATCGTATGTGATTTGTAAAAATCGAATCACATGTGATTTTGAAAATCATATATGATTTTACAATCATATGTGATTTTTCGGGCGTAATTTTGAAAAAAAAGTTTGTCTAAATATAGAAGTGCATATCTATAAATATAATTAATTTCGTCGCGATGGTGTAATTTTTTACGGTTTAAGATTTACCGTTTGCAAGATATGTTGTTTTAAAAAAAGGTGGAAAATGATTTTTTTTATTTATTAATTTTGATCAAAAATGGATGGCTAAGATTGATTTATTGGATCTATGGTAAATATGAGATCTATATTGATCTCAACTCTTGGTTTCCTAGCTCTGGAAGCAGGGGAGTTTTTTACTAGGGTTTAACGGGTTATGCAAAATAATTTTTCCACACTTACGACACAAAACTTCTTTTTTAGTAGAATTGGTTTTGTCATATAAAAGGGGGTTGTGGCGCAGCTTGTTGCTCGTTTGCCTGCAATCTTATTATAATTGATATCTATCAGTTAATTATATTAAGAATTTATTATAAAACTCTTAAACTCGTGAATTATTGTTGAAAACTAAAAAAAAATAAAAAAAAATAAAAATAAAAATGAATGAATGAAAATTTATTTTAGGACTTCTCAACATAAAAATATGGACTATATATTTTGAGAGAGAGTAGCATATCGTCATTCCCAATACAAAACGTCTTTCGTGGCTAAGTTCAATTATCACAGAACATCATGGTTATTTGAAAGCATCTTACAGTTATTTATTAAAAAAAATTCACAATTCATTCGAAAATAATTGGATGGGTAGTTTCGACCATGGTATATGGTGGCATAAGGTGTTCGCAAGATTTGGAAAAGATGACGTTGAAGGAGGTGTTTTCCAGAGGTGTTGCGGAGAAGATGATGACAAAGGAGGTATTTTCCAAAGGTGTTGTACACATCAGAAAAAAATGTGGCATGTACTTGTGGATTTTCGAAAAAAAAATTATGTGCACGATGAGAAAAAAAAATTAAAGTCATAACAAAATATAAGACACATTTTAATTCACATACTAAACCAAATATTTGTGAAAGTATATTGTTAGTTTTTAAATCTGATTTACTTGGAAGCATCGAAGTTCAAAAACTTTCAACGTGAAGTTCTGAAGTTCAATTTTGTTTCACGTTATGAATTTTGTGCATATCCTTAGAGCAACCGGCATGATCACTTCCCAAGTGAGTGAAAGCTTAACGCAGCCACGTTAAAGCCTCTGTTACCATACCGAGTATCCACGTTAACCTCTTGCGTTAAAACTGCGTTGTCGTTAGCTTGTGAAGGATGAAACGAATAAAAAAAATCACTTTGCACTCTTCCAACGTCTTCTATGACCGTTGGATTTGAAAAAAAATTACACTTTGCACCCCCCAACGATTATAAACGGCTACATTCATTAAAAAAAAAATTCAAAACCTTTTTCCTACCAGTATAAATAACCAATCAACACACAATTTTTTTTCACACTTTCACAACTCAATCTCATCTACATAAACTTCCATTTGCTAAATAAAATGTCGGGATTTAACAACAATGATGATAGTTTCTTGAATCTCATGGGTGGGTGGAATAACCCAAACGCAGGTTCCTCTTCAAACCCGAAAGCGGGTTCATCATCACCCAACATCCTTTTCCCTAACCCACTCGGCTTGTCGAGCCAAGAACTTTACCTACAACATCAACGATTTCTTTATTGGGAACAAAACCAACAAAACAAACTAAATACCAATTTCGAAAATTTACAATTCTCACAACAATCACAACCGCCATACCAATCATCACAAACACAAACCGGAACAAATGAAGTTTTTGAAACACCTACGTCTTTTACAAAGCTATTCAAACGAGGTGGTAAACGAAAGGCCAAAAAATCCAAAGATCCCGAACCAATCGAGGAAATTAAGAAAATCCCGACATGACCAATACATGTTGGCAATCAAGTGAGGAAAAACTACTTGCAAAGTGTTATGTGGCCGCTACTGAGGATTCACAAGTCGGGCGTGCACAATCTCGCGATACATTTTGGTAGCGGGTAATCAATGAGTTCAATAGACTCAATTTTCAAAACCGCAACAAGGATATGATACAAGGAAAGTGGAAAACGTTGAGCCGTAATTGCACAAAGTTCAACGCGTTCTACAAACGTTCAAAACGTAATGAAAAAGTGGGGAAAGTGATATAGATGTCATGCGACGGGCTAGAGAAATGTACCGTGACGAGCACAAAAAGTGGGCCGCTTAATAACGAGGAGGCGTGAGAGGTTTTGCGTGCTCATCAAAAATGGGACGCGCCAGAACAACTTGATTTAACGGCGATGTCCCAAACTAAACAAAGGAGGCGTTATTTGGTCATGATGAACAACCACGTCCGATGAGCAAAAGCGTGCTTGAAGAAAGCCAAACCGAAAGCACGACAAGTGGGAGGAGCTAGCTATTCAAGCCAATTCGGAGGCTATGCAACACAGTATCGTATAAAGCGGAAAAAGCCCAAGCGGCGTCGGGCGGCTAAGGAAAAGATGCAACAATAACAAGGTCGGAAGAGATGAAATTTCTAATGATTGACACTACCGACAAGGATCCAATCGTTGTCTTTTGGATCAATTCGAAAAGGTCGAATCATCAAAAATATAACTTGCAACCTCGATAGTAGATGTAATTGTATTTAGTAATTTCCTTTATGTTGTAGTTTGCTTTGTTTTGTGTTTTATTATTTCGTATTGTAATATGTTTAAGATTTAATGTTATGTTATTTAATAAATGAAGTATTAGTTTTAGTTTAGGGGTTGAATTTGAAAATAGTTGAGTTAATGTTGAGTTAATGTTGAGTTATAATAAAAGGGATTTTTTTTTTTTTTTTTTTTTTTTTTTAAGGTTAAAAATTTAAAGTTAATGTGACGCTGACGTGACACTGAGTAAAAGTTTAACTTGGAGTGATCATATCCTATCCTCTTATAAGTCATTGTAAGCATAATCGTCATATAGTTTTTTCATTCAATTGTATGTTTTGAATTTATAGCGTTTCATTTCAGTTTAGCTTTCACTTGTAGTATTTAGTTTTTGATTTAGTTAATGATTGCTTATGTACTAGTATTATTTATGTAGCTTTTCCAAACAAAGAAAAAAATTAAAAAGATTTCGTTTCACCAATTAAGAGCACACGGTGTGCATGGTTGTTATTGTTGGTGTCGTGCCATACACCTTTCGATAACAACATCCCCACACATCTTTTCGTGCCATATGGGTTGGCATTGTCTCAACCAACCTAAATTATCCGGGTTTTATTTATTTATTATTTTTTATTATTTTTTTTTGGGTTTTATTGTTTTATGTGTGGGATAAGGGTGTCTTATAACACCAACTTTTAAAGGAATGATATTTTTGGTTTAAGTTATAGATTCCGAGTTATAGGGGAAAATATTGAGGTGACAACATTTGTCTCTACAACACAAGTCCTATGACTTGTAGGCATCTGGTGCTCTAATGCGAATTACAATATTAATTTATAAAAAAATGAGAAAAATATTGAAATATAAATTGAAAAAAGTAACAGATTTCAACATTTTAAGATTGCAATTATGTGTCATCTTAACTTATGCATCATCTCTCTTCTTTTAAAATTCTTTCCAACACACTCAATATTAATTGTATAATTTATGTTTAAACTTATGTTAATCTAACATTCTTCTTATATACACTAAAAAAAAATAAAAAATGAAAAAACAAAATAAAAAAAATGATAAAAGGCACCTATCAAAATACAATCGGTGGCTTTATTTGAAATAACAAAATATTGAAGAACTTTCTTGAAAGAAGGTAAAAGTTAAAGGATGAAAGCTGTTATATATTAAAATGATGAATTTGACTTGTCTTGTTAATGCTGGATTCGGCACCTATAAAAGGAACGAACCCACTTTGATTCATTTATTCATTGACATATAATTATTATATAAAGCTTAGAATCAATATCAGAAATTGGAATGGCTGACAAAGTTGCTCAAGTCCCTCTTATCACCCCTTACAAGTTGGGAAAATTTAATCTCTCTCACAGGTCAGTATATATTTTCTTTTATTTTTGGTCTATTAGTCATACTTCTAAATACGTACCTACTATTTTATAAAGAACCGTAATTCCCTATATACCCCAAAAGTACAACCCCACCAACCTTATGGGTCCAAAAAAAATTTCATTTCTCAAAATGCTTCGGGCAAAGGATTTCGCCCCGGGTAGGTTGGGGGCGACTCTTATAAAATCATGACACGTGTAAAAACAAGTACATAAGTGAGGCAGCGTGTCACATTTTGTAAGAGTCGCCTCCACTACTACCAGCGACACCTTCCGGGGTATTTGAGAAAGAGAAATTTTGAGGCATGGGGTTAGTGGGGATGTACTGAGGTACATAAGCGAGAGGCGATATAAAGGGGTCATGAGGTCGCGTCGTCCTGTGAAAAAAATTGTAGTGTAAATTTTCAAAAATATTTGGCTTTTTTTGTAACTTGCCCCCCCACCCACCCACCCACGAACCAATTTATATTGTAGTTTAAAAAAAAATTAAAATGTGCTTCATCGAACAAAATTTTATGGCTTCGCCCCTGTATATAAGAAATTAGCTCTTTTATAAATGTGCATTACACTATATATGATATAGTCATATAGATGTGACTCAGATCTATAGGGGTGTTTGTTTAAGCTTATACGGAGTATTTCATAAGCCTTAACTGTCCACTTATTTTAATACTTATGGTCTTATATAAGTTGATCATATAATAGATTTATATAAGCCTATATATCACAAAATAAGCCACAAAATTTTGAGTTTATTAAATATAAATCAAAAACATACAAGCTAATAAGCCACAAAGCTTAAACAGACACCTACATTTTTTTTATTTTTTATTTTTTAATTTGGAAAAGAGTTATTTTGAGACAAATCAAAATAAAAGTGTGAACATTTAGTTTTGAGGCAAACCGGGAAGGTATCCAATGAGGAAGAATAATAAAAATGAGAAGGGTAAAAGTAACTCTGGCCACACTTTTCAAATAAGGTGGGAAAATCAGAAAGAAGATGCATTTATTTTTTGTAGGTGTGTCTGAATTGTTTAGTTGTGATTAACGGGTTACTTATCATCCTTCTTATTCTAGTTATTGTTATCACCCCTTACAAATTGGGAAAATTTACTCTCATAAATCTGTCACTATTATTATTATTATTATTATTATTATTATTATTATTATTATTATTCCGTCTAACATACATTTATACTTGTGAAGTTGCGTTTTGGTGTGACCCGTTGATGCGACACTTACGAGTTGAGTTTGTAGTCATTGCGAAGAAAAAAAAGTCCATGGGTTATAAGCGTGATAAAATTTTGAGAATTCAACAATATTTAAATTAGTAATTTAGTGTTGGGTCTTGTTACCATTTTAATGAAGGATACTTTAAAAACTTTTCATTTAAATCGAATTAATTATAATGAGTAAAACTTATCATTTACTTGTCTGGTATTATATAATCATTATTCAAATTTAAGCATTTTAAGTTTAAGAATGCATATGAATGCATTACGTAGTAGAGATAAAATATAGTGATATAGATGTGATTCACATCTCTAGGGTGTTGCTCAAGTCCTCTTATCACCCCATGCAAGTTGGGAAAATTTAATCTCTCTGCATGGGTGGTGGTGGTGTAATTTGTGACCACTTATGGTCATGGTTGTCCACTCGTGGTCATGAACCTAGCTTATTAAGGGTAGTCATGGATGGACCCATATGTATATCGGGTGTGGCATGGGCTACACGATTTAGGTTATGAAGTAAAAAGATTTCAAACTATCGTTTTGTGAGATGTGCAACCCCTAAAATTGTTTTGCTACTTTCGTTTCTTACTCGAGTTAGTCCAACATTTTTTTTTGCAACACCCTCTTAAAAATCCCGAGTCCGTCTTTGCGGTAGTCCAATGGATTGAATCTAAGAATTGAACAAAATTAATATAAACATACATGTTGATTTTCCTCGGAAAGAGATGTTGATTATTGTTATTAATTTAAATATTATTCTTAAGAAGAAATGCATCTTTTAGTTATGGCTTTTGATTACTTAATGTTAAAAAAAAAAAAAAAAAAAAAAAAAAAAATGGAGCAAGACATCTGATTATTGATTATAAATGCAGAATTTTCCAATTATATATGCCTTACTTAAGCAGCTGTTATGATCTTACTCTGATTTGTAATTTACAATAATCTCTTATCGGAAACCAACTATAAGTATGGGAGTGAATTGTTCGGTTAATGTTTCGTATCATTATAATCTCTTTTGGGCTAAAATAACCACTTCTTATACAGAGTTGTTTTGGCGCCGTTAACAAGGCAAAGATCCTTGACAATGTCCCTCAGCCGCATGCTATTTTATATTATTCACAAAGAACAACCAAAGGTGGCCTTCTTATTTCTGAAGCCGCTGGAATTTCAGATAGCCCTAGGGTATGTATATAGTAATATCACTGACTTTAAATTACACAACTCTTTTATACAAGATTTAGGGCTAAAATTGTCTCTGTGTGCCGTCCTTCTTGTTTAAGGTGTCCAGATATACCAGGTATATGGACGAAAGAACAAGTTGAGGCCTGGAAACCTATTGTTGATGCTGTTCATGCTAAAGGCGGAATCTTTATCTGTCAAATTTGGCATGTTGGAAGGGTTTCAAATGCTGGTATATTCTTTGTCTAAATTAGTAGTATACGGATTTGCCATGATTTGTGCTGTCTTTTAACTTTTCTGTTTTTAGTTAACGTGCATCATATATTCTTCATCTGTTGAACAGCTTTTCAGCCAAATGGCCAAGCCCCAATATCTTCTTCAGACAAAGGACTAACACCTCAAGTGCGAAACAACGACATTGATGTTGCACAATTTACACCTCAAGGAGGCTAAGGACAGAGGAGATTCCTCTTATTGTTAATGATTTTAGAGTTGCTGCAAAAATGCTATTGAAGCTGGTAAGAATAATTACAGATTATGTGTAGTATCTTTATGTACATCTCATGAGTGGGTAAGAAAACATCGATGTTAATACATACAAGTTCCAGATTAACATCTGAAAAGTGAAAGCGTATATGAGATGAAAACTATGTTGGCACCATACTTGATACTCATAGTCCCTCCTTTCTAAGAGATCTGTGATTCGCCAGACACATTGATTGGGAAAGTGTTCAAATATCTAAAATACCCTTTGGTTAAATTTTAGGGGTTGAAAACTTCCATTAAATTAGTATTATGAAAAACTGAGATCGTGTTTTTCTTATTTTGAAACATATAGGTTTCGGCGGAGTTGAGGTACATGGTGCTCATGGATATCTAATTGACCAATTTCTGAAAGGCGAAATAAGCGACAGGACGGATAAGTATGGTGGCTCTCTAGAAAACCGTTGCAGATTCGCTCTAGAAGTAGTTGAAGCGGTTGTCAACGAGATAGGAGCAGACAGAGTAGGAATCAGACTTTCCCATTTGCAAACTACATGCAATCAGGTGACTCAAATCCAAATGCTCTAGGACTTTACATGACTGAGTCCTTGAATTCATATGGGATTCTTTACTGCCATGTGGTCGAACCAAGGATGAAAGTATTAGGTGAGAAAAGTGAAGTCCCCGATAGTCTTGTGCCAATGAGGAAAACATTCAAAGGGGCCTTTATTTCTGCTGGAGGATATGATAGGGAAGATGGTAACAAAACTGTGGCTGAAAACCGGACAGATCTTGTAGCTTATGGTCGTTGGTTTTGGCAAATCCTGATCTGCCAAAAAGATTCGAGCTTGATGCTCCATAACAAGTACAATAGGGAGACATTTTATACACCTGATCCTGTTCTCGGGTACACTGATTATCCGTTTCTGGAAACCACAGTTTGAGCCCGTTTGAATAAATCAGTGAAAAAAGACATGAGTTGACAGAAAACTATGTTTCTGATTAGTGTGAATTCTTTGGCAGTTCTTGTGAGGTTAGCGTCTGCAAAATGGCAATATTATTGGAAATGATATTTATATAGAAGCTATATGGTAACTGTATGTTTGTTACTTTGTTTTCAATTGAGAATGTATAATGCTAATAAAGTTATTATTGCACAAGTTCAAATAATACGGTATGTTATTTTTATAATAATTGTTTCTTGAGATGCATGTCTGAAAGTTTGATGCATTGGGTGTAAGACCCGGCGTTGTGGGGTATGTTTGTATTAAATGGAGTATTTTCAGTGGCGGATTTAGAAATTCGTTGAAGGGTATGCACCAGTTAATGGTATTGTTGGGTAACGAAGTTAAGCTTAAAAATTAGTTTTTCGGTTTGAGTTTCGGGTCGGTTATTCTCTTTTTCTCGTTGATGAGTTTGATTTTTGGTTTATTAATATAAGCAAGTATGAAAATGAACTATTATTTTTCTCATCATTTTATAACGATTTGCATGCATTGTTCATTTTATGAGCAGCTACATATTGCCTTGCTTTCATAACAACTTTTATTGTCAATTCTTTTAATATAGAAACTCAATGGTCTCTACTCTCTAGAGTTAACATCAAATAAACAGTTCTGCAATAGGATTGTAATTTTATTTGTTCCCATATTGCGGGTAAAAAACTCAAAAGGTTGTATAAAATCCGGTATATAGCACAAACAAAAACAATTTTTTTATAGTACTAATTCTCAAAAGGGGACAAAAAGTTGCCTAGGGGTCACCGGTACAAAAAATACAACTCCTTCCAAAGGGTTGGGTTATTTTGACCCCCTCTATTTTTTTTGTTTTTTTATTATTTTTTATTTTATAATTTTGTTTATATCAAAAACTATAAACGCGAAAATGCGAACGGTAAATATAAAGTTTAATAAGTCAACGCTTAAAACTGCCGTAATAAGACGAAACCGTAAAAGCGTGTTGTCTGCGGAAAAAGTGGGGACAAAGAGAATATTCCCTATGATGTGACGTCATGGGGGTTCCAATAAGACAACCCTTTCCAAAATAGTCGTGTGCGAATGTGCGATTCTATTAAAATGTTGACACGTGTCGAGACAAGAAGTACAGTTTCAATTATTTTCATGTACAATAACTATCAAAGTCTTGTTTGACTTTTATAAATAAATGTAGATGAATGTGCGAATGTGCGATTTGAACCAACTTTATTGGGAAAGAACAACTTTTAGGGTATAAAATCTAATTTGTATGGAATAAAATCTAACTTTATTGTACTTTTAATATTACCCTTCTAGTGATAATAAATCTCATCCGTAAAATAATTGGCGCCGTTTGATTTTTAAATTCTTTATTTCTCAACTTTGATCCTTAATATTTTTGTATGTGTTATGTAATATTTGATGAAAATTACACCAATGAAAAAACATTTAAAAGAACAATCCATTCATATATTTTGCATCAATTACTATATAACATAAATAAAAATATTTAAGATCAAAGTTGAGAAATTAAGATTTTAAAAAGTCAAATGAGGACAATTAATTTGGAACGGAGATAGTAACTTTTTTTTAAACACTTCTAGCACCTGCAGTGCAAACAATGATTTTAAAACTTCGCTAAAACTATTGAATAATGAATACCATTTGATCATCCTTGTATAACAGCAACCTAAACTAATTATATCACACGAACTCTTTTCTTTTTGTGTTATAACACACTTGTGTTAGTATAATGACCAATTGACCATATACTCTGTTACAAGGATTTAATAAGGCTAGTCCAGTCGTGACGCACAACTGCGTCGCGTCATTTCTCTCCGTGACGTGACAACCCGGATGGGTCGACGACCCAAGGATTATTATTATTATTATTATTATTTTTTAATTCAAACATTTTTAACATTAAATTTAAATTTCATTCAAATTAAAAAAAAAACATTACATTCTGAAATTAAAAAAAAAAAACATTACATTACGAAATTAGAAAAAAACATTACACTACAATTTAAAAAAAAAAAAACAACATTACAATACGAAATTCAAATAACGTTAAAACATTACACTATGAATTGTGTTTGAGGAGAAGTTGATATTTATAGAGTGGTAAATTTGATTTTAAAAAAAGTTTTTTTTTTTTTATTTTTTTTTATTATTTTTTTATATGACAAACGGTCATATTTTTTAAATTAATAGTGAATAAAAACTTGCAAATACAAACGTTTACATCGGTCTTATTTGCACTCGATGTGCGCAAATATGGAGCCACGACCGATGTGGCAACCTATGCCCGCAATCGAGCCAACTGATGTGGAGATCGGTCGAAGGTCACAAATTTTGGTGCCCAACCGATGTTAACCACACGGATGCGACCAGCCTAATAAGCAAACACTAATCGAACATTTTTAAATCGTTTTTGATATTTCAGTTGAGAAGAAGAGACCTAGAGACCAAGAAGAAGATGACGAAAAGGCCTGATAAAGATTAAAAAGAAACGTTGCTGTTTAATTAGACAAGAAGGGTAAAAAAATAATAGAACTTACTAATTAATATCTATAGATTTTAAAATAGTTATATATTTAATTTGATTATTTTTTAGACAGGTATGTGTATTATAAAGTTTGGGATGGATATTTTGTATACAAAATTCAAATGGGCATGTTCCTTCCCAATAAAGTAAGAAATGTAAAAAGTATAAAGATTTTATTCTTGGAAAAGTAGATATTCTTGTTTTTTCCTAATAAAGTAGATTTCCATTCGCACATGAGCCGTTCGCACATTAGTTTAAAAAAATCAAACAACAAGTGGACAAGATTTGATAGTGATCGTACTTGCAAATGATTATGATTGTACTTTTTGTCTGGACACATGTCAACAAATTAGTGGAATCGCACATTCGCACATGACCATTTAAGAAAAGATGTATTTTTTGTACCATATGGTGACCACTAGGTAACTTTTTGTCCTTTTTTGAGAATTAGCTCTTTTATATCCTCACAACGGGTAATAAACATGCACCAAGAGCTAACTGTACATTATAACATTTAATAATGTCGTTTTGACTTTGTGTGGTGGACATTTTCTTTGGAATTTGCAACTCATTCACTCATCTCCTCACTACTCTATTGCCTTCTTCTTCCTTTAATACTAACGAGTGTGGAAACCCGCGCGATGCAGCGGGATTGGCTTCAAAGGACTTACTTTGTAACGACACTTAAACATTAGGGACTAATTTTGCCAAGTTGCTATAGATAGCAATTAATGCTACATGACTTACTTTGCATCGTCACTTAAACCTCAGGGACTGTTTTTGCCAAGTTGTGAAACTTTGCATCTATTGTTTGGACTTACTTTGTAACGACACTTAAACCTCAGGGACTGTTTTTGCCAACTCGGGAAACTTTGCATTTAATGTTTTGTTTGCTACAGTGTTGGAAAACTTTGCATTGAATGTTTGTTTGCTACAGTAACTTGTACGCTTTTTAGTATATAGAAACAATACCCAACAAACTTCTTCTTCTTCTTCTTTACGTTTCTTTGAATTTAGATCTTTTATTTGATTGCTTGGTTAATTTGATGAAGTAAGGTGTGCACAGTCATTTTCGTGACATTTGTATGGTATGCACGTAAGGTAAATTGATTATATAAAACTCCAATATCAATTTTTTTTACACTACTAAGAGGTTGAAGAGGGTATGCACTTGCATACCCTCCCATTGCTATAGATCCGCCTCTGAGTATTTTTATTTGTTTGTTTGGTGGTGACCACTACACCTGTAGAAGTAGTGGTAAGCTGGTGTGTTGAAAAGTTGATGTGGCGCTGAGGTGGAGGTGGTGGTTGAGTGACCATTACACCCAGCCTAATAGCCAACACCCATCATAATGGTTCTATGTTATAGTAAATGAATGAGGTTTTTGAGTGTCTTCATGTTATCACGAAGGGCGTGTCTTTTAACATAGATGTCCGTGGCTTAACCGGGGAATTTCCGTGACCGTTTCCGAACTCTTTCTATGGCCTCCAACAAAAAATGAGGTTTGAACCTGATACATCTTGCGAGATAACCGCTAGAGAACTGTGGTGGTTGATCAATGTTGTAGAGCTCGCTCAAAGATAAGACTCCTAACTAGGCCTCTCAAATGCCTATTTCATCTATCAAAATCTACTTCTTTTTATTGTCCCACTGTAAAAAGCTTTCTCAAAAGCTTTAATTTTTAATTGATTAGCATTGAATTTATATGGTATAAAGAGGAAAAGCTTTTCGCAAATAGGCCGGAGTTTATCAAAGAAAATGATAAGGTTGCATTTAGTTGGAGATAAAAATCTCTTGTTTTTTATTTCTAGTTTTGTAGAAAATTGAAAGGGAAATTTATCTCTATAAAACACTTGAAAATATAGAAAATGCTTATAATTGATGTTTGTATTTTCAATTTTGAAGAAGGGGAGGGTTGTGGGTTACAAAGAAAAACAAGGAAAACAACTAAAATTTATTTCGTAATTTTCCTTGTTAAGTTAGGAAATAAGGGATTTTGTGTTTTATAAAATATTTTGTTGAAAAACACTGATTTGAACGCGATATGTGTTTTTCTTATTTTCCACAAAACATTTTCTTTCTATTTATCCATTACTAGCATGTATATAAACAACGAATTCAGATGAGGATGGAATCTAAATGGGGTTTTGCTTTATAGTCCCTTAAGAGCGGGAAAAACTACACTGGTTCATGCTATGGCCCGGGAAGCTAGAGTACCATTTTCCCCATTTATGCCGATGATATTGTAAGTGGAGATGTTAGACTTAAAAACCTTTTTAATGAGGCACGAAGATGTTCACCGATGACGTACCCTCCGAGCAGTTCGAAGGCCTCCCCTTCGAACTCTCTCGAATACTAAACTTCGAAAGACTAAGTCAAACTCCTAGAGTCTGTATTGGCATCAAACCATTTGCAAACAATGGTTACCAATTAGGGAATTCGTCAACTGAAGCGCCACATCCTTCGGGATGTGTCCTTCAAAGATCACAAGATGGAGGAACACTTTGACTCAGTCTTACTCACATCCCACACTCAAATCATCTCCTCATTCTTTTTGTACTCAGGCCCTAAACCCAAACATCCTTTGTAAAACTCTTTCATCTTCTCATGTGGGTACTTAATCCCCTTCGAGTTATCTTTTCCGCTAATTAACAAGATAGGTGGCATTTTGTTGCAAATTTCACGAACATACTATAAGATTGTCCCTCTAATTGAATGCGGGCGTCAAGATTGCATAGAGTACAACACGCTAATGCTGTTCATGATATAAATCCGAGTTATTATTTTTTCCTAATACTAATTACCAGCATATGAACAGACATGTGGTTACAAGCCTCCTTAATGGGGGTTAATAGCTTCCTAATATCTGCATATGAAGAGACATGTGGGTTACAATCCTTCTTAATGAAGGTACCTCTCTTTTTTTCATAATACTAATTACCAGCATATGAACAGACATGTGGTTACAAACCTTCTTAATGGTGGTTAATAGCTTCCTAATATCTGCATATGAAGACACATGTGGGTTACAATCCTTCTTAATGAAGGTACCTGTCTTTGTAACTATAAATACAGTATGCATATATTTTTTTACCACCATAATCATCAATTTTTTTTGCTTTCAAACCAGAATTGCAGCAAAAGTTACCATGTCCAATAAAGCTTCGGTAGCAACTCCATGTCCATCCGGTCTTGGTAGCAAATCCATTCATGTTGCCGACCATAATGGTGAGTTATTTTGGAGCATTTCGAAGCGGGTATTAGTGGTACAATTGTTGTTATGATCGATAGAATGTGGGATGTGAATGCGATGGCGGGAGGTATTTGAGCACGATTTTGTTGTTAGTGATGCCAAGGTAAGTAAACATTACATTTACAATTATGCATATAGAATGGGGATATTGAATTACGATGCAATGTTTTTCGAGGTAGGCGATGCATTGCTTTGCAAGGAGTAATATAGCGCACAATTTTGTAGGTTTAAAAGAAGGCGGTGTTTACTCTATCAAGAATTTTATTGTGCGACCAAACAAGGATGACTATCGTATCATTAGGCGGGATCCATACATTCTTGAATTTGATGGTTCCACAATCATTAGAAAAGTTTCATCGACCCTAAGGGTTTTGTGAGATATCCTTTTGAGCTTGCGGATTTTGATGAAATTGAACCTACAAACAATAAAAATCTAATAGGTTAGGCTTTTGTTTAAACATTCTTTCTTAAGCGGTTTTGGTGCCATGTTATATTTTTGCTCTTACTATACATTATTGGATACTTGCGGATGTCATGAGCTATGTTACAAATGTTGGGAGGACAATAGTTCAAAAGAGTGGTTCAAGGACTCTCGATTTCTATCGGCTAACAAGAGGTGTTTTGCTTTCCATATTTTTTGTCTTAGCAAATTAAGAAAGTTAAAATAACAATTGCTTTTTATTTCCTAAAGCAGGGGCAATCAATAAGAGTAACTCTTTGGGGTGAATTAGGTGACATCACGATTGAAAAGAAAACAAAACATGTTGGCCTATGTCCGGTTGTTGTAACTTCTCTTAATGTTAAACTCTATAACGATGAGTATCAATAGAATATGGTTTTGTAGCGCTATGTTACCTTATTGCTAATTTTCATCACAATGTCCACCCGTGCGAGATAAGGTCTACCTTTCAAGCACTCTTCCTCCTTGATTTATGACAATGAGGACATCCTGCATTGATAAATCTAAAAGTTGAAATGAGGTAATCCTAAATAAATAGTTGCTATGTTATTTTATACAATTATCATTTATTAATGTTTAGCATGTATATTGTTTACGATTACGTGGAATTGGGTAAAGCTATAGTGCACATTGATTGTTCGAGTCAAAAGATGGGACGCTTGAGAATTTGTTGATTTGGGGCATAATAAGAAAAACAATGTAAGCTTCTATCTTTACACTTGCTTATTTACACAAGTTGGTCAATTGGTATTTTATTTAATATATATCCATTTTATAGTCCATGACCTACAAGCTGTAAAGTGATGATCAACAATGTTAGAACTAGAAAGGGATGGAACTACCCATCATGTGGTGACAATAAGTGCAAAAAGGTGCAACCGAAAGAATGGTAGATTTTGGTGTGAAGCGTGTAAAAATACATTGAGTACCGGTTTTAAGGTAAACCGATTTTAGACTAGCAATTTCCATGAATTATAGTAAATTACATAATATTGAATACCTTATGTATGCTACACGATGTTATGATTCGAGATTGAAATGGATGTGTCGGACCATCTTGAACAAAGCTGTGATTGTTACATTTGATGAACCCGCCTGTTTTTGTTGAAGTGTTCTCCGAAACTCTGTTGGGAAATGACGATGAGGTACAATAATAAATTAAATTCTTAATATATTAGATACTTATATACAATTATAAATTAAATTTAAAAGATATTGTGTTTTTCGTAACTTTCAACTACTGATTACAAGGTTTCAACTTGCCCAGCGCAATAACAAATCTAATAGGGACGACTCACACTTTTGAAGTCAAGACATCCACGTATTTTGAACATGGTGCTTTTGAGAGCTTCACATCTTTGGAATATTATCCTGCAAATGAAGAACTCAAATGTTCAAGCACTCATAAATAGAAAGCACGCCTTGAGCCCCTTATGACAAAATTGTCAAAGAAGACTTTGTGCAAAAACCCAAGTTTGCCTACTCCAATGAAATCTGTTGAGGAGACAAAAAAAAACGGTATCACAAAGTTTCAATACTATAAAGTAATATATGAAAATTTCTTACCACTAAAACATTATTTAATGTGGCGTTATTATAGGTTGGAATATGAAGATTCAGACACAGAGTTACCACATGTTGATGAAGCTTGGAGCGAATATGTATCTGCTTCTCAAAATAAAAAACAAAGAAGGTAATTTTGTAGCAAATGGATACAAACATACCTAATATAAATCCCAAATATTAACAAAACTTACGTGAAAATCTTATTTTTCGGTGTGTTGTGACCGACTACAAAGCAGAAGATGGCGAAATCTCACCTAAAGCGATCTTATGAAAGAAAATGAAATTAATGATGGCGCATCGGTCAACGACAAAGCCACAACTTAGTCTTTAGGTTTTAGGAAAATAAAGCGTAAATGACCCAATTGTTTATGGGAGTATGTCATTTAAGCGAAGTTTGTTTGACTCATTTTCACTCAATAATTTTGGTGTTTTAAACCAAATTAATGTTTGATATTACTTTTGGTTGCTTATTAAGTTATAAAATTCACCTTATGCTTGAAATCGGACTCAATATATGTGATTCGGTTATGTATCAAATTGATTCCAATAACTCCAATATATGTGATTCGATTATGTTTGAAATTGATTCAATATATGTGATCAAGTTATGCTTGAAATTCAAACTTCAATACTGAATTTACCTTTCAGTGTCACGTAAGAGCATTCTACATCTTTTTATAATTTGGGATTTTGCCTAATGAAACTAACTATTGATTCATAAATAAAAAACATATGCTAAAAATGATTGATTTATCAATTAACAACCATAAACAATTTATCTGCAAAATAAAAAACTCCAACTCTATACTTATAGACTTAGAATCAAAACTACATTATAAAATTTATAATTATTAAGGCAGGTTTGAACTTCAATAAGTTAATCGCAATGCTAATAAAACCAATATTTTGAACTCTATACTTATAAACTTAGTATCAATACTACATTATAAAATTTATAATTTTTAAGGCAGGTTTAAACTTCAATAAGTTAATCTCAATGCTAATAAAACCAATATCTTGGTAAACTTATATGAAGTTTGGAATTGAGTACACAAGTAAATTATCGATTGTATAATAAAGGATCTTGGACCTTCATTTTAAGGAAGCAAAATGTAATGAAAATTGTACATAAATGAGAACTTAATCAATTTTGTAACCCACCAGTCTATTCATATGCAGGTATTAAGAAGCTATTAACCTCCATTAAGGAGGTTTAAATACTCATTATATGAGATTAATTGTTGTTAAGACAATGACTAAGTAATTTATATCAAGAAGGATATGAACCAAAAAACCCTTCAATGGAAAATTTTAATAATCATTATATGTGCTTAAATGCTGCCATGAAGGTGTATATAAATTTTACATGCATGACTTTATTTGGGCATAACTACATTTTTATATTTCCATACAATGACTGACCAACATGGAAGTTCAACTCCCCAGGTGTTCATTGATGCGTTGGATGGTGATTCAGCCGGGAACATTGTTGTTACACTCTGCACGATATGGGATGTCAAAGCTACAAATGCGCATCTATTGAATACTGATTTTGTTGTCTCTGATCCAACGGTAATGATTAAACATGTTGTTTACCGTTCTTGCACTTTCTTGATTTCCACACAATATTATTGCAGGGCAATGTAATCCACTGCACTGCGAATGCAACTATAGCATACAATTTTCACGGGTTAGAAAAAGGTGGTCTATTCGCAATAGAAGATTTTGTTGTGTGGGCTAACAAAGAAGAATGTCGCGTTAGAAAAACAATACCTTTAAGCTTGAATTTGACGGTAAAACCCACTTAAGAAAGACTTAGTCCTTTATGATCGATATGTTAGGTATCCTTTGGTAAAGGTTCATATTGACAATATGAAACCTACAAGGAACAAATCTCTTATTGGTAAGTTTGTATTAATTTTATATAGCAAATAATTTTTATGATAAATGATCTATTTCCTTAAGACTTACACTATTACCTTTCGGATGTATGCGGTATGTGACCAACATTGCCAAGATGAACCACAAAAGACCGGTTCCAAAATCTTGATTTCTACCTAACAAATCATAGGTTAGCACAATTATTATGCGGATAATTAAAATAAACAGTATCTAAAATGTTATATTGCTTTTACCAACTTAAAAGTTTCTTGCATATGCAACAGGGGATCGGGTAACATTATGGGGAGGGTTAGGTGATTTGCTTATTGACAATAAAATGAAGCACGTAGTAATGTGTCCTATTGTCATAAATTCTACAAGTGCATACCATTACTACAGTATGTTTTTCCCTTATAACTTTCAAACTTATCTGTATCAATGATGTAAAGCGTGTAAAGTGAATTTGTACATCCGTTCGGATAAGTTGAATCTATCCAAAAGTCCATCGACCATGGATATTGACCAAGCTAACATACCTACATTTAAAGAGTTTAAATCATCCTCTGGGTAAGCATTTATATATATTTTGCTTGATGTTAGAGTAATGACAATTGTACATCAATGAGCATGGTTAAAAAATGAGTCTGATAATATATATTTATTTACAATTTTCTATCATTAGTGGTGTTAGGCGGATAAAGGTGGAATATGTATTAAGGATTGTGTCCCTAAAGATGGAACAATCAAAACCATTTTGATGTTGTCACGCAATCAAGCGAATGATGTGAGTAATAGTCTCATATTCCATACCTATATTACCATCCTATTGCACATTTGTTAAACAATTCCTCATCTGAGTTGCCAACTTTCCATTTGAAAGCAACGATTGGAAATATCGGGGCCGAAAAGGGATGGCGATTCCCATCATGTGGTGGAAAACAATGTCAAAAGGTACAACGAATGGGAGGAGATTTTGGTGTAATGGATGTGAAAAGCAATTTACATACTATCATATGAGGTGATATTATAGTTTATACTTATGTAATGTTATTTGGACTAAAAACATCTAATCGCTAACGTACACTGTAAAACATGCATATAACGGTATAGGCTCGCTTTAGGCGTGTTTGACAATCTTGATAAAGTTGTGTTTATTCTTTTGATGAACACCGCAACTCGGTTGGTAAAGTTTCCGACATCATCATTCAAGCTAATGGATCACGATGTGAGTATGAAACATTTTAATTTTTCACGCATTACCCTTTTACTAACCTTCCTTTATAGCCTTGGATGAGCGTAGGAGGATCTTGCCACCACCACTAGCCAACCTCATTGGTACAACACACGTTTTGAAATCAAGAGTCACACCTACTATGATCATGGAATATTTGAGAGCTTCATATGTTGTGCTATATGCCCACTTGAATTGTCATTCCAACAATTGCCACACCTTCCAAATCTGAGTCTAAGAAAAATAAAGGTTGGTTCTCAATAACCTTTACAACCATTAAATAACAAACATTAAGCGAAATATAATCAAAAGTTCAATGAAAATCTTACTATTTCGGTATGTTATGGTGATTACGATCGAGAAGAGGAAGAAGCCTCACCAAAAGCGAACTACGAAAGAAAATGAAATTAATGATGAAGCATCAATCAACGATGAAGACACATCTTGGTTGTTAAGATTTAGAAAAATAAAGAGAAATGACCTCAAAAGTTTGTTGGAATATGTCATTTAGACAAAGAAATTTGTTTTAGTCATTTTTAATGAATAATTTTGGTGTTTTAAACACAACGAATATTTGATATTACTTTTGTTTGGTGACTAAGTTATAAAATTCGCTTATGCTTAAAATTCAAACTCAATATTTGTCAAGCAGTTATGCATGAAATACATACTCAAATATATGTAATCCAGTTATAAAAGTTGTAACAAAAATAGGACCAACTCTGATTTTTAAGCAATGTTTGAAATTTAATAAGTGCATCTCAATGCTAATTAGTAAGTAAAAAAACTTGGATTGTATAATAAAGGTAACGAAATTTCATTTTAATAAATCAAAATGTAATCAATGTTGTTCACATATGAGAAATTAAACAATATTGGAATATATAGAAATGAAATCAATAATACAATCTAAATTGTAGAAATTTCAAAGAAGAATTAATCTACAACTTTTATATCTTAAACAAGTATGTTATGTTGTGAAGCTAAAGTATTCCACTAAATAAATTTTGTATATTCTATAACTAAAATGAAAAATAACGATTGCGACCTAATTTATTACAATCACAAAGATGGTATAGAAGTTAGAAATTACCAAGTAGTGGTTAATAGTTGCTGCATACACGCATATGAAGAGGCGTGTAGGTTACAAATCTTCTTAATGAAGATTAATAACATTTGTATATAAAGAGACTGTCTTTTCCTATTCATATTAATTGTAGTGTTCAATTACATGATTATGAACCATAAGCATCAAAATCTTTACATTAGACAATGTGAGTTAGGTATGGATAATAATATTCCATCTTTCTCTAACATACTCAACAATAAAATCATCATACAATCACATACAATTGTTAACAAAGATGGGAGTTACCAAAGTTCTTGTGGGTGAAGTTAATACACATTCGAGATAGGTAATCACACAAATCCTTTGTTGCACATTTTATTAATTTTTTACAATAAGATTATCAATAAGAATCAAATATGTTATTGCGGAGGAACCATCCCAACAAGTTGTTACGGACAAACCACAGGCGTGGAGGTATTAAATACATAAAATGGCTCTAAATCATATATATAAAATATTATATATTAATTCAATATTTTAAATTATATGCAAATAACTTTCAACATCTGTGACTTTTTAGGTGAGCGAAGAACAAGTGAATCAAGGATACTACCAAAACAAGCGACCCTCACATCATCGGTATTTCTAAAAAAAATGAATTTGATTATGTAGATCTTTAAAATAACCAACTTATTTAAAATTTTACTACTTATTATCTTTTTAATATAGGTGTTTACATTTCTTATGCTAAGCTTGGACCACCATCTTATCAATGCTATAGTTGTAATGCAAACATGTGGTATGAAGAGAATTGATAAAGATAAAAACACATGAATCCTACTTTTTCACTATCTTGCCGGGATGGTAAAGTCTTGCTACCGAAATTCAAAGAACCACCATTGCCATTAAAGACTCTCCTTGATTTCACAAATCCTACAACTACAAAATTTAGAGAAAAATCGAGTGTATAATGGGATGTTCACATTTACAACCTTTGGAGCAAGGATAGATCATTCAATAAATAATAGAAGGGTGTGTATACATTTAGAATAAATGGGCAAAATTATCATCTAATTGGGTCACTCCTACCTGCACAAGGAGTTCAACCTAGGTATGCTCAGTTATATTTCTTTGATACACAGAATGAACCTAGGAATCGAATGAATGCTTTCATGAATAATGAAATAAATGATCAAGTGGATGAGTCCATCGTCAAAAGTTTGATTACCATGTTGGATGAATCGAGTGCCGTTGCAAAAGCATTTAGAATGGAAAGAGATTGGTGTCATTCTAATCAATATGTAAACTTTGAATTGCGTTTACTTAGTGAGAGAAGAACATCAAAGCAGTATAACGTTCCAAGCTATATCGAGTAGACTCGATAACTAATGATTTTGGAGATGGTATTCCTACAAAGGATATCATTGTTAATTGCAAAACAACGGTACAACCCGAATATCAATGCATCCATCCTACATGGCATTGCGGTATCCTTTGTTATTCCGTATGGAAGATGGATATCACGATAAGATACCATATCATTCCAATAACGGTAACAACAAGACTAAGCGTGGATATGTTTCAATGAAGGAATATTACGCATATTTGATTCACGGTCGAAACAACCAAGCCACACACTTTACTTAAAGGGGCAAGTTATTCCAACAATTTTGGTTGACGATACGCATCGGTTGAGGAACAAAGACTAAAATGGAATAGACATAATCAAGACACGTTACGAGTAGATCGTATCATAATTTGCGGGCCTTGATTACAAGGGAGACACGGATCGGCGAGGCCTTGGAAAAGGATTGTCTTACCCTCAAGTTTCTTGGCGGACCACGTTATATGATGCAAAACTACCAAGATGCAATGGCTCGTGTCGTACTTATGGGAATCGGATCTTTTATCACATACACATCTAATCCAAAATGGCGAAATTGATGAAATGTTGGCATTTATACGGGACAAAAAGCACATGATCGGCCGGAAATAGGGACGCGTGTTTTCAAAATGAAGCTAACTCGGCTATTAGATGATCTAACAAAAACCATATATTTGGACCACATTGTGCGGTAAATAATAATATAATATACAATAATTATTTACAATCTCATACTAATTTTCAAACAACCCTTAATTTTGTTAAAATATATACTTGCGATGGTGTATGTAATTGAATTTCAAAACGAGGGCTCCGCACACATATACTCTGTGGTGGAAGAAGATTACAAATGCAAAGCGGAAATCGGTTAGATAATATGATATCTGCGAACTACCATGTCCAACAAATGATCCGAAGGCTACAAAGCCGTCGGTGAGTATATGTTGCATGGTCCATGTGGTAAAGGCATAAACTATGCTCCATGCACAATTGAAGGAAATGTACAAAAGTTATCCGAAATCATTCTATAAAGAAACAATGGTGGATGAAGATGGGTACCCGGTTTATCGACGAAGAGACACAAAAGTATTTGCTTTGAAAGGCAAATTTACTTATGATATGAAATGTCGTTCCTTACAATCGATATTTATTGTTAAAATATCGAGCACACATAAGCGTTGAATGGTGCAACAGATCTAAAGCAATAAAGTACTTATTCAAGTACTTAAACAAAGGGCCAGATAGAGCAACTATTGTGGTGCAAGAGAACGTGGTGACAAACAACGATGAGGGGGGACAAAGAATCAATGCAGTTGATGAGATCACAAACTATTTAAATTGTCGGTATTTAGCACCATGTGAGGCAGTGTGGCGCCTCTTCTCTTTCGATATCCATTACTCTTATCCATCAGTCATGAAATTAAACTTCCACTTACCAAATCAAAACTCAATCACATTCGTGATTCACGAGTTTACCAACACTTCTTCAAAGGGAAGATATCAAGAGAACGATGTTTACTGAGTGGTTTGAGTTAAATAAGCGAGATAAAGCAGCGGAAAACTAACCTATCTTTGAATTACCAACAAAATATGTGTGCACGAACAAGCGAAGATATGGAAAGAACGGCGAAAAAAGTATTGGCGGATTTTTACACAAGCCCGGCTTGGGGGCGTTACTATCTCGAATGTTGCTAAATGTGGTAGAGGCCTAAATCTTTTAAAAGTTAATATTTGTTAACAAAAGGTCTATGGAACTTTTAAAAAGTATGTTTCGCATCGGCCTTCTCAATAGCGACAATGAATGGACACAAGCTATAAGCGAAGCAAGCTTACGGACATTAGGTCCTAAGCTACGGGACTGTTTGTAACAATTTTGTTGTTCTGCGATGTTAGTAAACCATTAAAGCTTTGGGAAGAAACATGGGAGATTTTGTCGAAGATATCTTACACCACAAGCGTAAAGTTTTCAACTATCACGAGTTAGAGTTAACGGAGGAACAAATAAAAACTCTTGCTTGATAGAAATTCGTGGTTGTTAAATAGAAGCGGAGATCTTTAAAGATTTTCTGATCTTCCACAACCTAATCGAAACCTCCTAACTAATTTGGATAATCGTTTGATTAGAAGCACTCGACTTTGATTCAAAAGAAAGTAAGATTGAACATGATCATTGCATTCGTTATTAAACCCGAGCAAGAATTAATATATGAGCATGTAATTGAATCAGTCCATTCTAAAAAGGGAGTTTTCCTTTGTTTACGGACCGGAGGTACAGGAAAGACATTCTTATATAAAACCATAATTTCACGATTAAGATCGAGAAAAGAAGATTGTGTTAGCAGTTGCATCTTGAGTAAACCTTTCATAAAATTCTATATACTTGATTGAATAATTAACAATTACATTATTAAACTTATGACAAATTTAAAATATTTAATTAGGAATCGCGTCATTGCTACTTCACGGAGGTAGAACCGCTCACGATGATTTGTTATCCCGCTTGAGCTAATGGAAAATAGCACATGTGGGATTAAACAAAATCGCACTTAGCGAATTATTACAATGAGTTGAGCTAATAATATGGGATGAAGCCCTATGACTCGGTATGCTTTTGAGCGCTAGGCGAGCGCTAAGGGATATATTAGGATACGAAAACAAAGAAAAAAGAAAAACTCTTTGGTGGGCTCACGGTGTTACTTGGAGGTGACTTGAGACAAATATTACGGTCATCACAAAAGGCAAACGTCAAGTAGTGCAAGCATGCATAAATCGTTCACATTTGTGGAAGTTTTGCAAAGTTTTCTGTGACACGCATGACATGAGTGAATGAAATTTCACGGATGGTTCAATTAACTCAAGAAAGCAAGAATTCAACAGATGGGTTTTAAAGTTGGGCGATGGAAACTTGCCGACAATAAGCAAAGAGAGGAAGATGAGCCTACTTGGATTGAGATTCCGAGGATTTCATTATCGAAACATGCAATGCTCCTATTGCTCGGATAGTTAAGGCAACATTTCACGATTTTACTACTAGACAAGTTGAAGATGCATATCTCAAAGAGCGAGCAATACTAACACCAAGAAATGATGGCGATGCTATTAACGCATACATGTTTGAACAATTAAAGGGCAAAACTATTACCTACAAGAGTGCGGATGAAGTATGCAAAGCATCAAGCGATCGGTTGTATCAGCAATTTATACCCATGAGTTTTAAATTCGCTAAATTTACAAGGATGCCACCCCCGAGTGAATTTAAAAGCAGACCTACCAATAATGCTATTGCGGAATGTTAATCCGGCACGGGGTTGTGTAATGGAACAAGGCTAATCATCACGATCTAGGCGGTTTGTCCTACGTGCCAAAATCCTAACGAGTTCAAAGATTGGAGAAACCGTCTTAATACCAAGAATAACACTAACAAGTACACAAACACAATGGCCATTCGTAATGAAGCGGAGGCGGTTTCGGTGAAACCATGTTACGCAATGACAATTAACAAGAGTCAAGGCGATCACTTACACATGTAGGCGTCTATCGCCAACTCCGTGTTCGATCACGGACAACTTTATGTCGCGCGTCGGGGTTACAACCCCTAATGGTCTAAAGATACTTATGGTGGGAGATGAAGAAGGTGAATTCAAGGGTCGAACCCGTAATATTGTTTACAAGGAAACTTTCAACAACTTATTTTAATAATTATATTTACGTTTGAGAACAACTCTTTGTTTAGACATATACATTCACAAAATTCAATAAATGGCGAGATTTACTTCATACTTTCAACCAAACTTTGAAATCCATACTATCTAACAATCTAAGAACTAATATAAACCAAACATTTCAACATAGACACACCAACTAATCCAAATGCATCCTCCTATTACAACACTAAACAAGTCAAAAATTCAAAATTCCCATATATGCCTATCAATCACAAATTTGGAAACAAGCACACTTAGTAAACCTTATTGAAGGGATTAGCCACTAAGTATCATTCATATACAAATTCAGCAAGGATGATAAATATAAAGCAATATATAATTACAACGATTTAAAACAAAATTAAAACTATAAAAAGTAAACTAACCATTCGATCATCCACTGGAAATTTGACATAAAACACAATTCCCAATTGAGGTTTCAAACAATTGTGCATCTCAAGCATCCATCAACCCAATTACGAGTACATGTTTTCATAAAAAAAAAAATCTCAAACAACTACCCTTCATAAAATCAACATATGAGACCCCTTGCACAATCAACAAAGAAATACCAAATCCATAATAAACGACACTTATTATAATTACACGTACATAAATCCGGCTATCCTTTCATAACAATTGATTCCACACTCTTAATTAAAGCGATAATATGCTTTAATTTCAAAAGAATATTGTGAAATTGAATATCCCAAATTTAGATAAAACCCTAATTTAAATCGCCTATGTTCACTATAATGTGTGTTGACTACACTATGTGTGAGAGAAAAGCACCAACTTTTTATATAAAATAAATTAGGAAAGAAAAAAAAATACACCAATGAAATTAAGATTAAAAGATAATATTCATTTCGATATAATAATAAAGATTTACATCATATTCATTATATCATCATCATTAAACAACAATGATAATAACTTAAAAGCGACAAAAGATGAACCATGATGATGAAATACACAAAAAAAACTCCAACAAACACCTAATCATAAACTTCAAGAATGGAGATGTGATTCTCCTTTTCGGTCAACCCTTGATGAAGCTCAAGCAAGAGGCGATAACCACCTCCAACCTCCTACGCGGTGACAAGATCCTCATGCTCACATTCATAGACATCACCGTGAGACTCCTCTTCATCATGATTGAGAGACCATAACTCGCCAATCGATCGATTTTGTTGGATTGTGGTTTGAAGTTGATCACGTCTTTCTCCAAGAAACCTTATAAAACTTCGTCTTCCACATGCTCATGACCATATAGAAATTTGAAAGCTTTGTGCAATTCTGCGTTTGAAACATTTTTAGTTCATTGAGTAGGGGTTTCATCGACATCGGCCATTGATTGAATAATTAGGGCACAAGTATTTTTAGGTATAAAGTTAAGTATAAAAACAACAACCTAATGAATAATTATAGATGAATCGAGATGGAAACCAATAGTCGTGAATCATGATTACAAAATAAACTCATCAATTAATTTGCAGAGATGGTTTATTTTCCCATGCAGAAACATCAAATAGGTTTCATACATGAATTTAGTAATAACACATTCAACCCTTCAACTTATGATAATAACAACTTACAAAACAAAGTGGTACTTACAAAATATAAGATAGATTCACAACTTACAATACAAATAATAAAAATTTTTACCAAAAATTATACTATAGTAAATTAGATAGAACAACAATGCTTCTTATTCCAATAAACAAAATAAAAACTCATATTCTTAAATTTTTAAATAACAAAGTATAATTATTTCCTCACCATACTAAACTATAAATATGCATACACCCGACAAAACACACAACAATTATGTGATGAACTATTAAATTCAAACTCTGCAAATAACACGGGAACCATAACAAAAGACAAAAAAATAATTCATATTCTTAAAATTTTAAAGAACAAAGTATAAATATTTCACTTAGCATACTAAACTATAAATATGCATACATAAACTGAACCTTGAATCAGTAAATCCATTCATAAACTTAATATATACATAATACATCCATACCATTTCCATTCAAATATGATAGATTAAACAAAAGTACATAAACCTAAACACAAAACAAACACCAAACAATCCTATTATTCATAATCCGATCCAAAAATCTGCGATAGGCATTTTCATAAAAGTTATTAAGAAAACATCGTTTTAAAGCTTCATTTTGGTCGGAACTCCATTTTAACATCCCACGATAACGAAAACCGTCTCGACAAATTTCCCGCATCGATAAATTTTAGATATCTCACAATTAATTAGAGAATTTTAGGATTTCATTTAATATTACCAAATAAGCCCATGACAGACAAAACTAAACTTACGTTTTAAACAATTCTACTTACATCCGGACTTAACGATTCCTCAGACTTGTGTTTTTAATATGTTTTGACACTTTTACATTTTTGGAAAAGTCAAACATATTTCCCTCATTCTTTGACCATAAAGGAATTAACCTTGTGCGTTCTACATTTTTGCTTAAATCGTAACTTTTAAACTTCTCGAATAAGCTGTTAAGTTATCCCGCGTATGATGAAAACCACATTTTAACACCTCATATCATTTTAGACTAATTTTAGTCCTACTCTAAATAAATTCACGGTCGTTTCCACGAAATTTCGTTCTTTTCCGATAAACTGCGAATTAAGCGTTTTTGACCAGTATTTCGACTTTAAGCGGTTTTTGCATCCAATGAGACTTATGACCCATTTATATTTGTAGATAAAGTATAATGATGAGTCTCATCATTCCTGTAAGTTTCGTATTTTTACGATACCCGGTTTTACGTTTTATGGCTTAACAACTTACGGTTGGCATTTAACGGAACCAAAACTTACTCTAAACTCAAGATAAGACCAAGACTTATCATCTAAGCCTTATCATCACTTCATGGCCGACTTAGAGGGGGAGTCATCATTTTGGTGGCATCATCCTAACCATGGTTCATTTAGATCATTACAAGTGTCCTAACTTAACCATGGTTAATAATTAACCCAATATATGGTTAACCAAACTTACCCTCCTATAAATAGCAAGTAAAATGCATCCTAAGAACCCTCATATTCTGTTCTTGGTCGTTCATATCACAAATCATACACATCTTCCATCATTTGATCTATAAACTCCAAGTTTATGCAAGGAAGTTCCAAAGATCAAGCTACTACATCAAATCTCTAGCAAGTTTAAGTGATCTTCTTGAGTTTAAATCCACTCAAGTCACTTAGTACTTCATCACCAACTCTTCAAGTTTGCAAGGGTTCCAAGGTGTGGAAAGCTAGCTCAATCCGAAGTCTTAAGCGATCAATCAAAGTCTTATCCTTACTAACTTACTCCTTTCTTAAGTGAAAGCCAAACGTTGTAAGCAACTTATCACCACCATCATCTCATCTTTATTATTCATAATCTTAACTATTTCATGCTATATATATTGTTACTATGTTGATTCATGATGTACATATACTCAATCACATGTTTTAATTTACATATCGTCATAAAAGTAACAAACTAGTAAACTAGTCATATTCTACACATTTGAGACCATTAAAATCAGTAACCTATGGACTTTCTAACTTACATACTATGGTTGACAAGATAAAAGGTAAACATAGCAACTTGAATCACCGAAGCGGACAAACGAGTCAAAAGTTATAAGCAAAAGAAGTTAAGCGAAACCTAAAACCAAACCGCCATGTATAAGTTGTTATGGTGCAGTCGTGTAAGAAGTGGTACTTCTGGTCCGAATCATCAAAAAGTTAAAACACGAAAGTTGTCCGGAACGACGTTTTCCTTCAATATTTAAGAAGCTCGGACCTTGAAAACGCATTAATAGGCCATTATCTTTCAAAAACAGAAACTGCCCCTTTATATAGTCTCATAACTATACTTTTGTCACAATTAAAAGCAAACCAAGAGGCCTAATGGCCTTAAGCCGAGACCACAGCCACGGCTAAGGCCAAGGCTGAGTCTCAAGACCATGGTAGTCTAGAACAAAGCCACGGCAAGGCCATGGCTAAAGCCTCAAGGCTTCCTAAGCCGATACCGTAAACCAAAGGCCTTAGCCTTGACAAACCTAAACGTATACAATAAAATTTGGATCTACTCCTCGATAAACCATGAAACTATACTTGTAATAACAAACTTTACAATTTAGAAACTTGTAAACTTTTCTTTAAACACTTGTGACATAAATTATGACGATACTTGTAATAACCATTATGATTCCTAATCATAACCAACAACCTTGTAACTCATGTTTGCAAACCATATGGACATTTTTGACACTTATGAAATATAAACAAAACATATGTCTTATCTATTAAAGTGCTACAAAACTAGGGAGCTTCATGTGAGGGGTTTCATTTGAGTAAAATGTATCGACGAGTTGCTGGATTTACGATTTAAAGTGTCCTAGCTCCTCGAACGTTTACTACATGACCTCTGAATTGTGATGGCCCGAACGGTAGTACGATATCTATAAACTAAATACGTTTTCACAACTAGACCATTTCTATAAACGACATACACAAATACCATGTACTACATCATGATCAACATAGAGACGTATATAGGTTTGTTATTTCTGTTGCATCATTATTTCAAACCTAAGTCGCAACATCCTATTCTAGGTTGCTCGTAGAAGTTCTCACGGCATATCCATCATTCTCATTATACATTTGATATCATTTACTCTGAGGTGAGTTCATAGCCCCACTTTCTATTACTTAAATTGTTTTACAAACCCTTGGGGGAGATACATGCTTTATTTTAAACCGAACACATTGCTTTCAAACTGAATACTTATCTGATTATTTTACTTGCACTAAGTTACCGCATTTGCCAAACTTAAGTCCTTAATCATGAATCATTAATCACGAGTGAAGTGAGCGCGAATATTGAGGATAGATCTATCGGGATTGGCGAATCCCGTTTGTTTGACCGGTCCGGTAAACAAACGCACTATATTAGTACATTAGGTAAAATGGAAATTTTACTCGTTAGAGCACGCGTATCAGCTTTCTCAATTAAATTTGGAACCCGTTAATGCCTTGATTGCATGATGCTTAGTGAATAATATCTGTTTTGTTTTCAACATTATGGGTGTATAAAACGTAACCCACACAAACATATTGTGTTCAAGCGATTTCCAAAACTCTATGAATTTCACTCAACCTTTGTGTTGTGAGGCTTTAAGCATGTATTTCGGGTCCATAATGTCGGAAGTCGGCACGAAAGAGCAAGGATATCAAGAAGGCTATAAATTTTATTATCATTCGAAAACCCATTTAATGTATTTTGTAAACAATAGAACCAACTGGGACCTATTTTTGTAAACTCTGATATTTATATAAATCGAATGATAAATCTTTTAAAACGACTCCATTAGAGCTCGTTTTCTATGTTTATGACTGTTGTGCCATGAAGTAACACCCAGTTTGAATTCCGCTGCGTATCACGAAATTGGGGGTGTTACATAATGTGTTTCAGTAAACAAATAGAGTCATGTGACCAGTTCATTCGCTCATATATGCATATAGCAGTCTGGCAGATTCATTCGGTTATGTATCCGGTACATTCGGTTACGCATGTATAATAGTTTAAAGTACTTGTGTCCAAATAAAACAAGCAACGAATTTAAATAAAGCGAGTAATCTGTTTCAGTAAATAAATAGAGTATTTCAATAAACGAGTAAAATATGTAATTAAAATAAGCATGCATTCTCACCCCAAAAATAGTACAAAAAATTTAAAAAGGAGGGCCATGAACTCACCTTATGATAAGATGATAGCGTGAATGAGTATTAAACGAAGAAGTAAAATGATACGGGAAGTCGCGAGCTTTGTGATGAATGACCTAAAATAAATTAGGCGCGTATGAGGTTTATATATATAACGAAAACGTACAAAATAAAATTTATAAAAGTATTTATATACTTTAGACATTGTCCACTTTTATAAAATTAATAAGTGTCAAAGTTTAGTTTTTACCATTTTGAAAATATTAACAAGCCCTATTGGTAGTTACCCAAAGTTGGGTTTATGTTATTTTTATTAAACCAACTATTCCATAAATATCTACGTCTAAGTCCTATTTAAATTATAGATAGGTAAATGAGTCTATTTTCCAATAGTGGGTCTTACCACTTTGGTTTTTATATAAAAGAGTCAAATGGTATTATTTATCAACGTTAAGTTTCTAGTTATCCGGCTTAATAAATATGTTATTCCTAAGCTGTAAATTGTTATGAATTAGTTTTTATATCCTCAGAAAAAGTATATGGATGTACTTATCATTTTTATAGGTCTCATGATTCTAATTATTTTGTAACTTATGTAAATTTATTAAGGTATACTTATAAGTCATTGCAAAAACTTGGATAGCTCACTACAGTCTTGCGAAAACGACGATAAGTTGAGTTCTAAAACTTCGTTTGACTTGAGGCTTGTGGCTACGTTCAAGTTTATGTGTTAGCTACTTGATGAGTGCTTATTCACTCATCATTTTGGTCAAATCGAGCGCAAAACATCTAAAACACTCCGAAATGCATCAAAATACGAAAATATCTCAAAATTGTGTTTTATATGTTTCGGATGCAAAATGTTTAAAATCGATGAAAACGAACAAAGTTTGTATAATTGGCGCTTTCAGTCCCCGACTTTCAAAAATTGATGTAAATAGTCCCCGAGCACGATTTTAAAAGAAAAGTCACCAAAGGTCCTTTTGAAATCATAAGTTGTCATAATTAGTCCTTTGGTGAAAAATTTCAAAAGTTTGAGAAATTATAGTTTTGATCCCTGGATTTTTAAAATTGTCAAGTTTAGTCCTTGGAATTTCACAATTGGCAAAAATGGTCCTCAACTTATTTGAGATTGGTCCTTGGAAAGCATTTTCAGAATTTACATTCGTGGTCCCTGGAATTTCAGAATGTGCAATTGTGGTCCCTTAAATACTAAATGGATTCAATATCTAATCCTTTGTCCAAATCTTAACCACTTAGGCCCAAAACACAAATAACCCAACACCCTTGGCCCTAATCCATACCCGGTCAAACCCAAATCCAGACCCGGTCAACCCTTCACCCAATAATAAAAACAAACCCAACACCCCTGTCTTCCCCATTTTCCCGCCCAAGCAGACCCTGTCCCCCAAGAACCCTAGATACCCTAATCTCTTCTTTCTCTTCAACCCAAACACTCAACCTCACCATCACTCTTTTACCCAGCTGCACCTTTACCCAAACCTCTATTATCCAGTTAACCTCTAATCCCAATCCCACTATCCTATTCCACTTCCCCCAAGACCTGCCACCATGGCAATCCATGGGCATAAAGCTTCAACCAATGGCTCAGATGAAATCTCATGGTACCTAATTGATCAATGGCTTGGATTGACTTCAAGAAAGCACAACTTGGTCTTTGGCTTGATCGCCTCGGTGAAGAAACACAAGAGAAGAAGATTTGAAGACTTAGTAGACTTAGTATAAATAGGAATGTAGCCATTGTTATGAGGCACCCTAGTTTTAGTTAAAAAATCGTTTTTTATCTCTTGTAATGTAAGTTTTTATGAATGAAAAGTTGTTTTATTTCATCTCTTCAAAGCTTATTAGTCGATTGTTACTTTGGTAAATGAAGGAGTATTCTAAGCAAGAAAGATTTTAACTTGGAAATTTTCTTTTCAATCTCGTTTTCATTGGAAATTTAGTTCACAAGAAAAGCACTAGGGGTGTTTGGTTAAAGTAGTCTTTGGTCTCAACCAACCCTTTTACCCGTTTGACCTTCAAGGTCAAACTCTTTTCGAAATGGTTAGTAAGTTTTACAAGGTTACAATTGCTTTATCAAGGAATTACACAAATCTGATTTAAAAAAAAAGGATGACCTGTTTTTTTTTAGACTGCAACAGCAGCCACAGTTGCTGATCTTGAGGGTTTTTATGGGCTTATTTGATGTTTAAATTGTGTAAAATCTGTTTTTAGCAAATCCTTATAATCCTGTCTTAGTGTAGTTTCAGTTTTGAACCTTACAATTACTTTTAAAGTGGTTAAAATCAAGTCAAAATCTGCTTGTTGTGAGTATAACTTTACTGCATCAATTGAAAAAAAAGTGGCAAAAAGGTATCATCGACTTATTTTTAAGTTGCGAGGCCCTGTAGCTTATCCCCGCTAATATATTTTGCATCCCCACTTTGCTTGTTTCATTTTGTAGCTTTTCCTTCTTGGAATCTCACCTTGCAACTTATAATTGAGCTCAAAAGGACCCATACAAGTCGTTTGCACCGCAACACCAAAGTCATGTGTCACCCTTTTGTTCTTTTTTTGTTGCTTATCAGTGCTTGTCTACTGCTTAATTAGGTCTACTATAGTGTGTTTAGGTTGCTTAGTTAGGTTTAGTTCATATTTTAGCTCATTTAAGTCTCACTTAGTGCTTATTTAGAGTAAGCTTAGTGATCCTTTTTAGGCTAGCTTAGTATTAAGATTTCCTAGATCAACTGTTTTAGCCAACTGATCCATTGCTTATTCCTTATTTAGGTAGGTAATTCAGACTTAGATTGTTAGATTTAGTGTGATTATTGGATACCAACAAGAGTGCTTGATTAAAAGTTGTTCTTAGTTCATTTCTAGGCTTAATTAAACATAAGGGTGTTTGTTTTGCTCTTTTGTCCCAATCGTTTGGAATAATTGCAGCTTTAAATCGCTTATTCTAAAGTTTCACTAAAAAGTTTTACAAAAAGTCTTATTTTTGTCTCATAAACAAATTGCAAAAAGAAAAAAAAAAAAAAATGTTTCAAAAAACGACATCTTTGGATTTGATCTCCGCCACCCAAATCACCACACACACCATTCACCAACCGCCTAGGGTCTTTGTTCATTCATATCTTGCAACATTAATTCTTTAAACACAAATTCAGTTTCTAGCCTAAGTAGCTTATTTAGCTTTTTAACTGCTTATTTCGTAAAGCAGTACCACCTTTTTATAATTTTCCTAGAACCAGTAGGCCTTAAAGTATTTTCCATAAAATTTTCAGAATTTTTCAAATTAGTTTAGTATTTTTAATTATTAAATTAGATTAAAATAGATTTTAATTCATAATAATTAATTTAAAAGTCAAAAAAATATTCCGCTTTTTTCTAAAATTATTTTTAGTCATATAGAACGTAGGAAAATTAATTTCACACCCGTAGCCCTTAAATTGCAAAATTTTCACGCTTATGGCCCTTTGTTTCCTGTTTTTGCTTTTACGTTTTAGCACCCTAGGACTTAGTGTAGCTTCGCTTTATCATTCCTTAGGCTTAGTGATAGTTTATTTTAGTTTATTAGGGTTCCTTGCCTTAATTACTTCCCGCTCATTAATTTGTAGAATACGTAATCAAATCCAAAATCATTAAAACCAATTCAAGTTCAAATCACGAAACTCAACGATTCCTTCCATTCACACCTCGTTGGGACACGACCGGGAAATCACTTTCCGGTATCACTTTTATCACACCCATGAGGTTTAGCACGTTGACCTTTTCCTAAAGGGTTAATTTGTCGAATTTTACGTTAATTTGATATATTGATATTGTGTTTGTTTTCACCACTCACTTCACAACGAATCAAATTTTTGCGCGCCACGGGAGGTGTGTTGCGACAATATCGTGAAGTTTTTGCGATTAGTGACTTGAAGAACCTTCCTCGTGAAGTTATTGTTTTTATAAAATACAAAAATACAAAATATTTTTCTTTTCTTTGTATATATATGTAAAAGATTAAAAATACAAAAGATTTTCCTTGTTGTTTTAAATAAATAGAAGACACAATCAATATAACATTCTTAATCGAGGTGTTATCATTATAAGTTCCCGAACTAAAGATTTAAAACTTGCCTTTGTGTCGCTCGTGTTTTGGTTTATTTTATCGGTTTAACAAACCGTGTGTAGGGTATAAGGACTACCGACATTAAATTGCGTACCGAAAAGAGACGGGTTTTAATAAGCTTACGACCTACAAAGTCTCTCCGCTCCTTTGTGCGTTTACTTATAGAAGTGATCATTTCACGGGATTATTGGTTTAAGTTCACCGTTGTTTTGCCTCGGTCTTGTTTTAATTGAAAGTGTTGTTTTTGAAGTGCATGCGCACTCGCTCTCAAGCTCGTAGACGAATCGTAACCAAGCAAACGCATCGAGATACGCATCTGTCGAACAAATCACAATGACACATAACCTAGGAACGGACCTCAAGTCCAACAACCTGGTCCACAAAATCAAGCTCCCGATCTCCGAACGATGGAGGAGCTTTGCCAACCCACGATGGATGGATCGGGCGGTCCTATTGCCCGGTCAACATCGAGGTAACGGATTTTGGACTTAAGCATCACATGATTCAACAAGTCCAAAGTTTTTGCCAATTTCACGGATCTCCGGTGACGATGCCAACAAGCATCTCGACAAATTTCTCACCGTCACCCAAAGTATGAAGCAAAATGGGGTCACCGATGACGCCTTCGCTTATAGCTCTTTCCATATTCCTTGACGCTTCATGCCACCGCATGGTTTGATCGCCTTCCCAAGAACTCAATCCATAGTTTCGATGAAATGATCTCCAAATTCTTGGCGAAATACTTTCCACCGCCGATGGTGACGAAACTACGGAATGAAATCGTAATTTTCAAAGATCCCGATGAGTCCTTATTTGAGGTATGGGAACGCTATAAGCTCTCTATTGATCGATGTCCGAACCACAACATGTTGCTTGTCACCCAAATAGACACATTCTATAACGGGTTAACATTGAGACATCGTGACACAATTAATGTCACGGTGGTACCTTTATGAAAAGGCGACCAAGAGTGCTATGATCTCATTGAAAACATGACCGCCCACCACAATTATTGGGATTCCTCACCGAGAGGAGTGAGTCAAGGAGATCTACCACCCTTCCATCTTTGGAATACACGACTCTAACCAAAAGATTGAAGAAATATCCACCGCCGCACTTAAAATGAGTCAAAATAACAACAATCAACAAGTGAATGTCATAAACAAGAGTTGTGAAACTTGTGGTGGTCCACACCCTTATTTTGAGTGTCCACCTCCGTGGCTTCACTCAAGAGAGCGCTTATGCCGCTTCGGTTCCTACAATACGGAGGTAATTCCTACCAACCGCAAGGGACCGAAACCTTCTCGCCTATCGCTCTAACAATTTCCTTGGACCACCCGGTTTAATCAAAATCGTAACAATCAAAATGTGCAAAATAGAAATAATCAGCTCAATCAAAATCGTAGTCGAATCGAATTTTCAAAATCAAAATCAAGGTTTTCAAAATCAAGGAAATTTCAATCAAAACCGATTCCAAGCTCCTCAACAAAATGTGCATGCCCAACCTCCTCAAGCTTCCATTGACATTGCTAATTACATCAAAAGCAATGAAGCTAAGATGGTGTCCATGCAAAATCAAATTACCACTTTGAAGAATGATTTCACTTCCGAGCTTAGAGCTACTAGTAACAAAATTGATCAATCTCATAGCAAGATTGAAAGCATGATTGCTAGTCTCATGAGTCAAAAGAATCAAGCTTCAACTTCGGGTGCTCTTCCAAGTAATACCATTCCCAACCCAAAAGGTGAATTGAATGCTATTGCCACCCGAAGTGGTAAGTCTTATGAGGGACCCTCGATGCCTAATCCTTCTCCGGTGAGGGATGTGGAACGAGAAACCGAGGTATCAAAGGACAAGGTGCATAACTCAAGCCCATGGCACCGCACAAGTCCAATCTCCGGTGGTCTTACCTCCAATTCCGAACCCGTTGTTCCGATGACCATTCCTAAGCCTTCACTTCCTTATCCTTCAAGGCTTAATGACCAAAAGCTTCGTGATAAAACTAGTCAACAAATGGAGAAGCTTATCCAAATCTTTCAAGATTTGCACTTCGAGATTAGTTTCATGGACGCCTTCTTCTAATGCCAAAGTTCGTCCAACAATCAAAAATTTGTTGAATAACAAAGAAAAGATTTCAAATGGCTAAAACTTCTTTGAACGAAAATTGTTCGGCGGTTATCCTTAAAAAGCTTCCCTAAAAGTTAGAGACCCCGGAAAATTTCTCATCCCATGTGATTTTCAAGGCATAGTTCAATGCTCCGCTTTGCCGATCTTGGCGCTAGCATTAACTTGATGCCACACTCCATGTGGAAAAAGCTTTCATTACCTCCGCTACACCTACATGTATGATCCTCGAGCTATGGACCGCACAAGTTCTCGTCCGCTAGGTATAGCCGAGGATGTATTTGTGAAAGTAGGCAAGTTTCATTTCCCCGCCGACTTTGTTGTTGTCGAATTTGATGTCGATCCCCGAGTACCCCTCATCCTTGGGAGGTGCTTCTTAAAAATGGGTCGTGCATTGATCGACGTTGATGAAGGGGAAATCACTTTGAGGGTAAACAAGGAAGCCGTTACCTTCAATCTCAATCATGTTACGAAATACTCCCCCAATTATGGAGACAATTCCGTCAAAAAAATTGATGTCCTTGACATTGTGTCGGAGGAGTATTCTCAAGAAATTCTTGGATTCTCGAGTGGCAATCCCACTGTTGATCCCATCGTTGCTCTCTTCCCTCCCTCACTCCGCTTTGAGGAAGTGACTTTATTTTGGAAGAGATGAAGCATACTTGGCTAGTGATTCTGCTCCATGGGAAATTGATCACGCTCCCATCGACATTGAGGGAGATATACTTCTCATCGAGAAGATGCTCAATGAAGATCCTTCATCACTCCCTCCTCAAGAACTTCATAAAGAGGAAATCAAAACGATTGAAAAATCTAATGATCCTCCCGAGGTCGAACTTAAGGACTTACCACCTCATCTCGAGTATGCATTTTTGGAGGGTGACAATAAATCACCCGTCATCATTGCTAAAGACTTGAGTGAGGATGAAAATCCGCCTCATAAAGGTTTTGAAGTCACACAAGCGAGCCATCGCTTGAACCTTTCCGACATCAAGGGTATTGACCCGAGATTTTGTACACACAAGATTCTCATGGAAGATGACTTCAAACCGCGGTTCAACACCAAAGAAGGGTGAATCCTAAAATTCATGAGGTTATCAAAGCGAAGTCATAAAACTTCTCGATGCCGGATTGATTTACCCTATCTCGGATAGTCCTCGGGTTAGCCCGCTCATTGTGTGCCCAAAAGGTGGCATTACCGTTGTTGAAAATGATGAAAACGAGTTGATTCCTACCGATTGGTTACGGATGGCGTGTTTGTATTGACTATCGAAAGTTAAATGAAGCCACCCGTAAAGACCACTTTCCATTACCTTTCATGGACCAAATGCTTGAGAGATTAGCGGGAAATGAATACTATTGTTTTCTCGATGGTTTCTCGGGTTACTTCCAAATACCCATTGACCCACAAGATCAAGAAAAGACCACATTCACATGTCCTTATGGAACATTTGCTTACCGACGCATGCCTTTCGGCTTATGCAATGCTCCCGGGACATTCCAAAGGTGTATGATGGCCATTTTCCATGACATGATCGAAAAGACTATGGAAGTCTTTATGGATGATTTTTCGGTCTTTGGGGATTCTTTTCAAACATGTCTCTCCCATTTGGACAAGATGCTTGAACGTTGTGAAAACACGAATCTTAGTCTAAATTGGGAGAAATTTCACTTTATGGTTAAGGAAGGAATTGTTCTTGGCCATAAGATTTCTAAGAGCGGGATTGAGGTTGACAGAGCTAAAGTCGATGTCATTTCAAAATTACCTCCTCCCACAACCGCCAAAGGAGTTAGAAGTTTCCTTGGTCATGCCGGTTTTATCGTCGCTTCATTCAAGATTTTTCAAGATATCCCGCCTATGACCCGACTTCTTGAAAAGACACCTTTCATCTTCTAGTGAGTGCGTTGAAGCTTTTCAAACTCTTAAGAAGAAGCTCACTGAAGCACCAATTTTAGTTGCCCCGATTGGGAATTACCATTTGAGCTTATGTGCGATGCAAGTGATTTCGCCATAGGTGCCGCTTTGGGCAACGAAAATCAAAACATTTCCACCTATACATTATGCTAGCAAAACTTTGACCAAGCTCAAGCACATTACACTACGACGGAGAAAGAATTACTAGCCGTGGTGTATGCTTTAGAAGTTTCGCCATACTTGATCTTGTCCAAAAGCATAGTGTATACGGATCACTCGGCTCTCAAATATCTCTTTGCTAAGCAAGATGCTAAGTCGAGATTGCTCGATGGGTTCTCCTCCTACAAGAATTTGATATCATTATCCGTGATAAAAAGGAGCGGAGAACCTAGCGGCCGATCATCTCTCTCGTTTGAAAATCCACATCAAGGTGTGCTCGAGAAAAGGAAATAAATGAAACGCTTCCTCTCGAGACTCTTAATGTGGTATCTCATCATGAAAATTGAAACCCATGGTTTGCCGACTTTGCAAACTATCATGGGTAACTTTGTTGTGAAAGGGATGTCGTCCCAACAAAAGAACAAATTTTTCAAAGATGTTAAGCATTATTTCGGGACGACCCCTACTTGTTTAAGGTTTGTGCGGATCAAGTCATCCGACGGTGTGTTCACGCCAAGAAGCCGATGAAATTCTCAAGGCTTGTCATCATGGACCCACGGGGACATCATGGCCCTAACTACACCGCTAAAAGGTGTTTGATTCCGGTTTCTATTGGCCCACGATTTACAAAGATGCCCATGACCTCGCCAAATCTTGCGACTCTTGCCAACGTCATAGCAACATCTCTAAAAGAGATGAAATGCCTCAAAATGCCATTCAAGTGTGCGAGATCTTTGACGTTTGGGGCATTGACTTTATGGGTCCGTTCCGCCTTCTCGAGGAACAAGTATATACCGTGGCGGTCGATTATTTGTCCAAATGGGTGGAAGCGAAAGCGCCCCACCAACGACGCCCGAGTAGTTGTGAAATTTTGAAGTCTCTTTACCCGCTTCGAACTCCCCCGCCATCATTAGTGATCGCGGCACGCACTTTGCAACGACCAATTCGCAAAAGTCATGCTTAAGCACGGTGTCACCACCGCCTTTCTATCGCTGATCACCCACAAACTAGTGGGCAAGTGGAAGTTTCGAATCGTGGTTTGAAAAGAATCTTGGAGAGGACCGTAGGTGAAAACCGTGCCTCTTGGTCGGACAAACTTGAAGATGCACTTTGGGCCTTCCGTACCGCTTACAAAACACCCATCGGGTGTACTCCTTACAAGCTTGTGTATGGAAAGGCGTGTCATCTCCCGATCGAGCTCGAGCACAAAGCCTATTGGGCCTTGAAGCATGCCAATTTTGACCTTAAGTCCGCGGGTGATCACCGGAAAGTTCAACTCAATGAATTAAATGAACTCCGTGATCAAGCCTACGAGAACTCGTTGATTTACAAGGAAAAGACAAAGAAGATCCATGACTCAAAGATTAAGAACCGCGTTTTCAACGTTGGTGATCGAGTCCTTCTTTTCAATTCTAGATTGAAAATCTTCTCGGGAAACTTAAGACCCGTTGGACCGTCCATTCACCATTGCCAAAGTTTTTCCATATGGCACCGTCGAGTTATCTCAAACCGACGGACCAAACTTCAAGGTGAATGGACATAGATTGAAACATTATTTTGGAGGGGACATACCATCCTTGGTTGTCCCGGATCTACAAACTTTCCCCATGAACCAATGAATGCGGGGATCGAGTCAAGCTAGCGACTCGGGAATCAAAAACAGTAGCACACTATATGGGTTTTCACCAGATTTCGACTTCTTTCTACTTTCTACCACCCTAGTGTGGGGAGTTGCCCCGCTATTGTATATAAGTTTAAAAAAAAAAAAAAAAAAAAAAAAAAAAAAAAATTCAAATAATGGCCGTAGTATTTCCTTTACGTTCTATGTTTCGCATAACCTCCAGTACTTTGAATATTGAGGGCAATATTCATTTCTAGTGGGGGAATTTCACTAATTTTATCATATGTTTTACCATCTTATTCCCCATTTTTGGCCAAAATTTTTTTGAGTAAGTGTTTTGCACTTACTCGATTATGGTTATCATCCGCCATGTCTAATAAACAAAAGGATTGGCTAATCCAGAGCAAACGGCTCTTGGTAAAGATTTATCAAACCGCTGACGGCTTGCAATTTGCCCAAAATTGTATGGTGTTCACCACCATATCTTTAATTAGTGAAGAGTTGGCTAGCCCGCAAGTTTATGGCTTGTGGTAAAGGCGCTGGAAAACCATAATTGGTAATCGACTCACCAAAGATAATATTGATAATTTATCTAAGAGTTGGCTAGTCCAGCAAACGACTTCGTAAAGACAAATCAAAACCGTTGAAAGTCGGTGGTTTGCTCAAAATCATATGGTTATCGATTGTACCATAGTTCTTACTTGAACTAAAACATTTGGCTACTCCAAGTAATGGCTTTTGGTAAAGAGATTCAAATCCATTAAGTTTTTCAAAAGATTGCTAGGACTAGCAATGTTTTAGTGTGGGGATTTGATGAGTGCTTATTCACTCATCATTTTGGTCAACTGAATCGCAAAACATCTAAAACACTCCGAAATGCATCAAAATATCGAAAATATCTCAAAATTATGTTTTATATGTTTCGGATGCAAAATGTTTAAAATCGATGAAAACGAACAAAGTTTGCATAATTGGCGCTTCGGTCCCCGACTTTCAAAAATTGATGTAAATAGTCCCCGAGCACGTATTTTAAAATAAAAGTCACCAAAGGTCCTTTTGAAATCATAAGTTGTCATAATTAGTCCTTTGGTGAAAAATTTCAAAAGTTTGAGAAATTATGCTTTGATCCCTCGGATTTTAAAATTGTCAAGTTTAGTCCTTGAATTTCACAATTGGCAAAATGGTCCTCAACTTATTTGAGATTGGTCCTTGGAAAGCATTTTCGAATTTACATTCGTGGTCCCCGGAATTTCGTAATGTGCAATTTTGGTCCCTTAAATACTAAATGGATTCAATATCTAATCCTTTGTCAAATCTTAACGACTTAGGCCAATAAACACAAATAACCCAACACCATGGCCCTAATCCATACCGGTCAAACCCAAATCCGCACTTGGTCAACCCTTCACCCAATAATAAAACAAACCCAACACCCCTGTTTTCCCATTTTCCCGCCCAAAGGACCTCGCCCCCAAGAACCCTAGATACCCTAATCTCTTCTTTTCTTCAACCCAAACACTCAACCTCACCATCACTCTTTACCCACCGCACCTTTACCCAAACCTCTATTATCCTTTTAACCTCTAATCCCAATCCCACTATCCTATTCCACTTCCCCCAAGACCTGCCACCATGGCAATCCATGGGCATAAAGCTTCAACCAATGGCTCAGATGAAATATCATGGTACCTAATTGATCAATGGCTTGGATTGACTTCAAGAAAGCACAACTTGGTCTTTGGCTTGACTGCCCTCAGTGAAGAAACACAAGAGAAGAAGATTTGAAGACCCCAAGACTTAGTATAAATAGGAATGTAGCCATTGTTATGAGGCACCCCTAGTTTTTAGTTAAAAAAGTCAGTTTTATCTCTTGTAACAGTAGTTTTTATGAATGAAAAGTTGTTTTTATTTCTGTCTCTTCAAAGCTTATTAGTCGATTGTTACTTTGGTAAATCAGTAGTATTCTAAGCAGTAAAGATTTTAACTTGGAAATTTTCTTTTACAATCTCAGTTTTCATTGGAAATTTCTGTCAAGAAAAGCACTAGGGGGTGTTTGGTTAAAGTAGTCTTTGGTCTCAACCAACCCTTTTACCCGTTTGACCTTCAAGGTCAAACTCTTTTCGAAATGGTTAGTAAGTTTTACAAGTTTACAATTGCTTTAACAAGGAATTACACAAATCTGATTTAAAAAAAAAAGGATGATCTGTTTTTTTAGATCGCAATGACCTTCGATTCTCGATCTTGATGGTTTTTATGGGCTTATTTGATGTTTAAATTGTGTAAAATCTGTTTTTAGCAAATCCTTATAATCCTGTCTTAGTGTAGTTTCAGTTTTGAACCTTACAATTACTTTTAGAGTGGTTAAAATCAAGTCAAAATCTGCTTGTTGTGAGTATAACTTTACTGCATCAATTGAAAAAAAAGGGGCAAAAAGGTACTGTATCAGCTTATTTTTAAGCTGTGCAGAGGCCTGTAGCTTATCCCCAGTTAATATATTTTGCATCCCCACTTTGCTTGTTTCCATTTTGTAGCTTTTCCCTTATTGGAATCTCACCTTGCAGCTTATAATTGAGCTCCAAAAGGACCCATACAAGCTGTTTTGCAGCCTGCAACACCAGTCCACAGGTCACCCTTTTGTTCTTTTTTTGTTGCTTATCAGTGCTTGTCTACTGCTTAATTAGGTCTACTATAGTGTGTTTAGGTTGCTTAGTTAGGTTTAGTTCATATTTTAGCTCATTTAAGTCTCACTTAGTGCTTATTTAGAGTAAGCTTAGTGATCCTTTTTAGGCTAGCTTAGTATTAAGATTTCCTAGATCAACTGTTTTAGCCAACTGATCCATTGCTTATTCCTTATTTAGGTAGGTAATTCAGACTTAGATTGTTAGATTTAGTGTGATTATTGGATACCAACAGTAGTGCTTGATTAAAAAGTTGTTCTTAGTTCATTTCTAGGCTTAATTAAACATAAGGGGTGTTTGTTTTGCTCTTTTGTCCCAACTGTTTGGAATAAGCAGTCACAACTGCTTATTCTAAACTTTTCACACAAAAAGTTTTACAAAAAGTCTTATTTTTGTCTCATAAACAAATTGCAAAAAGAAAAATTCAAAAAAAAAAATGTTTGAAAAAAACGACATTGCTGGGATTTGATCTCTGGCCACCCAGCTCACCACACACACCATTCACCAACCGCCTAGGGTCTTTGTTCATTCATATCTTGCAACATTAATTCTTTAAACACAAATTCAGCTTCTAGCCTAAGTAGCTTATTTAGCTTTTTAACTAGCTTATTTCACAACAAAGCACCACCTTTTATAATTTTTCTAGAACCAAGAGGCCTTAAAGTATTTTCCATAAATTTTCCGTAATTTTTCAAATTAGTTTAGTATTTTTAATTATTAAATTAGATTAAAATAGATTTTAATTCATAATAATTAATTTAAAAGTCAAAAAATACCCGCTTTTTCTAAAATTATTTTTAGTCATATAGAACATAGGAAAATTAATTTCACACCGTAGCCCTTAAATTGCAAAATTTTTACGCTTATGGCTCGGGTTGTTTCCCGGTTTTTGCGTTTTTACGTTTTAGCTCCCTAGGACTTAGTGTAGCCTCGTTTTATCATTCCTTAGGCTTAGTGATAGTTTATTTTTAGTTTATTAGGGTTCCCTTTCCTTAATTACTTCCCCGTTCATTAATTTGTAGAATTCGTAATCTAATCCAAAATCATTAAACCAATTCAAGTTCAATCACGAAACTCAACGATTCCTTCCATTCACACCTCGTTGGGACACGACCCGGGGAAATCACTTTCCCGGTATCACTTTTATCACACCCGTGAGGTTTGGCACGTTGACCTTTTTCCTAAAGGGTTAATTTGTCGAATTTTACGGTTAATTTGATATATTGATATTGTGTTTGTTTTCACCACTCACTTCACAACGAATCAGCTACATTTCACAAAAGTGGGCCAAGTTCTAGAAATGATCAAAACAGTGAGCTTTTTCCACATGAAATCGATGTGCATGTTTTGATACCTATTACCATTTGGCTCTCATTTACTCATGTGGATGAGTTATGAGATGGGCCTCGTGGGAAAAAGACCTTATGACATAGCTCTACAATCCTATCTATTTATCTCGTGTCCATAAACCACTGAGTTGTGCAGAAAACTCGATCTTTGGGGCTGTTCTAATTTCTAGTTTTATAAACTTTACCTAGGGCTTGTGTTAGCTTATTTTCAAGTGTTAAATCATATGTACAATGGAAAATACTCACAAAATCATAATTACATCATAAAATAATAAAAGTACAAGAGCCTATAACAACCATATTGAATCAAAACAACAAAATAAATATATCTTACAAGGAAAGTGGATGAAAATTACAAGAACAACTACAAATCAACCCTTAATCACTTCTACTCTTCAACCCTTTCTTCAATCTTCACCCAAACTTGATTTCAACCTTAGGTAACCCTTGTTCTAATCTTCCAAGAACACCTTAATAACCTTAGATCAAACCCTTGCAAGAACTCCAAATAACTCTAGGATTTGATGAGATTTGATGATGTTTGAGTGGAATAAACCACGAGCTAACCAAGAGACTAATTATCCTCAATCTAAAATCAATATACTTGGTAAAATTTGAAATGAAATGGTGTAAGGAGCTGTTTTGGTCGTTAGTATCAAGAGAGGAAAGGAGAGATTTGGTGTAAAGTTATCTTATGTAAATGATAAGATATTAAAGAAAGCATGCAAAGTTATATTACATGTGTTAGAGTAGGAGGTCTTAAGGCATGTGTCCTAAGATACTCTAAGAATCAGCCACCTCAAGTATGAGGTGGTGTGATTTGGTTTATCTTGATGTTATCTTGGATAAGTATATAATATAAGGTATAGATTGATCCCGGTAATTGCTAGATTAAAGTATTTAAGTCACGAAACTTAAAACCGAGTAATGTAAAAATATAAAACTTATAAAAATGTTAACACTCATCAATATACTTTATATTAGTATATTCAATGAGTAATAAGTTTAACAGAATGCGTAAATATTATTAAAACCTAGAGACGTAGGTTTAAATATGCATAACACGTAAAAAGTACAAAGTTTACGTAAAAATGGTAAATAGCAATAGTACATATAAAATATGACTATAAGTGAAAATAAAATGTATAGAACACTTAGACTGACCATAGTTTAGTGTTGGTTACGAGTTAAGCTTGCGCGATTGAATTTTCTTGATTATACGTGAAAGTATTTACTTTAAAAAAAAGTAATAATAACTAGAAGTAAAGGGTTAATTTAATAACCACGAAAAGTATGAATTGCTACTGAATAAGTGTTTAAAATATCTTTGGAAGGCTGCAATTGATTGCATCCGTGTTAGAATCTATACAAGTCTCTTTGGTGTACTATTTTTCTACTTCCAAAAGAGGCAATCAAAGACATTAATAAAGTGCTAAAGGATTTCCTATGGAGTAAACTGAGGTGTCTAAAGGAAGGCTAAGGTAGCACGGAAGGCTATTTGTAAAAAAAAATCAAGGTGGTCTTGGGCTCAAAGATTTAGCCGTCTTGAATCAAGCTCTTATGGTTAAGCATATCTCGAATATTGCCAAAAGAAGGACACTTTATGGGTAAAATGGGTAAGTACTATGAAACTAAAAGGTGTGAGTATTTGGGTGATTAATAAAGATGTGGCGGATAGTTGGGGTTGGAGGAATTTATTAGATGTCGAGACCTTGTTCAAAGCCATTTCAAGTATGAGATTAGTAATGGCGATCGATCTCTATGTGATATGACAATTGGAGTGGATCGAGTCCACTTATAAATAGAATTACTCATCGAAGATTATATGCTGCTAGTTTGGATAGAGCTCTTAATGTTGCTATATGTTTGACAATGGATCATGGATGTGGCCTATTAAATGGCTTGAGGTATGTCCCTTTCTACACAATATTGATGCCCCTATAATAACAACTAATAGACATGATAAGATGAAGTGGGTAGATAGTAATGGTTGTGATAAGCTATTTTGTGTGAAGAATGTCTATAATAAGTTGAGGATTGATATCAAGAGGTTCAATGGGCACCTTTGGTTTGGTTCTCTCGGTGCATCCTAAGCACTCTTTCATATCATGGATGGTCGTACAAGGAAAACTCTTGAATCAAGACAAAATTCGAAATAGGGAGTTATGATCTAATAGTATGTAGCCTATGCAAGCAAAATGCGTAATCTCATGATCATCTGCTTTTTCCAATGTACTTATTGATGATGTACCCTCCAGTAGCTCGAAGGACACCTCCCGAGGCGTGTCGAAGCCCTTCACCACTGAAGGCCCAAGTTAGGATTCGAAATATCCATAGGCGCCAAACCATTCGTTGGTATGAAGGTTACCTAAGGGGAATTCCGCCTTGCCCTAAGCCCTTCGAGGTAAGGTCGACGAAGGAACAATGGATAAGGAAACCTCGACTTGGTCAAACCCATGATCTCTCTCTCTTGGCTTCCCGTCAAGTTTGAGAACGTGGGTCACTAAACCTCGGCGGTTACCCACAATCATGGGACGCCCCATGATCTCCGACAATCATGCAAGAGTGCCTCAAACCGTATTTCTTCCACTATAAATAGGTTGGATGGGCAAAGGATTATGGTATGCTCATTTCACACTCATCTCTTTACTTACACACACTTATACAACCATAACTCATACTTACTCTCACACCGAGGTGGTTCGCAGGTCCTACCCTGCGTAATCACTTAACGTAGTGTCTTAGTATTTCTTATTCTCGTGTTACAAAGTAGTCTTGGCTGGAACATACACCCCTCATCACTTTGATCCTCATCGAAGCCTGGTAGTGCAATCTTTTGCACAATCAGTGGCGCCATCTGTGGGACCCGCAACAATAAGTCCCGTTTTCCGAGTCAAATAACCGTTTTCCACAAATAACGGTCGAATTCAACCGTAATTCCCTACATCCTTGTTACCACATGGTAGCACCACTAAAATCTCCACTTTTATCTCTAATCACGAGATTTTCCACCAACCACAAACTTTACGTTTACCATTTCAATAGCCTCTGTCGGGTTTAAACGGAGCCCCCTCTGTTATGGTCTGTTTTGGAGAGAAGGTTCAATAACCTTCGTAGGAGCCTTCATAAGAGCCTCCGTTGCAGACTTCGTAGGAGCCTATGTTTGGGTTCGTTTTATGAAGGTTCAAACTTAACAACCTTCATAGGGCCCTCCATTGTAGACTCCGCAGCAGCCTCTGTTTGGGTTCGTTTTATGAAGAAGGTTCAAATTCAACAACCTTCGTAGGTCCCTCCATTGAAGACTTCGTAGCAGCCTCTGTTCGGGTTCATTTTGAGAAGAAGGTTTAATGTCAATAGCCTTCATAAGAGCCTCTGTTGCAGACTTCGTAGGAGCCTATGTTTGGGTTCGTTTTATGAAGGTTCAAACTCAACAACCTTCGTAGGGCCCTCCATTGCGCACTCATGCACCTCCATTTGGGTTCATTTTATGAAGAAGGTTCAAACTCAACAACCTTCGTAGGGGCCTCCATTAGGACTCAGTGTGACCTCTGTTTGGGTTCGTTTAATGAAGAAGGTTCAAACTCAACAACGCTCGTAGGAGCCTCCATTGCGAGACTCCGTGTGACCTCTGCTTGGGTTCAGTATTATGAAGAAGGTTCAAACTCAACAACCTTCGTAGGGCCTCCATTGCAGACTCCGTGCTTGACCTCTGTTTGGGTTCAGTATTATGAAGAAGGTTCAAACTCAACAACCTTCGTAGAGCCTCCATTGCGAGACTGTAGTGACCTCTGTTTGGGTTCGTTTATGAAGAAGGTTCAAACTCAACAACCTTCATAGGAGCCTCGTTCTGGACTGTAGTGACCTCTGTTTGGGTTCATTTTATGAAGAAGGTTCTAACTCAACAACCTTCAGGAGCCTCTGTTCGGGTTCATTTGAGAAGAAGTATCATTGCGGTCTTAGTCATGGGGTTTCCTAAGAAGAAGGGCCAGAACCTTCCTTCGCAAAATGTTTACCACAAGGTGAACAGAGACCGTACACTAATGACGGAGGATACACTTTGTCAATCTGGTATGTTTTCTACGAAAATAATACGCTATATTGCCTATGTTTCGCTACAAATAATATTATCTACATATGAAACTTTTGATGTTTATTAAGAGCACTATAAACCATCTTTTATTGAGCCTTTTCTTATGACACAATGATCATTAGAGATCCTACAACATTGACAGAGGATACCCTACGTTCCTAGAACCTTTGTTAGAGCATCACATATGTTGACATAAGTCTCTGTCGATATGACTATGGAGCATCACATATGCTGACATAAGCCTCTGTCGACGCAACTACAGAGCATAGCCTCTGATTCATAGGTGTCTCCTTCGACACGATTGCAGAGCTTCGGCTCTGTTCACATAATATATAGATGTATCTGTCGAGACGATTACATAGCATAGCCTATGTTCACATGATTTATGTGTGTCTATGTAGACAAAGTTATAGAGCCTCGACTCTGCAAGTATAATTACATAACCTCATAGATGTAAAACTTACTTTATTTTGTTTAAAATCAATACACTGAAAGCTTCTCAAGGGAAAGCAAACATTATTGGTAGTTGTCTTAATTTTCATTTCAAAAATGATGTAATCCTCTCTACCAATTCAATGATAAATAAGACATTTCCCACAAATCTCTTGCTTCGTTTCTTAAACACAAAGATTTGTTCAGCCAAGTCGTTAATGAGTTTCAATGTCGAATGGCTTGGGGTGTAACACACGCCTTATATTTTAAAGCCAACGTAAACATTCACATTAACTCTCCTAGTAGTTTTTGGCACTTGTAGAAAATTTATTTTTTTACAAAGCCATGCTATGTAAAGGATTTGAGATAGAGTGGGTCGCGACCCTCTGTCAATGGCCAAGTTGGTCATTACATTCTTGGTGTTGCAATTTACACACAATGAGGTTGTTTAACCTTAGGTTGTAAAATTTAAGCGTCGGAAAAATGGCGTACGAGAAGTTAACAAAATAAACATAACCTAAGTGTGTAGAGGTATGTCCTCTACACCATCGCATTCAAAATATGGGCTACCGCCTTATACTGCATGAGGAGCCTAGGCTCGGTCAATTGTTCTTGGCCCATGGCCATACATCACAAGCATTTAAATTGTTTTGAGAACAAGACACACATTGTCACATAAAGTAAATTGTCTTATGGTACATGCCACCTTTGGAACCAAATTACGCTAATGAGCAGCCTTCATTCTTGTTTCTTCGGAGATGGAGTGGGGAGGTTGACCGAGACCCGGCTTAGTAGACATGGTCTTCTTGGTTGGAGTGGTAGGCTTGACCCGAGGCTTCTTGGAAAGGAGGTCTTCGAGGGGTGCCATTGGATCTTTGGTTGCCTCGGCAAGGAAGGAGTACTCTGAGTTGCAAATGCATTTCCGCCTCATCGTATTCAGCCTTCATGGGGACGGTAGCATTCAATCTTGAGAGGTCCACGAACACCTGTTTGGCGACCTCCTCCAGCCAAGACACCGTCCATGAAATATGGTCGATTTGATGACCTTCCACATCCGAGCTCCCAACTCGTCATCGTGATAGAGCTCCATGGCTATATAAGGCACCACATTTGAAACAACTTCCGCGATCTTTCTACAACATTTTATACCTCATCTGCGCAGCCATCGATCTCCTCCTCAACTTTACCTCTACCTCTCCAAGCCTAACCTTCTCACTTTCCAACCCAAAGACATTTAGCCTCGAGAGCGAGATTCGACTGTGAGAGTAATAACCTTGGCTTCTTCCACTTAAGATTACCACGTTCGGTCAACCGAGCTATCTTTTCTCGAAGGTCCGGACGACGGGTTCTTCTCAACGCCCCCTCAATCTCGTCACGCCGCGCCCGCCTTGGCCACGGTTTCGAGCAACCCACGTCTTGGCATTCAAGTGGTTATCCATCATCGTCGCCTCGTAACCCCATTATCATGCATGTCACGTAACTTTTCAATAGACATGTTCTCTAGCATACTCTTCCACTGTGGAGGGTCACATGGTCAACAATCCGATGACAGGCTAAGGCATTTGGAAGCTCCTTCGTCTCTGGAAGACCTGCGAGTAACACAATGTATACAGGTTAGCATAATCGTTACATTTATAACTTCACAATGTCTCATAAGACAAAAATACTTACCATGAACCTCAACGGATTCATCGGGTAATTCGAAGGCAGACTTGACAAACTTTCTGCCCTCGGTACTCTTCTGCTTCACAACTCTACTCCCAGAGGTAGGCAGGGGATTCTTCCTTTTGTTGGTGGATTTCACAGTCTTGGCGGCTGTTCCCTTCCTACTCTTCAACCTGTCTGCTATTCCTGTTGAACCAAAGACAGGGACATCCTCATCCGCAGGATCATCCGAGTCAGCAACATTTTCCACCAGTTGGGATGGACCCTCCAACGCAAGTTGCAGGGATGCTAATGCAATGGGTTCTGGCTTTGGAATCTCTACCTCGTTGTTATTCACAGATGTTGAAGGAGAGCCGACACCATAAGACTCTTCAGCCTTCTCGGCAGGCATGAAACTTAAGTCCTCATCCAAGTCTTTGTACATAAAGTTTCTGAACGACATCTCTGCAAAATAGAAACAAAAACAAATAAATATCAGTGCTACATTGGTCCTACTTAAATAAGAGTAGATAAACATACTTTGTCCTTGGTATATGATCACAGGCTTCTTGGGAGACCCCTCCCAACTCTGAGCAATCCCAGCCATATATAAGATGGCTTCAGGGAACACTTGCACATCCACAGGATATTTGACCAAACGCTGATAACAGGGATCCTCTCGCACCTCGTAGGGCAGGGGGTCATTATACCGTTTAGCATTAAACCTATTCTCCTTATTCAGCAGCTCTGAATATTTGGGGGGAACAATAGTGTCTTGCACGTAGAAAAAGCTACCCTTCCAACCTGTTATGTTTGTATACACCTTCCCAAACAGGTTGGGTACATCTGCCTCAGGTCTTTTTGCTAATGTCAACCAATTGCCCCCAGGGTACAGGTTCAAAAAACAGTCAATGTTGGTTCGTAGCCATATGCTTTGCACATCACTATGAATGTGGTCAGCTTGGCAAAACCAAAGGGATTAAACCTAGAGATGTAGTATTGCATAAACTCTAAAATCAGTGGATGTAACGGAATCCTATGGTTTGAGTGACTAAATGCATGTGTATACAACCCTACGAAACCTGGAGGAGCATCAAAGATACCCTGAGAAGGTTTGGGTAACATCACATTATGTTCTAGTGGGATGAGATAATCGGCTAAGTGATCATGTAAATCTTTTGCAGATAATGTACACTTCTGCTGTTTTATAATAAACTTGGAATCCATGTTCCTATTTTTTGAAAAAAATTTACAAGAAGATAAAAGTGTTTACCTTGGTTTTCGAAGATGGTGTGCGCTTGAAAGTTTACTGCGTGTAAATGAAGACGGAGAGAGTAAAAGTGTTTTAGGGTTTCATCAAATCCCCCTTAAATACCCCTTTTTTAACGTCTTCAAATCCACACACGTGTCCATCTTGATTACTCTTATCCAAGACAAACAACTTTTTAAATTTTAAATAAAGACTCTTGGTCTCCGGGTAATATGGGAATAAGTGATCACTGTAGCGGGTAGCTGGACGTTTTAATTAGCATTTAATGCGCTTGGTTAGTTGTGTAGTTATCTCCCAACTAGTATGTTTAGCGCCAGGATGGTGTTTTTGAAGCATGAAGTGAAAGCAATGCCTCCTCGCTCATATGCATCACTTTCGGGGGCTTGATGATGTACCTTCCGAGTAGCTCGAAGGACACCTCCGAGACGTGTCGAAGCCCTTCACCACGAAGCCCAAGTTAGGATTCTCAAATATCCATAGGCCAAACCATTCACCGCGAAGGTTACCTAAGGGAATTCACCATTCAAGCCCTAAGCCATTCGAGGTAAGGTCGACGAAGGAACAATGGATAAGGAAACCTCCTCACTTGGTCAAACCCACGATCTCCCTCTCTCTTGGCTTCCCGTCAAGTTTGAGAACGTGGGTCACTAAACTCAGCGGTTACCACAATCATGGGGCCCCCATGATCTCCGACAATCATGCAAGAAGTGCCTCCAACCGTAGTTCTTCCACTATAAATAGGTTGGACGGGCAAAGGATTATGGTATGCTCATTTCAAATTCATCTCTTTACTTACACATACTTATACAACCATAACTCATACTTACTCTCACGGAGGTGGTTCGCGGTCCTACCCTGCGTAATCACTTAACGTAGTGTCTTAGTATTTCTTATTCTCGGGTTACTGGTAGTCTTGGCTGGAAATACACCCTCATCACTTTGATCCTCATCAAGCCTCGGTAGTGTAATCTTTGCACAATCACTTATTCACATGAAGTCTAGAGGAGCATTCGTGGCATGATGAATTGTCATATCCAAGAAAGGGAATGGAGCAGATAATTGCTAAAATTTCGACATGCTGTTCTAATAGTATATGGAGTGTCATTAGAAGGCTAGTCTGGGAGCTACATTTTATTTCCGTGGCAAGAGAGAAACTTTAGAATTTTCAAAGATGAAAATATAGATGTACGGTGTGTGTAAAATTATACGTGATAATGTGAAGGCTAGAATCATGGGACTTCAAGTGAGACAGCCTCATGCCGTAAGGAAAGCTACATTAATATGGAATGTTAAGTTGTACATCAAAGAGAAGTAGTTACCTAAGCTTCGTGTTCTTGAAGGGGTGTTTGGATATGGGTTCAACCGAATATAAATTGTTTCAAGTTTGGTCTTACGTTATCGAGATCAATTTTTTTGCAGGCCATAACAATGGATAAGTACCTTGTATCTTGGAGTTTATTATGGTGTGACTGCACCTAATTGATCCTCATAGCTCGTTAGTTTGGCCTTGGGAGGAAACGGGTATCTATGTTTGGTTCAATAGGAGGTCTAATTCGATAAAATGTACCATAAAGTAGGGCTTTCCATTGTGAAGGGTATATGGCACGGGTGGACAATGTATGATGGGTGGAACAGAAAGTGTATGAAAGATAGACCTTCTTGGTCCACCATGTCAAAGGAGGTAAGAATGGATCTATTTGAGGGTGAGTGTTCCCTATCAGTGAGGATGTAAGTTGTTGTTTGGTTCTAGAGCCTAATGGATGGGAAATGTTGCTATTATAGGTATATCCCATCTATTAGTGTGAATGGGGGCTATATCCTTCTTGATGATGCCTTCTCAATTTTACCTCACTCTATTGTGGATGTGGGTTGAATGGTTTGGGGTGAATTAAGCTTGGAAATGTAATCAAGAGGATATGGTCTTAGTGCATAAAGGTGAATATAAGCATATAAGCATTTGATGGCTGTCAGGCTGTTTGGGTTAAGTGTCAGACTTTTGATAGATAGTTTTGTCTGAGATATTTCCTAGTTGTGTTCTAGATAGTTTGCTGTATTGTCAGATATCTCTGTTTGTTTCGTTTGTATTTCAGCTGGTACTATAGAAAGGAATAGGCATGTCTACTCCTTTTCTTGATATTGTAATTCTTCCTTGTTTATTAATACAAAGTTCACCTTTTGCACCAAAAACATTGAGAGAACACTTTGCTAGCATTGATAAGTGCAACTTTATTATCGTTAATTGCTGCAAGCCAACCAGTAACATATATCATGGAAGTATGGTGAGCCTTCTATTTCTTCTAGTAGTGTTAGCCTCGATTCAAACTACTCCGGACGTCGCCATTTTTGGAACAGTTCACTCCCAGAAAGATATTATCATATACAGATGCAAAAATACCACTACTATTCTAGACATGTGATTTTTTTTACTGTTTATGACATTAATAATATCGTATGGCCTCACTAACGAGAAGATAGAAGACGTTCCATTCCATGCATATATTATATATGCAGATGAGATGGTAGAATGAGTCATACTGAAGTCTAAGGCTAATTTGTGATCCAACTAAGACTCACATGCATGAGTTCTTGTGTAACCGCATTTTGTTAATCAAGCTGATATAGTGATCGAGCCTTCGAATAGCATGAAGAACATCATCCATTGTGACATGATCCCCTCCTAGAACAATATATATTAGAGACAATAATATTAGGACGTATTAATCAATATGTAAAAGAATGTTAGTTTTGTTAAAATTATTACAAACCTCTCATAATAGCAGCTACTCTAGAATCAGCAACTACATTTTCAATTTTAGCCCAAACTAAGCCTGAGGTTTTTGAAGCAACAAGATTGCAAATGGCTTATGTGTCTTCCTTCATGATTTAATCTTTCAAATGAAAATGGACCATTTTTCGCCTAGAATCTTCGTCTGGTTTAGCCACATTAAAGATCTTTTGGAACCAGCCAGAACTCATGAAAGCTGGATCAAGTGTCATAGGACTACTAGTAGCAGCTATAACCATCACCATTTTACCATCCTCATTGCACTTCTCCATCTCGGTGTGAAGCTAGAACATCACCAAAAATAAAATGAAAAAGAATTGCACATCGTTATACAATAGATTTTGTGCTTGAATGTTTTAATGTACCGTTTTAGGGGGAAAAATGGAATCTTCCTATCCACTCAAATTGTTTTATAAAAATTCTAATTACAACAATTTCACATCATCACAGACAAACATATTACTTGTTTTGATTATAAATGCATATTATGTCGCTTACCTGGAATAAAGTTGGGTCAGAGTTACCATTTCCTTGTTGTGCAATGTCCTCTACATGTTTGATGTAGATGATAGATGGTGAACATCTTCGTGCCTCATTAAAAGGTTTTAAGTCTAACATCTCCACTTACAATATCATCGGCATAAATGGGGAAAATGGTACTCTAGCTTCCCGGCCATAGCATGAACCAGTGCAGTTTTCCCGTTCTTCCTGGACCATAAAGCAAAACCCCGTTTGGTAACTTTGATCTAAACTTCTTGGATTCACTCTTTCCATGCAGTATAGATATAATCAACAAAGTTAATCATCAAATTTATAAGACGATATAACCAAGGTCATACAAACTAATTACATCCTTTAATTCAAGTATGATGTCATCAACACCCACTAATCTATCAAAAGTTTCATTCTTGAATTCTTTAATTATAATAGCGGACTTTAAAAAAAGTCACAACATGATATTATCATACACAAGAATATTGATAAAGGAAATTTACATGTCGAAATTCACATATGGTAGCATCGACACCCGCTAGATGATCAAATGTAATGTTTCTTGGTTCCTTCTTTTTTGATCCGTAACGAAGTTTAAGTTTCTCCACATATTAATATAAAAGAAAGCACGATCCACTTGGGGATAAGTTTTGAAATAGCAGACAAGACACCATTTATTGCTCCCAAGAAAGGCATCCAAATAAACCGAGCCTGCAGCTTGAGATCATATTGTTTCCATACTCCTGTATCACTGCCTATATTTGGAGCAAAAAAAAGAGCCAATATGAAGTTGCAAAACAGTGTAGCTTAGTTATAATTAAATTTAATTATTTCACTAAAAGGATACGCAATCAATATACTTTAGCAAAGAGTGAAAAGAAATAGAAGTGATGCATACCAGTTAGAGTATCTACATGATTCTTCTCTTTAGTGCAGCAACAATGAAAGCTTGCAATTGTAGCATTCTGCTACAAAACCATCCACAATAGAGCTTCACAATCGGTTATGCTCGAACATTAAAATTTTGATTTTAGAAATATTCAAATTCGAAGTTTAGAACCAACATGAATGTTGTAATGTTTATAACGAAGCCTCATATTTACATTAGATAATAAGTGTGAAACTCGAGCAAATAAAATCAACTTTTTAAAGTTAGTATAAACTAATTGTGAGCAAGTGATTTATTAGTGTGCGTGACGATACATACAAAAGTTAGTTTGGATTAGCATATTTTTCAACCTTGCATCTGAGCTTATTTGAAATTCACAAACTCACTTTTTTCAGCTTATGAGTTTATTAACTTTTTAGTATGGCTCATGTAAGTGAGTAAGTCCATATATAAGCTCAACTCTAAAAAGGTAATACGCCAGAAAAAGTGGGCTTATGAGCTTTTCCCAAATAAAATAATCCCGACAAATAAGCAACTCAAATAAGCATAATGATGACGTATAGTCTATATCCGGGTCACGAATCCGACTAAAGTCCAACACTAACTTAGCCCGGTACGAACTGGGCTACGCTGATTAGATGTTCGGGCTCACGACGGCCCAAACCCAAAGCTATTCATAGAATAGATATCCGATATCTCCTAATGGTGGAGATAATCATGCCCCAACCGACTTAGGCGGATACGCCAAGGTTGAGGAACACGGAACCAACAAGGATCCCATGCGATATAAGGGAATCACATCCTCGTTAAAGGTACGATCTACAAAACCCTAACTCTCCTTTAACCCTAAACCGATTACTTACTCTCACGCCGGAGGATAGTCGTGGGAGACAATCCCACGGTAAGCCTAACGGTGTTTTCTGTCTCTTAGTGCGCAGGTCTCAAGCAACGATTCTCAATTGATACGAGAGCCGAAGCTCCAAACAAGGAACGCCCAACTTTTGTATCAACAAGTGGCGCCATCCGTGGGACCATTCACTAAGAACCAAGAACTAGAATGACGAAGCGATCGCAATCAGACCTTACTGGAAAGAAGACGCACAGCGGATCGACTCCAAGCGTACTTCGGAACAACCAAGGTCGCTAAAAATCGTGGATCGTGCCAGACTCGGTCTTCCATTTGGTGGAACCACGCCGGGGACAACCCAAGCAGCCCACCACCACTACCGTGCGAGATCCATCGCAAGCACTCCTTTACTCCACTCCAATCGGTGCTAGAAGCTAACTTCACAAAAGCACCCGACACACCCGATAAGAACAAGGGCATATTGGTAGAAACAGACCCCCGTCCTGGGGGTCGTACTGCATTAGAGCCAAGTAGTTTTGTCTCTCAAACTATGAAGCCTTAGCTACTCTCATGCAAGAGGAAGCAAAGAAAAGGTCGTCGGAGCCCTGCATGCTCGACTCGACTTTGGCCCGAGTTTAAGACATCCCCACCGCCGCCGAAGAGAAGCGTGGTAGGGATAGTCGCCGGCCCCCTGTGTTCAACAGAATCGGAAGGAGAGTTGAGGAAGATGATACATCTGACTCACAACATATGGAAGAAAGTGAGGAGGATGAAAAGCGCACCAATGTCCACGCCAGCACTTGGTAGTCGCAGAGAGTCGAGTGCGAGACTTGGGTGACGATACTCCCAAGTAAAAGTCCTTCAAGCACAAATTCGAGGGACAGTCGCCGCAGCGCTACCAAGGAGAGAAGATTCATCCTCGATAATTCCTCGGACAACGAGGATAGCGAGGCCGGACACTGGAAGTCCGAAGGAAATACCATGACCAAGAGGAGGAAGACATGTCTCCCGTGGCGTCGTCGAGGAAGGTGGATCGTTCACTAGACGATCGGTGATTTCTCGAGAAAACAAGAAGAGGCGCATGCCTTCTAATGTCAAAATTATGACTTAACAGTGACCCCGACGATCACCTAAAATTTTCGAATCACCGCAACTATTGAGAATCGCCACAAGCAAGGTGGTGCCACATGTTTAATTCCACACTAGTGGGAAGCGCAGGAACGGTTCAACAAGCTTCCACGCAGAAGCATAAATGGTTTTGAAGAATTGAGAAAGGAGAATCCGCGAAATTCGCTAGGGTCAACTCAGCAGCCAAGGAGAATCCTGGCGCTTTTATGGAGCGCTTCAGGGACGAATGTATGCAAGTTAAAGCATGCCCGAAGTACTCAAAATTTCGTGGTTTATGAATGGGATCAAGAACGTAACTTATCAAAAGATTGAATGACAAGATTCCCCAATCCTTTGATGAAGTCATGAAACGCACACGGTCCTTCGTCCAAGGAGAAGCTCTGCGGCGGATAGCAAAGAAGCTATTCAAACTACCGGTCCACGTGAACAACACTCGAGACAATCCACGGACGGAATAGTAACCGTAACAGAACTATCGCAACCAAGGGAGTGGGCGCGACAATGACAAGTACACTCCATCGACAAAAATGCCAAGGAAATACTGCATGTAGGTGCAAACTTTCCTAGACCGCCACAAATGCGCACTCGGAGGATCGGCGAGTAGGGGTGGATCTTGTGACTACCACGCACGGAAGGGCCACACCACTAACGAATGTGTCCAGCTGCGCCCACTCATTCACAAAATGGTTAAAGAAGGCATATTGGACCATTTGGTCAAAAATATCAAGGAGGAAAGGATAGCGTAAGAGTGGACACAAGAAGGAGACACCCAAGGAAAAGGCCGACACCATCTACATGATACAATCATGGCAATGGTCACTAGGCGTAAGGTCACCAGAGTTTTCCCGAGGAAGCGAAATCTCTTTCCCCGCTTTAATCATGCGGACAACGCAGGTGGTCGAGCCACTCACCATTGAGATTAGTGCGGGTGGTCACGACATCCATCGCATGTATGTTGATGGTGGAGCATCGGCGGACATCATGTGAAAGCATCGCTTCAAGCGATCGCGCCCGAAATACGTGATCGATTAAGCCCGGTCGAACGGCGTGACCGGTTTACGGTGAAAAATATGGCCTATGGGCAAATACGATTACAACAAGATCGGAAATGAAAAACACTCATGACGGCTTGGATGCAATTTATGGTGATCAAATCTCCTCACCATACAACGGCATTATCGGAGACACGGGATATCGACTATGCGCGCGCGATGCCATCAACGACGGATGCTTAAATTCGGTGGAAGGGGCATTGTTACTCTTACTGCCGCCATTGTACCGCATAGAGAATGTAACACGATTACATGCGAAACGGCACCGATCCGGTATAATGCAAAGCAACCAAAGTTCCAAATCAAGGTTGCGATTCACCCGTAATACCCGAAACAGAAATATCCATCGACGGATCACCGCCGGACAACCACAAAAGGTGTGTGCGCGCTCTTGCAAAAGAACTTGGACATTTTGCATGGGAGCCAAAACACATGATCGGGGTACCACGCTCAATCACGAGCATAAACCGAGAATTCGACAATGGTACTCACCAATACGCGGAAGAAGCGTGGCAAGCCCAGATCAAGCGCAGCGGTCAGGCGTAAGTACACAAACTAGTGGATGCGGAATTATCGTGAAGTCTACTACCATGAATGGCTTTCTAACCCGGTAATTGTCAAAAGAGCGACGGTAGTGGCGAATGTGCGTGGACTTCACCGATCTTAACAAAGCATGTCCACAAGATCGCTACCCATTACCGTAGATAGAATGGAAAATAGAGTCTCTGTGCGGATATCCATTGAAGTTTTTCTCGATGCGATAAAGGATATCATCAAATCCGGATGGCTAAGGAGGATGAGGAAAACGGTTTTCGGACAAGCCAAGGCGTCTCATTGTTACACAAAAATGCCCTTTGGCTTGAAGAATGCAGCGCCACCTACCGTGGTTAGTAGATGATGCTTTCGAAAAAGCAGGTGGGCCGCAAACTCGGAGGTCTATATTGATGACCTGGTCATAAAGAGCCATACCGAAGATGAGTTAGTGCGCGATATTGAGGAAACATTCAAAACTCTACGAGATCAATATGAAGCTAAATCCCAAAAATGTACCTTCTATGCCATCAAGGCATGTTCTCTGATACCTAATAGAGCCTCGATGGTATAAAACCATGTCCGTAAAAGACAAAGGTCGTTATCGAACTTCCTTCACGCGCGCACGTTGAAGGAGGTCCAATCTCTCAATGGTAAGCTATTTGGTCTTAACAGTTCTGTCTAAGTCACAGACAAGTCTCTACTCTCTTCAAAACACTCAAGAAGTGTATCAAAAGGAGATTTTCGATGGACTACGGAGGAAGAAGCCTTCACACAACTTAAACAACACCGCAACGCCCCCACACTTGTCGCACCCCGACTGTGGAAGAGTTAATTATGTATCCGTCGAATCGATGGAGCGGTCGGCAGGTGCTACTAAGAGATAGGGATTCAAGACAAACCCTGTCTACTTTGTAAGCAAGGCGCCAAGAAGACGGAGATGAACTATAGCGCCATGGAAAATTAGTTCGCATTGGTGTTTGTTGCTAAACGGCCACGCAGTACTTCCAAGAGCATCCAATAACAAGAATCACGCACCAACCGATCAAGCAGATCATCTCCAAACCCGATGCATCAGCCGATCGAAGTGGAGTGTATTGCTAGGTGAGCACAACATCTCTTATGCACCACATACCGCAATCAAAGGATGATTATGGCGAGACTTCATCATCGAAAAGCCGACACCGAGGAGGTACCCACACCAAGTAGGACGGAACCGCATGATCCATGGATCTTGTTTACAGATGGATCCTCATGCGTTGATGGTTCAGAGCGAGCCTCATTCTCACAAACCCGGAGGAATGGAATTCACTTACCGCGCTTTGAATTTACAATGACAAACAATGAGGCGTAATATGAATCTCTAATCTCCGGACTACGCATTACATTTCGGATGGGTGTCACGTAACCTAGAAGCAAATGTGGACTCCCGACTAGTGGCCAACCACGTGTTAATAATACGTGGCTAAAGAAGAAAATATGATTCAAGATCTCGACAAGACCAAGACACCGATCAAAGGCTTTGATGATTCACCATCAAGCAAGTTCCTAGAGGGAAAATCGCAAAGCGATGCACTAAGCAAGATCGCCTCGACAAGCTTTCGCACACCTATCAAAGCAAGTCTTTGGTGGAAACACCGAAAAGCAAATCAATATCGGAGATGGAAGTCTCCACAAGAATAGAGGAGGAAGGTCCTACATGGATGACACCGACACGGAATTCCTAAGCAAAGGAACGTTACCCCAAGAATGAAGGAAGCTCGCAGGATACGGCGACAACACGTAGATTCGAACTTCAAACAACATATTGCATCGCCGCTCCTTCCTCCAACCATGGATCCGCCGTGTTGGCCCCTACAAGAAAATTACGTCTTGCGAGAAATCCATGAAGGTTCATGCAAGATGCACTCGAGACCACGGTCCATTGTGGCACGCGCCATGAGATCGTGGATACTACTCGCCAACCATGCACCGCGATGCAGGACTTAATAAGGAAGTGCAACGATTGCCAAGTTCATAGACCGTGTCGCGCCAACCACAAAGACGAGCTAACCCCAATTACATCACCATGGCCATTCTACAAGTGGGGTATCGACATTGCGGGACCTTTTCCAATCGCGGCAGGAGGGTTAAAATTCCTCATAGTCGCTATAGACTACTTCACTAAGTGGATCAAGCAAAGGCGAGAGTGACAATCACGGCAACCGTGTAGAGTGCTTTGTGGGGAAATTATTGTATGACTGGACCGCTCGGGAAATCATCTCGGACAACGGAAACAATTTCGCGACAACCCTTTCAAAGGCGGTGCGAGAAGTTGAACATCACACAAGACTTCGCCGTCGGTTAAACACCCAAAACCAACGGCTTAGTGGAACGTGCGAATCAAGCTTAGGTGAAGGAATTAAGGCACGCCTAGACAAGCACAAAGGAAGGTGGGTGGAAGAGCTATCACATGTCTTATGGGCGATCGCACCTCAATCAAAACCAAGACGGAGACACTCCTTTCTCTAGTCTACGGATGAAGCCGTCATACTACCGAGATCGGCATGCCAACCATCCGCACAACAAATCAATGTGGCAACCAATGATGACGAGAGATGTCGACTTAGACCTGCTAGAAGAAAGCGCGAACGCGACCATACGGGAGGCAAAATCAAAGTCAAGGATGAAAGGATACTATGACGCTAAAGTGCGCAGTGTTTCATTGCACTGTGTGACTTTGTTTACCTCGCCAATGATGCGAGCCATGCAGAAGACACAGGTAAGCTTGGACCAAAGTGGGAAGGACCCTACGAGGTTACTAAAGCACTAGGAACAGGCGCGTACAAGTTACGAGGCTTGGATGGTCGAGAACCGCCGCGCACATGGAACATCTGCAACCTCAAGAGGTGCTACCTATAGGAGTGGCTACTGCCCAACAGACAAGCACTCGTGCACTTTACTACATTACCAATAAACATCTATGTATTTACTTTTTATTTCCTTAGTATAATGTCTTATTTGTTTTCACAAACACTTGCAAGTATTAATAAAACGTCGCGGTTTCTAGCTACCTCCGTGACACATTTTAATTTGTTATTCCCATATACTATATGTCTTAACAATTTTCTATTTCTTGCCTACATGGCGTGCATGCAATAAATAAACCTACGATGGTAAAAGGATAAGTTAACCTACTAAACAACTTGTTGAGTAAGAGGGTTGCAAACCCATCAACACCGGATCACGTATCCTTGTTAAACACCTTGTTCTCGAGACGTTGGAATAAGTTTTGTACGCATCCCACGACGAGTGCGCAACATCGCATATGGTGCACGTTTAACAACTTAGGAACCAAGACACTTGATTCCTTAATGTGATATTTACAGTACGCTGCATATCATAACATACACGACTATGATAAAATACTTAGAAATTATTTCTCAAGTATACTATGATCTTCATACATGATTATGGATTTTCTACATTATTCGCGCTGGCATACACATTTGATTTTCCGGCAACGAATACGTTTTTTACGCAAAGACAAACTGATAAGTATGTATAATAAAAGTTGCAATACTACTCACATACAATTAACAAGAGATGATTTTATTAAATACCTACGAGTTATTACAAAAGGATTGTTACTTTACAACATATAAACCTACCAACTATTACAACGCTTAATAGAGGAGCTACCCACGCGGTTTGAGGTATCTTTGGCCTCGCTAAGCTTCTTTAATAAGTCGACTCCGCCGAGACAAGAGCAACACTCATCGGCACCCCATCGGACCTTGGTCGATGAGTCGCACCAACCCCACACAAAATCGCTTTACCTTTAATACCTTCCTTTAGCAAGTCCGGTCGCATGCGCTTCAAAGACTTCCTTCAAAGGCACTTCTTTCTCTAAGGCAAAAGGATTCGTAATATCCCAGGACGAGCGAAGATAGGTACTTGAAGCTGTGAGTCATGGGGCTTCAAAAGTAGTCGGTTGTGTGCTTCCGCACCTCAGCACGATGACGCGCTAGAGTCAACCCCGCCATGATAAAATCTATAGGATAATCCCGATCGCGCTCGGCTCAAAGAATCATGAGGAGCTCTAAGTCCTTCATCCTTTTCATAGCAATGACTGTAGTCATAAGACTTAGCATCATAATTCGGTACCTTGTCCACGAGCACATTTAGAAGCTCCGCTTCATGCAGCTTCTCCACAGCTTCTGCTTTGCCGCGCTCTAGAGCGCACTGAACTATTTACCTGAAGGCATTAACCACTTCTGGCGACTCCAGGGTATTGAGTGCAGCTAGACACAGACCATGGCATTTGAGCCACATGCGCTCAGCTATAGTAGACATGAGCTGGGGATACAACTCCTCGTCATACTCAATGCCGAGTTTGCGCAATTTGGCCTCTTGCACTTCCAATGCACTACCCACAGTAGCGCCCAGATCTTCTAACTGAGCGACCAACTCCTTCTTACCCTGCTCAAGATACTTGAGAGCCCACCTACACGACGCCTTATACTGCGCTACCTCAACACGCTCCTGATTTATTTGGGATAGCAATGAAATTTTCTCTCCCGCAAGCTTCTCAAGATATGCATTTGCTACTTCTACCTCGGTCCGGCAAGAGCTAATTGTGCCTCCAAAGAATGCAATTTCTCGATCCTTTTGAGCGGCTTCGCTATCTTCACAGGAGATTTTAGCCTTTAGCTTTCTACCAAGAAAGCTTGATGCGCAGCTACTTGCACCAGCTCTTCAACCAGGTGCCCCACTGATGCATCCCCAGCAGATACATCCTCATCCTTGTGGCTACGCGATTCGGACCGCGCAGAGTGAGAGGAATGTACAGGACTATTATGGGGGGGCGACTCCGCACCCTGTTCAAACCTGCAGACACAGACCTCGAATTGTCAGTTTTCCATATGCGCAGTTGACAAGCAAAATGAAAAGGAAGCAAGTATTGTCGAGATCACTTACTGTGGGCTAGATACATTCGCTGATGGGTGCGAGGACGCAGCCTCACTTGCAGATGACTCCACATTGAAGACCACCGGGCGTTTCTTCCTAGAGGAGCTCGCGCCATCATCTCCGAGCGTCCTTTTATGCTTTAACCCAGACTCTTGCTCCTCCACCTCCTCATACATGGGCTGCGCCACTGCTATGGGTGGTGGCTGCGCTATAGGGGAAAGCACCCGAGGGCTCGGCACGCTTTGTAGCGGCGTCGCTTCCACAGCAACGGAGGAACTTGCCCCCGCCTCTCCCACATTCAGCTCCAGGGTACGCCCTGCGGTAGCATCAAGTATCGGCTCTTCACCTTCTTTCAAGGGCCGTACCCCTATCTTTACCTCCACGGGCTTTGCTAGATGCACTACGGTGAACAGATCCATCTCTGCGCAATACAAGACAACAAATAACACAAGTTATATAATGCGTGGAAAAGAGAAGAAAGCTCTTACATTAATTACAAAAGTGGTGCGGAAGAATGAGTACCCACCCTGGCTATTGGCGCCCAAGAAGATTGGCATCTCATCCGGCATACCAAAGAAATTACGACTGATGCCCATATGCACCAAAAATTCCTCGGGTTAGGAACTAATGGGGATGCGGTTAGCATTCATCGCCCGCATCCTCGCCGACATAAGATCCGTGCAAGGGCACTCATCCTCTCTAACGCACCCGGTATAAAACTCATAATGCCATGGAAATCATGTGTCATCTACCCGTAAAAGAACTCCTCCAATTCCTAAGCGAGTCTAGTTTATCGCTGTAACATTGCGTCTACCCGCTTAGCAAAGGATACCCACCCATGCGCCTAATTCGCTGATAGAAGGCGCGAATAGGTGGATGGTTGGGTTAATTGCCGGAAACAATTCACCTCAAAATTAGTTATTTTAGCCGCCCGATGCGGTGCAACCTGGGATATGTGCATTGTAATAGTTTAATACATCGCACGAAGCGGGACGAGGCACATTGATTCGAGAATTTGAAAACGTGTATATACCCCACTTTTCTTCGGGAAGTCCGCAATAGATGCCTGCGCATCCGGAACAACCGGATGCACATCAAGGGGTATAAAGTAATCTGAGGTGAACTCTAAGAGATCGCTCTCGGTGAGGTGGGAGGTGAAGTCAGACAATTGTTTGACCATGGTATTGTTATTTTTGAGCAAGCGCACGCGCGGCTACCTTTAAAGTAAGTTGGTTTCTGAATTGCAACTGCAAGTATTCTTGAACAATGGCGGATTGTGTTTTCTTTTTACTGTGGGAAGGAACGGTGAAAATGAAGCGAAGGGTTATATAAACCTCCCTCATCCACGCGATGAGTGACACGTGGACCCCACCAACCCTAACTATGTGGTTGAGATTGCTTGATGGGACACGGGTGCAGTAACTTTCCCCCGACTTACGAGGTGCCCATTTTTTAATCCAATGTCTAGATACAATGTACCGGTTGGTATATATTTGTATGGCTTCTTGGCTATGCTTCGAAGTTTTTTTCTTTCTTTTCAATGACTACGGTTATTAGTCTAGCATCCATGCTAGTCACAGCAAGCATACTAGACCTGGGGACATGATGACGATAGTCTATATCCGGTCACGAACCCGACTAAAGTCCAACACTAACTTAGCCCTGCATTTAAGGGCTACGCTGATTAGATGTTCGGGCTCACGAAGGCCCAAACCCAAAGCTATTCATAGAATAGATATCCGATATCTCCTAATGATGGAGATAATCATGCCCCAACCGACTTAGGCGGGATACGCCGAAGGTTGAGGAACACGGAACCAACAAGGATCCCGTGCGTATATAAAGGGAATCACATCCCTCGTTAAAGGTACGATCTACAAAACCCTAACTCTCCTTTAACCCTAAACCAATTACTTACTCTCACGCCGGAGGATATCGTGGGAGACAATCCCACGGTAAGCTTAACGGTGTTTTCTGTCTCTTAGTGCACAGGTCTCAAGCAACGATTCACAATTGATACGAGAGCCGGAGCTCCAAACAAGGAACGCCCAACTTTTGTATCAACACTTAATAATAGTAAAGACTAATACCTTACTGGTGCCCAATATAGGAACTAGTCTGCTGCTGGCAGCGTGATATATCCGAAAAGATGGTCCTGATTGTTGAACCATCAATGAACCAATCTGCAGTTAGACATAAACACTTACACTGACATATGTACCATATATTTAAGGAAAAGCTTAACATAGCCCTTAGGGCTACGTTTAAGAAATTCTGAAGCTCATAAAGTGTTTGTACTTTTAGAATAACTACTCACCCTCTACATTTAACTTCTCACAACTAACTAAATGTACGAGTGCATGTTTTTAATTCTTAAAAATGTACTTTCAGAATAACAAACCTTAAAAAAAAAAAAAAAACAGGTACCTTAAAATTAGTCCTATTAGAGGAACGGTGTAACAAGTTGTAATTTTGAATTGAAACTGAAGGCTTTATTGGCATACAACGGCCAACATCCATTTTATTTATTCCCGAAACCCTTATAATTTGTTTAATTGCAGTCGTCTGTATTCTCAGTTTTGACCATCGTTTTGTGCATTAAAAATTGTTGGCTTGTGTTACGCTAATGGTACCTATGGTATTTAAACTTTTTAGTTTTGGTCCTTCAATATTTTAACTTTTCGTCATTGTTGATTGAGTAAATTTGCAAAAACCGTGCCTTTGGAAGTTTTCTTGGGAGAACTTTCGGATTATATAGAAAACTTTTCTCACATTCAAGGGACTCATCCTCACCCTCCATCTAAAAATAAATCAATGGTTGAAATTAAAAGTATTTTATTATTTCACATATTTTTTATAATTTAATATCTTTTAAACCATTAATCGTTAAGCCGAAATAATTACATCATTGCGACGAGCATTTAATTATCTTTCTATAGACGGAACTTTGATATACTTTCGAAAAAAGAAAAAAATATGTTTTTTCACGTTTTTTCGTTTTTTTTTCGAATCTGATATTTGCATAAAAAATCATATGGGAGTCAAGGTAATAACCAAACGTTAGGGAGCACACAAAGTTATTACCCAACATCTATTGTCCAATGGTTCTTTTCTTTCTCTTTGAAATTGGACTAAACGCCTAACTATCTATTTTCACTTCACAAATGATTTTAACACATAAACCTGGGTTAAATGAGTTATTTGACCTTATTTCACTTTGAGTGTTGGAATGTTATTGAAAAGGTCAAAGGTGAAGTGCAATTGGGGGTTTAACAAGACTTGGGGACTAATAAACAAAACCAAAAAAAATACGGGTTGGCCCCGGCACGCTGGGTGGCGCGTTAGCGCGTGATCTGCGCGTCAGAATTTTGGGGTTCTTTGGTTATAAATACCCCACTCTTGTCTTTTAAATCTGACATCTTGCCAATCATTCTTTTTCTTCATTTTCTTTTCTCTCAACCCTCTAAGCCTACTATCTTATTGTGTTCTAAACTTCTCTTATATCTATAATTGAAAGAACACTTAATTTCCATAAGAGAGATTCACAAGAACCTAATCCACTCTTTTGTATTGTGTCGAGTGTCTTCTTCTCTATACCCTTTCTACTATAATCGAGTCACTAGGTTAGGTTAGGACTTTATTTATGTAAAAATTCTTGTACCTTGGTGGTCAAGCCTAGATCGTGAATAGATCTAATTGGGGTTTGATACTTCTGGTGGGGAAGTCTTTGTGGTCTTAGTGGTTAAGTCGAATCACGAGATTCTTGTGGGTGGTTTCTGAGGGTGGGATACCGTTGGGAGTAGCTCTTCTTAGTGAGCATCAAACTTTGTGCATATAGGTGGAGTGAAGTTGTAACGATTTGTATTCCACCACAAGGATTATACCTAGTATAGTATCGGTGTCGTGGATTTGAAACTGGACGTACGGATTGTATAATCCCCCCTCATCCCAAACCAGTATATATCTTGTTGTCTATCTCTTTACTCGCTTTATATATTCTGGATGTGATTGTTGTTGTGTATAACCACTTGATTGTTCTTTGAAACTAGAAGTTGTTAATCTTTAAGTTATTCGAAAAAACCGTATTCGCCTCCCCCCCCAACCCCCCTACGGTTCTACAAAAGATGATCAGATTCAACCAAATGGACAACACGTACATAATATACATTGCAAAGAAATTACATACTATGTCGTAACTAGAGCAGTATTTGGTTCATCATTTTCCGTAACTCATGTTAAACTTATTGTTACTTTTTGGTTGTTCAGTGACTTAAGAATTTTATATCTTCACCCAATTCAATTCTGGAAGTTGTGAAGATCAACTTACCATCAGTTATTGATGTGGTGGTCATATCTGATGATGATGAGTTGGACGAGTTGCCCAAAGGATATTAAGTTGTTGATGTGGTGATTATATCTGAGGATGATGAGGTTAAAGTGTCGTCTAATTGTGATGAAGATCCGTTTGATTTTGACACCATCGATGTTGTTGTTCCAGCTGAATCCATTGTGATTGTTGATGTATATTGCATCTGCTACCCATAAAACATACTAAAAAGGATAGACGTTCATGATTTAACACGTATGAAGTATTAATGATATCAAATAACAACATATTATTAGGATCATTTATCCTATGTATATTGCTTGTTTTATATTACTTTGTGTGAGAATTGGTACTAAATCTTTTACTTTTGTATTTCTCAGTTGAAAATAAGCATTTAGTGAATGTTAGCTATTTTGAACGCAAATTGGAGCTAAATGGATCAAGTTGAAAAAGTCTACTGAACTGAAGGTCTCTACACTGTATCATTCTAGACAGATACATCATACATCAAGATTTAAACGAATATGAAGACCATTGCCTGACTTTGAAGAATACTTCGTATGTGTTTCTCCCAAATGCCGTATATGAAACCTTGGTAAAGATAGAGGATCTGACCTATTTTACTCCAGATACGCCGCATGACATCCAAGAGATGCGGCGTACCAACTTGAAGACTTCACCAAGAAATTCCAACATTACGAAGAAGAGATACGCCGTATGTGCATTGAAGATCCGTCGTTTCCTATAATGGTGTATGAATATTCCAGAATATAATAATCTTGGACCCCACGTGAAGTTACCTATACGGCGATCGAGTAAACCGATACGCCGTGTGAAAACTAGAAGGGGGTTGAATAGTTTTGCCAATTAAAACTTGTTTTAAACTATATCGATCGACTTATGTCAATCTATTTTGGATGTGTGTTGGATGTTGATAAACAAACATATAGAAGTATAAGTATGTAATGAAAAGATAAGAGTAAGAAGCACAAAACCACAACGCGAGTATTTATAGTGGTTCGCTACAAGGACACCTTCCTTGCCCTACTACACACCCCGAGTCACCTACTCGAGAGTTCGTAATCACTACACGACATCGAATCCTTATGGTGGAGAAACCTTCACAACGTTGCCTACTCTTTTTCGGTACTAGGCTAACCACGGGTTCTTTCACACCAAGGTGAACCACACCTACCACAACGTCGCCTACCCTTTATCCGGTACTAGGCTAGATACCGAGTTCCATTACAATGGAGGAACTACTACCCAACACTACACCAATGACTAATCCCAAAAGAGACCAACTCCTTATTACAACATCATCAAAGATATCAATATCCTTGGATTTAATGCTAGTCTATCTTGTACATCGAAACACACCATATCGAATGTACATCTAAGGCACCTTTCACTAATGCCTTTAACTAAAGACACCCTTCACTAATGTCTTGTGACTTGACTTCTAGGCACCCTTCACTAATGCCTATAATACGGACGATCGACACCTTCACTAATGTTTTCGTCTTGACACTTGAGGCATCTTTCACTAATGTCTTCAACACTACACTTCTTAGAAGAAAGAAAAGAGTCATGAACAAGAAGACTTCAGTAGTCTTGATGATGAGGAAGCATGGCAACTCATGGACTTGAGCTTGCTTGACTTCAAAGGTGGTGATCTCGCCTTTAAGAGGAACCTATAGAATCACACAAAAACAAAACTACAACATAGATCACTTGGATCGGGGTTAGAGAGTTTTTAACTCAAGGAGAAAGTATGTTAGAAGGGGTAAGAAACAATGAAGAAATGGCTCACTATTTATAGAGAGAAAATGCCTCTTGTTCCCGGATCCCACGGATCCCTCCCACTAGGGATTCGTCTAGCGTAAAGCTAGGGATCCGTGGACGCCCTCTTTACCCATGGGTATTTTGGTTATGGGTCATGGGTTATGGGTTGATCCATGGGTCTTTTACTAGATACAATGTATCTTATGAGTGCAATGCACCTAGTCACATGGGTATGGGTCAATACCATGGGTTATGGATATTATCCATATATGATATAAGCATGATGTCATGCAATGGGTTATGGGTCAAGATCCATGGATATGGGTCCTGGAATTTGGGTTGTACCTAACTACATTCAATGTATTTGGTTAATGGGTTATGATACTTAAGTTTCTACCCATTTATATTACCCAATATACTTCATACTAGTTATGTGTATATTTTGCCCAAATATGTAAACACTAGTTGTTGTACATATGTAATACTAAATCATAAAATCACTTATACTTGTTTTAGTGTTTTATGTGAAAGCGTAAGTGTGTTAGAAACTATTAGTTCAAACCATTTACGTATTTTATTAGTTTCATTAAAATGATTTTACGTTTGTTATCGACAAAACATTAGAAGATCATAAAATATAAATAAACGTTTTACGGCTTATTTGTATTAACAATCTCCCCTTTTGTTGATGACAAAACATAAAATTATTTTAAGGAAAAGCTAAAATTGTAAAAGTTTGAATTTGTAGTTTTACTTTCTTCTCCGCCTTTTGTCGAAACAAAAGAGCTTGAAGAAACCAACACATTGTTTTAAGAAAAACATGTGAAAATAAAAAGTAGAGAGCAAGTAACGGAAAGGATCTCGCCTTAACTCCCCTTGACGAGTCCATCCACGCGAGGCGCCAAGAACATAATACTAAGCTAGTTCATTTGCAACTAAGTTTGCAAAAGATTTCGTCTATGTGACGAATGTGCTCCCCCTTGATGATTGCAATTTTGCAAAGGGATGTCATGAAATGTAATCCTAATATTGCAAGTAATTTTGCAATGTATTGCTTTGACACAAAGCTCCCCCTAGCTTTAGGGTGTCAAAGTCTTCATGTGTATATTGGATAACTACAAAACAAAGGTTAGAAACAAGTATAATGCATAATTTCCTGCAAATATGATCCAAGTTAGTAGAAAAATAGTTTTCTATATCACGGATCCCACGGTTCCCTCCTTGTAGGGATCCGTCTAGGCAAATTTAAGGGATCCGTCTGGCTGATGATTCATTTCAGCAATGGTGATATAACACATGTAACATATTGGATTTCACAAACACATCAAACCATGATACAAAGTGGCGTACATAATAGGTTTTAGAGAGAGAAAGCTAAGAGGTTTGGGAACTTAGTGAGAGAAAGTAAAATCTTATTATGAGCTCCAACCCTCTACCTTGGGAGGTAGAGGGTATTTATAGTATCATACATAAACGCCACCTACGGGCTGTGGATCAGGAATACAGTGGGTAAAGACCCGTCCGTCCTCCACGATGTTACTAAACTAAATACTACCTAACATTAAATAACTACGACTACGAGCTTTCTAATGATTACATATACTTGAGGTGACCGACACTTTAATAATTGGATTTACTAAATCCTAACAATCTCCCCCTAAGGGAGGTCACCTCAATTACATTGAATACAAACAGATATTACATTAAGATTGTTCTTGGATTCTTGTTTATGTTCATTGCTATGTAGCCCATAGTCTTTGATTCTTCATGTTTTGCATGTTTGGTTAATCCAAGTGGAGGTCTTTAACTGATCCACGTGATAATGAGTTTTGAGCCAACTTTGAGATCATCAGCTTCCATAAATCTCTAACTCTTTCTTTGTGTGAAGTTGTGACATTGGACCGACATGCTCACATTCTGGATCATGATTTCTTCTCATCAAAGTAGCGGAAGCTTTAGTTGATTCATGATATTTGCAGCAGCGTAGCAGAAGCATAGAGTGAGAATATCAGAGTCGTTGATGCATTTATCATGATTTCTTTTAGAGATGAATTTGTTGTGCGAGCATGCGGCTATGGATTGACCTCTCCATTCGATCACCGCAAACGTTGGGTGTACTGCATACAGCGATTAGCAATAAAGCGCCTCGAAGGTGTCTTTGATCACTTTTGTTGAATTGAGTTACGCCCATGGTTCCCGTTGATCGTACAAGCACCGCTCGTGATCGGTATAATTCAAGAATCTCCTTGCGGGGTTTCGTTTGCTCTAGCCGTTCTCAAACCGAACGTCTCAAAGAAGACAACACGGAGTGAGTGAACCAACAATTTGAGATTCACCGATTGATGAAAAGAGATTTGAAAAACAATTGTGTCGCTTAATAAAGTGTTTTTGCAATACAACGAAGGTTTTAAGGAAAATCAATTATCAATCATAAACACCTTTATTTTTGAAATATTAATACACGATCGATGTGCTAGAGAAAATTTTTTAAGCACAACGACCGGTTTTTCAAAGGTATCCGTCAATCCATAACTGAACCAGATTGATTCATAATTTTGAATCGCCCCATTGTTTCATTCGGTTGTCACATGGTTGATCTATTGGATAGATCTCACATGCCACCTACCAAGAGCTTGTTTGATGTTGGCTCTAGAAGGCTTTCCATCTTCATTGTGAATATGTTTGCATATCACTCGGATGTTCGGCAATACCACAAGGATAATGCGTGGGACTCTTAAAATATATTCTCTTTTTCCACATTGTGTGAAGCAGAGAGTCTTCATTGATGATGTCCTAATGAGATTTGTTAGATGATCTCGTGGCTCTAGACTCAATAGTGCACATTTGGTTCCTATCTGGGAGACTAGGGAGAGGGTCTCCTCTTCAATATCAACCATCTCTAAGGAAAGTCGATAGATAATGTAGGTTCCCGTGAGAATGAAACAAGTCCTTTTAGAGGAACTTGCGTAGCTTGGGAAGTTGTAGAAAAGTGCATCACTAGGTCTATGACTTCTTGTAGTGTTACCTTAGTAACAACCAAGAGCATATGTATTGAACCGGTTTACGCCCTAAGGTTGAATAATTAGAGGCTATTTCTTTTCACCATTTTCATATTCATTTCTTTTCATTCTTGAACCCTTCAAGATTACTTCGAGACTTCATTACTAGAACCTTGTTGGTTTTATTCCAAAGACTAGCTCGGTCTCCGTCCGCACTCTTCCCGTTTCTCACTTTTCTCGTTTTTTCATCATACCTAAGGACTTCTACACTATCTAGTGGATTGTCCTTGGGTAGATCCCTCCGTCTCTGGCGGGATCGTGGGAACGAATACCTAACCTAACCATCCTTATATCACCATACATATAGTAAATTTAGTCGGTCTTTTTGGTATTGTTCATCTGCCATTGGAACCAATTGAAAACCATTTGAAAATCAATCTAGGTATTTGTGATATATTATTAAAGCATTTTGTACCTAAATTGTTTTTGATATTTTAGAAAGGAGCTCCCCTCAACATGTGCATCGAATATTTGAAATCATTTTGGCACATGGAGGCAAGAGGAAGAATTTAATTCATTGATTAACATTTTCTAAATATATCTACATCACCTTCCGATCAAGATTAGTATTTTTCATACTTAGTTAAATATATTTTGGGAAAGAATGTGGTTTTCAAAGTTGCTCCCCTCAATATGTGCATAAAGATTTGAAAGTGTTTTGCACATATTAGGGAAGACCTGCACTTTGAAACAAATCAATCACGTTTCAATCCTTTTTGGTTTGATATAGATGCTCCCCCTTAACATGTGCATGGAAAATTTGAAATCGTTTGAGGAGAGCTTGTTGATCACTTACAAACCATTTGTCGAATTATCAGTTTAAAACCAATTTAAATCAGAAATTCTCCCCCGATCACAATTTTCAAATCATTTGAGATTTGTGATCTCTATAGATTTAAATTGTTTTTGAAAGCTTTTGAGGAGAATTGTGACTTGCTTATGAAAACATTTAACCGATAAGGATCAGGACCGAGACTTTAAACTCCAAAGATTAAACATGCTAGAGTATCTTTTGAAAACATGACAAATAACCTTTTGTTTTAATTGAAATCATTCTCCCCCTCAATCAATGACATAAGTTGTTGATTGAGAGATAGATGTTGACAAATGTCAAGTCCAGATGAATTTCAAAAATTGAGTCCGAGTTATTTTGCAAAGCTATTGGTTTTCATTAGATAACAAATATTTTTCAGAAGAATTTAGAGAAGGAAAAATATTTTTGAAGAAAACATTTGTCTTTTGGTGACAAACATTTGTTTTTAAAATCGAGCATGAGATTTGAAAAACAAGGTAAAGCATGGCTCGTTCTTTCTTTTAAAAGCGGGTATAGATCGAAATGACTATAAACCATTTGTTTTCTTTCTCACATTTTTTTTATTTTTTAAAATAAATTATGTACATTCGAACTTCATCTAAAGACCCGTGTCACTCTTTGAATAACGACACAAAGACCGTAGATGAAATCGAATAAAAGAAAAGATGGGAAAAATATTTTGACTTTTTCAAAGATTTTCCGATTTTATGGATTTTGGAAATTTTATATTTTTCTATTTTCTTTTGTGGGTTTTATAATTTTGTATTTTGCTTTTTGAATAAATAAATACAAGAGATGGATGAAGAAAAAACTTTTACTCCTTGTCTTCCTCTTGAAGATGTTTGAGTGTTTCCGGTTGTAGACTCTTTAGACCAAGTCGTGGAAGTATGAACTCAAAACGTTCTCTAGGAAGAGCTTTGGTGAAGATGTCGCTAAGCGGTATTCGGTCCTCACAAAATAAAGTTCCACCACACCGTTCTCCACTTGCTCCCTGATGAAATGATGTCGAATGTCGATATGCTTTGCTCTTGAATGTTGAACGTTGTTGCATGAGAGAGCAATGGCACTTTTGTTATCACAATACAAAGGGATTTTATTGAATTCAAAGCCATAGTTAAATAATTGGGATCTCATCCATAGAATTTGAGCACAACAAGATGACATAGCTATGTATTCAGCCTCTGTAGAGGATATAGAAGTACTCATTTGTTTCTTTGAAGACCAGCTCACAAGCTTATCACCCAAAAACTGAGCACCTCCAGACGTGCTTGATGTGTATCTTGACATCCCGCATGGTCAAGATCGCATAGGTCGTTAGTGACATACTGGGTGTCCTTGGTACCAAAGTCCCATGTTGATGGTTCCTTGTAGATACCGAAAGACCCGCTTAATCGCTTCAAGGTGCTTTTGGTAGGCTTAGCTTGGTATCAAGCACACATGCATACAACGAACAAAATGCCCGGTCTCATGGCGTAAGGTACATCGGGATCCAATCATACTACGATATTTAGTCCGGTCAACCATGATCCCCGAGAGGTCCTCATCTAGTTTAGTACGCTCCATCATGGGAGTGTCATCGTGGTCACAAGAATCAAATCCAAATTTCTTTAAAATCTCATTAGCATATTTAGATTGATTGATAAAATTCCTCCGGACTTTGTGAAATTTGTGATCCCAAGAAAATGACATTTGTCCCATCATTGACATTTTAAATTTGGAGCCCATTTCCTTAGAAAACGGTCACATTCATTGGGGTCGGTCGAGGTAAAATTAATATCATCAACATAGATTTGAGCGTGAATTAAGTGTTTTTCGACTTTCGGTGAACAATGTCGGATCAACTCGCTCCTTTCTTGAATCCGGTAGATATAAGAAACTTTGATAGCGTATCGTACCATGCCCTTGGAGCTTGCTTCAAACCGTAAAGAGCCTTTTTCAAGCGATAGACATGAGTAGGATGCTCGGATTTACAAAACCTTGAGTTGGCTAACGATACGACTTCTTTAAGATCTCCGTTAAGAAAAGCCGTCTTTACATCCATCGATGACTACCATGTTCTTACTTGCGGTGTTGGCGGAAGATTCGATTGCCTCGATACGTGCAACTAGAGCAAATGATTCTTCAAAGTCAATACCTCCTCTTGACGGTATCCTTTGCAACTAATCGAGCCTTATTCTTTAACACATCACCATGCTCATCAAGTTTTACCTTGAAGATCCACTTTAGAGCAATGATCATACTTATCGGGAGCGGTACTAATTCCCATACATCTAGTCAATCGAACTTATGAATTTCTTCTTGCATGGCATTGAACCAGCTGTCTTCATTCATGGCTGTTTTAACATCTTTTGGTTCGACCTTGGATAGTACGGAGTTGTTTACCAGTGGATACTGGACGAGAATGGTTTCCAATGATGTTGTCCAATGGATGGTCATGTGTCCATTTTATAAGGTGTTCGTGTGGTTGTTGTTAAGGAACTGAAGTAGCAGAGTTTGGATCTCCTGATGAAGATGGTTCTGGAGTTGGTTCAGGAACAAATATGTTCTCAAATGGAGCATCTTCGGGAGTAGCAAAAGGGTTGTCTCCATCATAGGTGCCAAAAACAATTCCATGATGTACACTTGATGATTGAGGATGTGATGATGAGGATGAGTGAACTGCAGTAGGCGCTTCTTGACTCAATGACATAGAAACTGATGGGTTATCTACGTTATCTGGGTTAGGGACCGCCTCTGTTGATGGATTTGACAGATCATTAGCAGTAGGCTCATAGTGTTCATCAAAAATTAGATCAAATAATTTCTTCACATCATCTTCCGAAGGGGGTACATATGGAGTTGCTGGTGAGGAATTTGGTACAAGAGAAGAACCAATGGGACTAATTAATGAAGGTTGTGATGCGGGTCCAGAACTTGATTGTCCTGAAGCCATTATTCGGTCAGCTTATCGAACATAACGTGAATTGTTTCCATGATATTTCGGGTTCTTTTGTTGTAGATTCGGTATTCTTTTCTGTTTGGTGCATATCCTACAAACACTCCAATGTCCGCTTTAGCTTTCAGTTTACCTAAATCTTGACCTTCATTCGTTGGATAACACAAAGCACCAAACACACGAAGGAAGGATAGATCAGGTTTTCGATTATGGACACGTTGATATGGAGTTTTCCATGAGTTGTGTGAATTAGGATCGATTTTGGGTGTAGCAAGCGGTGGCAATGGCTTCACCCAAAGAAACATTGGAACCTTTGAGTAAATTAGCATTGTTCTTGCAGCTTCAACAAGGGTCCAATTTCGCCTTTCAACTACACCGCTCGTTGAGGCGACGTGGAACACTTCTTTGATGGTGATTCCAATGCTTTCATAAAATTGACTTAATTCTTTGTTAACGAACTCCGTGCCATTTTCTGTTCGAAAAATTCTAATAGTCATATTAAGTCGAACCTGCAGCTATTTGATAAGTTTGATGATGACATCAGGTGTTTCATCCTTTGTCCTAAAAAACTTAACCCAAGTAAATCGAGAGTAGTCATCAACAACGACTAAAATATATTTCTTCCCATTTATCGTTTGCACTCTCATTGGTCCGCACAAATCCATATGAAGAGTATGAAGAACATGCATAACTGAGTTTGCAGGTTTGGGTTTGTGAGCATATTTCCTGCTTTTTCCCAATTGGCATCTTGAACAAAGATGATCTTTTCATACTTTAATTTGGGTAAGCCTCTTACAAGGTACTTTTGGAAAGATCATTAATGGTGCGAAGTTCAAGTGATTGAGACGATGATGCCATAACCATGACTTTGTTTTCAAGCCTTTGACAACAAGCAGATTGAGAAGACTTCATCATGTCTTCGATAGAGATGGTGTATAGGTTTGAACCCGTGTTCCTCTTAAAAGTTCCACACCATCAAGTTCTCTAACGAAACAAGTATGTTTTCTAAAAGCCACCTCTAGATCGGAATCACAGAATTGACTAACAGAAAACAAGTTATGACCAAGACCTTCAACATAATATACCCTCGATGATTACACTATCACCAACAACGTAATCTTCATAGCCCATAATTGCACCAAAATGATTGTTCCCGAATCTAATAGTCCGATGAATTTACTCACAAAGTTCATGAGCATGAGCAATCTCCAAATATATGCTTGGAACAACTGAGTCCGGTACTACGTAAGCGATTTGAACGACTGCGGTTGAACACAAACAAGAATGGATAATTGGATAATTGGGATCCCCATGCAAAAATGGGTTCCACTTGGTTAGACAAAGAGATTAGAACATCCACATCAGACACAGAGTCAATAAAATCATTAGTGGTAGATGTTGGGCTAGTAGAAATAGTAGATCTATTCAAAGCATGTTCACTTTCTAAAGGTATAGTTCTACCAGTGGGCATCCATTTCCTAATGGGCTTTGACTTAGAAAATTTAGGGCACAACTCATTAAAATTAAATTTGCGGCAGTAGGTATCCACTGATAACCTATTTTACTAAATTTTATTCCTGTGAGTTTCCAATGTTTTCTAACCTTCTTCCGCCTTTGCTTTCTAGCCTTCTTAGCTTGATTTTTGGCATTAACAATTTTAACTGGTATTTAACAAAGATTAATCAAATAATTCACACCACATACATGATTAGTAATAGAAACCAAGCAATCATCATTACATGTTTTGCCAAAAGTAGCGTAATTCGCATTAATTACAAAGACGCTTAGAGCTAACACTAGAATCAACACGATTCGCTTTATTCAAATTCTTCCTAAGGTGATCTTCTCTCTTCCATCGAACATTCCTAGCTTGCAAGGTCCTATCATTCTTTGTGTTGCCTTGAGGCTTTGACCGCTTCGCTTTGGTGTCACATTCTACTCATGTAGAGGAATGGGAACATTAGTTGGTTTTGCTACTTTTTGCATTTCAGGTTTAGAAGTGCTGGGATCTGAGCTACTTGAAGGCACATTAAAATTCACTTTCTTAATACTGGGCATAGAAGTGCTGGGATTTGAGCTACTTGAAGGCACATTAAAATTCACTTTCTTAATACTGGGCATAGAATGGGTTGCATACTTAGCACTAGGCATAGAACAAGGCATCACAGCTTTATCTTTCTCACATAAGGATTTATGACATGTTGCTCTTAAACATTCTATGACTCCGAGATCATTTGGCCCGAATGCAAGCAAACCTAATTTCACTATCAAGTGGTTTATTTATGTAATCCTCTTCTACAATCTCACAGAGACATTCTAGAATATCCTTAAGGTGAAAGAAATAGTTATGAAACACAAGTTCATTATTTCTAAGATGAGGAGGAATGTATTTAACAGTCACAGTATATTTAGAGTCTGCAGATGACTTTGATGCAACATTCTCATTAAAGACAAGTGGCATTTTCCCTTTTTCCTGACTCTTCAGATTCTCAATTTCCTTTTGTAACAAAGTTATTTTTTCATTGTTTTTGTCACGAGTGACTTTCATTGAATCGTATAACTCTTTGAAGTGTCGTTTGACCTTTTCATTTTCTTCTATAAAACTCTCATTTTCTTGTTGTAATACGTTAATGATGTTTTGAAGATGAAAGTTTTGAGAAACTTGAGAATCTAAAGGAGGAGGCATTTGGGAGCCGGTCACATTGTTCTTTTCACCCTTTAATTGTGAAATTTGGGCTTTCAACTTTCTCGATCGTGTTACGGTGAGCTTGAATCTATTCGTCACGTTTGTTTATTTCAATAAGCGCATCAAACTCGGAACATTTGAGGATGTCTTGATGTTTGAGGTTTTGAGATTTTCTTTGAGATGTTGATATTTTAGTTGCAAATCAAAATGTTCAACTTCTAGCTTAGAAAAATATTTTACCAAATTATCGTGATCATCCTGGTTAATTTTCTCATTTAGTTTTGAGTTTTTGTTTTCAAGCTCAATGACACGATCATGGGAAACTTTCAAAGCAACAGATAATTAATGAAATTGAGAAGCAGTAATAGAATGCTTAGTAACAGTATAAAACACATCTTGAGCAACATAACTCAAAATCAAGTTCTCATTTAAGATATGCAAATTCTTCCTTTCAATTTCATTATATTTGAGTTCCGCTCATAATCTTTGACCTCAACTATCATTGCATCAAATTCCTTTTCCATTTCTTTAATATCGAGTCTATTCCATTTGAAGACTCTCAAATTGACTTTTAATTGCTTAAAGAAAGGCATGACTTCGTTAAATAGCATTCTTTAGTTTGCTCAAAACCCTTTCCCTTTGACTATCCCAAGAGGTGTGATTCTCTTCTTACATGTCTTCTCAAAATCAACGAATAGTTGATAAACAACATACATGTTGATTAAGGTCTTCTATTAGTGGAAATAGTTCTAGGAACTAAATGCATTGATGTATTCGAGGATACACGTGAGTCAGCAGCACTTTCCTAAGGGGATTGTTTGTTTTAACAAGTACATTTGCTTTTGCTTATCCATGTCTTTCTTCCAAAAATTTGTTACGTGTTAATTGAGTTTGAGGCTTAAACATGTTCGGGAAATCCAATTTTCTTTAGTGTAATCATGGGGTTTGATCGTTATGTTTTCCTTTTACACTCGGGATCTTTTAGCTTCTTATCCATTTTCTCCCTAGAGGCATCATCTAATTTTCTATCCTCTTCCGTGCTTCCAATACATGATGGTGTTTTCCTAGGCTTAAGAATCTCATTACCATCGTATAGTACCTTATGAGCAGCTCTAGCCTTTTACCGACCTCGGATTTGGTTCCTCAACAAGGGAATACTATGCTTATCGCTTAAGACTCGTGCTTAGTGATCATGTGAGCGATCAATGGTATTCCTTGTACTTACAACTTATTTTCAAGCTTGTTTTTCAAAGTTTTAGATTGGAAAAGTCATTCAAAAGTTTTGATTCCTTAGCATTAAATTCTTGTTTAAGCACTTTAACATTATCTTGGAGTTCTTGCTTTTGCTTAACAGTTTTAGACAGATTTTCTTGTAAGGATTTAACTCTTGTTTTAACACTTCTTCTCTAAAATTACTTTTTCTAATAATTGTACACATTTGGTTATCCATTTCCTGCTCACGGGTAGTTAACTCAAACTTAGCACGTTGTTCATAAATAGCAACTTGTTCCTTATAGGCATTCAGTTCAGAGATAACAGAATCATCAGGGCACATGCGGTGTACTCATAAAAACATAGTCATCATTGACTACGGAAGATGCATCACTTGATACGATCTCACATTCACTTTGCATCACATATTGATCATATGGGACAATATTACTATTACCCCATTATCAATATCCGATTCATTAGTTTCATGTGATAGTACTTTGTAATGTATCTTTGCTCATCAACTTCATCGATAGTTTTAATACCTCAAATAATTGAAGCTTTGGATGGACCAACTGTTGAGGTGATGAGACCTTTGGAGAGACCATTGGTGAAATGCTAGCCATGAATATTGTGCAGGCAAGAGGTTCATCATCGACATCGAGTCATATGCATCACGGTCAAGAACTTGAAAGGCATTTTGATGATTGTGACCTATTTCGAATTGGTCGCTCATCCACATCAAGATCATAGGTTTTGGCATTTCCAAGAAGAAACAACAACTCTTCTTCATCCAAACCACTCCACCGTCCCGAGCTTGCACCAAAGAGATCTTGTCCTCAAGTACTTTGCATTTTGAGGCGTTTTGGAGATGTGCGTTCCTTGCAATATGTCCTTCACCACCACAGTTGTAGCACTTGATTTGCTTTACTTTTCCTTGAATTACATTCCTTCCACGATTCGATTAGCCACATACCCTCCACCTACTCCACCCTTTCCTTGTTCATACCGTCTCCTTGCACCTTTGGTTGCACCATGATCTTACCATCTCGACAACAGCATGATTGTGTAGATTGTATGTAGTTCGATATCATTGTTAGTGTATGGAGTGAGGTTTAGGTTTTGCTTAACCATAAGAGCCAACCGATTGATGAAATGTTCTATGACGGTGTTTGAGTCGAGGAGGCTTATATGTTGGATCCGGAATGAGCTTGTAGTTACCATTACCCGTGGGTATGACTTGAGAAGCTTTGGTGGTGATTCCTACATTGGTGTAAAGGTCGTTGAATCATTTGACGAACTTGCATTACCGAATTTGAATCGAATTTTTCCAAGATCATTCATTCAAACATAGCATGTGTCTCATTTCAAGCGAGAACGCATACAATTGCTCATAGTTAGTGTTCCTCAAACCTTTAGTCAACTTGACAGAAGTGACAAATTTGTGCCATTCGGGATTCATGTTGTTCACAAACTTTGAGTTTAGCTGAATATTTGGCATAGTCATTTTGATATTCCTCATGTCATTCACAAGCTTGTGGAACCTCACGTAATATTCAAAGTGACACTTTCCCCGGTTTCATCTTAAAATGCTCAAAGTCATCATAAAGTTGTGATTCTCTGTCTTCTTTAGTTAATTCGAGAACCGAGAGAAGCATCTTGACATTGTCCCAAACCGCCTTGGCTTTAGTGTTGTGATTGATTAACTTGTAGATGTCTTTTGAAGACCACAAGTATAATGTTTGAAGCCCCGATATCAAGATCGATCTCTTTTCTCCTTATCACCGAGCTCATCATACGTCTTTGGTCCATCCAAACCTAAGATCACCGTACCATCCGCAGCAGCTTCAAGTGTGTCTCTTGTAGTCTCAATCGATAAGGTCCTTCATCAATTAATTTGAGAATGTTAACCCCATTTTCCTTTCCCAAACAGTACAACCTAATTTGTTGAGCCCATGAGTCATAGACAGTTCTGTCAAGCATAGGTGGACGAGTATCTGATCCAGCTGCTTGAACGTCCTCAACAACAAAAGAGATGATTGTAGGCACGTTGGTAGACATGATTACAGATTTCACGGGATTTTATAACTCTATGATTAAACCGAAAAATAGATTCTTTCACGGGATTTTACTAAATCAAGAGAAAACCGTAAAACGTAATACAAGGAAAATACTAAATTGCTCAAAGAGACAAATCGCTCAAAGTGACAAATCGCTTTGATAAGACAAATCGCTTAACCAATCAACTCGCTTCAATAAGCAAGTCGCTTAACCCAACAAACCTCTTAAAATGACAAGTCGCTTAAAATGAACAAGTCGCTTGAAGTGACAAATCACCCAAATACAACAACTCGCTTAAACTAACAACTCGGTTAAATAAGCAAGTCGCTGAAAATGACAAATCGCTTCCCCGCACAAATCGCACAAGTACAGCCACTACCCGGATAAATCGCTTATATAAGTGATTTGTAGCGATACTAAATCGCTTCCAAACTAAGACAAATCGCTCGTCGTAAATCTTTTACGAGACACAAATCGCTAAATTTAAGACAACACAAACGCCACCTTTAAATCCAAAACAATCCAACCACGGTGATTCAAGCTTTCCAAATCAAAACCTAAGCACTTATGATGATTCTAAACACAAAAGTACAATCAAAATCCAAACTTTAACACAAGAAATGGTCCAAATGATGCAAATACCACTAAACTTTTCAAACCCAAAACCATATAAAACCACTAGAAATCCAAGTATATGTAGAGAGATGATCAAACCATGGCTCTTGATACCATTTGTAACATATTGGATTTCACAAACACATCAAACCATGATACAAAGTGGCGTACACAATAGGTTTTAGAGAGAGAAAGTTAAGAGGTTTGGGAACTTAGTGAGAGAAAGTAAAATCTTATTATGAGCTCCAACCCTCTACCTTGGGAGGTAGAGGGTATTTATAGTATCATACATAAATGCCACCTACGGGCTGTGGATCAGGCATAAAGTGGGTAAAGACCCATCCGTCCTCCACAGTGTTACTAAACTAAATACTACCTAACATTAAATAACTACGACTACGAGCTTTCTAATGATTACATATACTTGAGGTGACCGACACTTTAATAACTGGATTTACTAAATCCTAACAACACATTATGTTAATATCAAAGTGAGATATGTATTTATACAACATAATCATATACCGTAAATATAGAAAGTATGATAAGGTTTTAAATGTACCTTTTTGAGGGTCGTTAAGCCCTTATTTGATAACTTTTGTATCCGTTATTGCTTAATATCGTTCCTTTTCACTTTTAGGTCTCTTGAAGGCAAAGCTGCAGAATGGCATTTATTTGGACGAAAAGGCGCAGATATATGAAGAAATGGCCAAAGTCAAGAATCGAGACACTTAAGTCGCTAAATTACAAGGGACAGCATCATCGCTAATCTGACGCCGTCGGAGGAATTTGTGATGACTCGTAAGAGAAATTGCTAGTTTTGAAGGACGACGTCGGGCTTTAAAGAGTAGGCCGTCGCAACTCGACGGCCTAGATTCAATCCGACGGTGTCGAAGCTAAAGAGGACGGCGTCACAAGCATAAGGTGACGCCGTCGCAAGATTAACAGCCAAGACGAAACCCTAGGGCGGCGACACAGCGGCCACAAATCATAAGGTGGTCGTCGCACATGTAATCTTATATATAGAATCCAAATTTTCGCTTTAGGGAGTAGTCTTTTGGGTAAACTTTTGCAAGAAACCTAAACCCAACCAAGGTCGTATTTTAGGGTTCTAAACCCTATCTTACACCAAGATAAGTTGTTTACTTCATTAATTTAATTATGTCTTCAATTATTTGTGTGTATGCTTGCATGTTATCCATGTCCGGCTAATTTACTTGTGTGTTTGCTTAGGAATATGAAACTTAATTATTGAATATTGATTGGTTGTTTCTTATCTTAGTTGATTAATGATCTAGTAATGCGATAAGTCATTCGTTGTACTAATGCTTGATTAATCTTTGTGAACCTTAGGTTATAGCACTTTGAGTTGTTGTAAGCTAAACTATCCAAAGAGGCCTTAGAGTTAGAGTTTATCATTCCTAGTGGGTTTTAGGCGAGACCTTTGGTAACTTCAAAGAGTTAGGAGAAACGCATACCCTACAACTTTAGACACACAACACAATTAGGAATAAGGACGTGACAATTCAACCACCAATAGGAGATAATTAAGGAGTAGTAAAACCTAAGTAAACACATCTTTAAACTATCATACGAGCACACAATAATTAGACATAGACTACCACCACCTTAGTTTAGATAATTAGATAAAAGTAGAGTAATCGGTGAAATACCAACCCCCAAATCAAAACCCGAGATTCGTACTTTTCCTTTTCTAAAAAGCATAAAAGATAAAAAATAATCTTCCTCAACCCCAACCTTAACGTAGTAACTTCTCACTAGCATTCCTATTCCCCAGAAGCGATATCAATTCCGTGGCTTACCCTAATACTAGACTACAACGATTAGGTTCATCGCCTAAGGTGTTGAAAAACTTGCTCGACAAAAGGAAGTTCCTTTGACCCCGAACGCATGTGTAAGCGTATCAAAGTAGCATGTATTTTCATTTAATAAAACTAGAGATATAATATACATGACTCTAAAAACTAAGAAAATGATCGATACATGACTTGGAATTACTAGACTTATCTAAGTAACGCTTGATACTAGGACACTACTAAAATCCTCTAGCTCAAGTTTGTTTAGGTTTAATCTCGTCGAAACGTTCGAGGAGGTGATATAACATGAAACGTTGATCTTCTCGTACTTCATGTATCAAACTTTCAACATTTTGACAATGGTAACAATCTTTGTCATGGCTAGGTAGTGGTGGTGGAAGAAATGAAATTGCTTGATGCGAAGGATCAAGTGAAGCGGGTTCATGGAGCCTCAAATGATGGAGGGATTGGTGGGCGCATTTGAAGATGGCTCGACCAAGAATGATGGTTGTGGTAGAGAAGTGTCAACTTCCATATGGTCGGGTGGTTGACTTTGATAATTTCTCATAATCCAAATGGGATTATATAATGGTGATGGCGAAAAGGAAGCGGAGCTAGTGTTGACTCAACACCTTGATTTTGTACCATTATTCCTCCTAATGAGGAGAATGTTCTTTGGTGGAGGAGGATGAGACGGCCTAGGAGGTAAATCCTCTAAATTGTAGCGGTGTGGTGATGATAGTGGAGTTGTAAATGAGATAGCTCTAGGAACCAATGGTGATGGTTTAGTGGAGATGGGATTGTTTGGCCTAGGAGGTATGGTGGAGTTTTGCATAGGTAGTTTTGTGGGTACTATCCTTTTAGGGATTGGTTTGATTGGTGGAGGAGCAATCCTTGCATTTGTGGACTTGACCGAAGATGATTCTGTTGAAGAGATTTCGTGTACAACACGAGAAATTTTCTTAGGTGGTTCTTTGGTGGATAAGTTGCTACTTGGAGTTTTCCTCATGATGAGATGATTTCAAATGGTTTGCAAAGGTTTATAAGTCTGAAAATGAGGATAAAGATGATGACTTTAGAAATCCTAACAATGTGGTTTATAAAGCAAGGAATTTGGCAAGTGCATTGAGACTTAAGCCACTAAAATTCATTGAATGTGATGATTAACATGCACAAGAGTCAACTTTGAGTTTGTACATATCTAGGAACTCATTTAAGATGAGATGGAGTGTTTAAGTTAGAAAGATGAGTTTGAAATGATTGTTTTAGCTAGAGTTGACATAATAATTGAGGGATCCGTCAGGCTAATCCTAGGGAAATCCCACTAAGAAAAGATAGTAATGATGTTTGTAAGGTCTAATGCCTCTTCTTAAGTGTTTGTTTATCTAAGTGTCTTAAATGAAGGGGTGCTTAAGTACTTGAGGGTAATGAGTGATGTAGCTAATGATTGCCTGGAACTTCCATGAGTACCAATGAAATGAACAAAGATGTCACTAAAGATTTTTGAGAGTGTCAAGTGAAGCTAAATGTTCCTAGAGATCGAGATAGTGACTTAGAATAATGTTTTGGAGAATATCCTAAAGGCTTAAGATGGAAAACTAGAATTTGATCAATTTTGACCAATTTTGAGGTAAGGATGATTATGATCAATTTTGCCATAATCTAAAGATTTCCAAAGTTAGATATGAGGGATCATGTGAGAAATGATGTGAGTATGAGATCGGAAGAGTAATGGGTTTAAGAGAAACGATAGATCTACAAGTATCTTGATTGTGATCTAGGTGAGTTATGTGTGAGTAGGAAGGATCTACTTAACTTGATAAAGACTTAATTTGCCTTAAGGCAATATGTCTAACTTAGAGTGAGGTGTTCTAAGGACATGTTTGAAATACAATGTTTGCAATTGCATTTTCTGTTTGCCGGATCCCACGGTTCCCTAAGAGTAGGGATCCGTCTAGCACAAAATTTGGGATCCGTCTATCTGCTAAGCAGAACCTTTACTAAAGTTATGCAATGATTTTGACAATGCATTATATTCCAAGGTTAGTTTAAGAGGTTATAATACTAAGATATCAAATGTAAGATGTTTTATTTCATGAAGGAAATTGGATTACATTGATAAAGCATGAGTACAAAAGGATTGATCCTCTTTGAAAGACTACTAAGTTCCTTGAGCATTTTGCTAGAAGGATCATCAAGTGGTTAATGAGTGTTGGTGGAATCAAGAATGAAGAAAGTCTTCATGAGAGATGTGTTTAGCGGTTCCATCTTCTTGTTCACAAGCACGCATAACGGACTTTGAAGTTGAGGATGAAAATGCATGACGTTATGATAAGTAGCGTCAAGAACATTCCATAAGGGATGAGTTTATTCTTGGAGCCTTGAAGATTTACAATTCTCCTTGCGAAGAAGTAGGCGAGATTGTATGGTTGTTGTGTTAGCAAACAATACATTATGTGAGCACAACAAGCGGGAAGGATTTCGATTTCTAAGACTCCAAACATTTTCACGTAGAATGAGTGCAAGAGGTTTGTACTCTTCTCGAATGTCCGTGTAAAGATAATGTTTGGATCGAGTAGTATGGTCGAGGTTTGCATATTATGCGATTCAAATCCTCCGGGGAGGGTATGTGTGAACAACATGGACTATTTTCTTCACGAAAGTTGAAGAGAGAATCAAGAGACCAATCTTCGGTGAAGGCACATTGTCCATGATTTGGAATCCGGAGGATGTGAGAAAATTTCCCAAGGGTTAAAATAAACTTTTGGTTTTTGATCCAAAACCAAAGAGATAGAGAGCGATCCTCGTTACGAACGAATTCAACTTGACGAAAGAATTCCATTATGAACCTTGGACATATCTTCTCGTTGATTTCGAGAAGACATTCTAGTCCTATGGCTCGGAAGGAGGTATTGATACGTTCTTCGAATTGTAGAGAGGTGTCTACAATACATCCTTCGTGGAAGTGATGGTTTTTGAGGTTATTGAACCCACGGACATGATTTGCCAGTGTGTTGGGCTCAAGGAGATGTTCGGAGTGTAGACGCTAGTGAGTGAAAATCAAACTCATATTCATGCGACATAGTTGAACCTATAGAAAAGATGAGTTAATAGAAAGTGATGTTTTGTGGTCAACCAATGATTATCTAACGTTTTTACTAGATTTTTATTAACAATGGTTTTTAACAACAATGACACTTAACTCACTTAAGGTTTTGACATTCTAGTGGAATATTACTTTTAGAATGAAAGTGGTTTTATTTTGCATGAAAAACTGTTGTCCAGGAGTACGGTTCCCTTCTATAAGGGATCCGGCTAGTCTATCTTTCGGGATTCGTGGATCTGTAGTAACAGAAGCAGATTTCTTGATAAAAAAACATAGGTTTTTAGATCTTATAGTTTTATACCAAGATATGTGTTTTTAGCCTACATTTTCTTTTAGCATGCATACATGGCTTTCTAATGTATCACGATAGAATGAAATAAATTAAAAGAAATTATAAACACATTATGATAATAATAACCTAGATAACTAGACTATTAGTAATATTTCATTTCAATGCTAAGAATGATACAAAGGATTGGGTATATGTTAGCCTTAATAGTTATTAATAGAAGTGATGGTCATTCACATTTAGGAACTTTGTAACGTGTGTTAGATATCGTACTAGAATAGTCAACGGGCTCGTGGATTGGGCTAAGCTAAGTGGGTAATAGTTTAGTTAAGTTAGCCTTATGTAAGTTACTATCCAATCCAACCAAATCCAAGCCCATACAAGGCCCATGGCCAAGCCTTAGGGCATCTAGTTACTTGTACTATAAATACCCCTCAAATGGTCTACGCGTAAGAATTCAGTTTTTACGGATAAGCTTTTGGTGCAAATTCTTCGTGCTTCAACGGTTATCGGTGCTTCCTCACTTGGAAAAGTTTGTGGAACACTTGACTTTGGATATCTTTACATCGTATAAGTGTAAAGGATTTTAGTTTTAAACCTAAGTTTACGCATAAGCATAAAAGCTATTTAGTAACACTCTACGCCTAAGCTAACACTTACGCGTAAGGTTTTTACGACTAAGCATTTTGTTTACGCATAAGCTTACGCTTAAGCCTAAAGGTTATGCGTAAGATAGTGTTTACGCATAAGGAATCCTACGCATAAGCAGTCTACACATAAGAATCCTACGCCTAAGGAACCCTATGCCTAAGGAAGTCTACGCCTAAGCAAATCCTACGCATAAGGACTAATTCCTACGCTTAAGAACATGTTTACGAGTAAGATTTTGAGCAAAACTTCAAACGGCGATAACTTTTGAACCGTAACTCCATTTTCAGCATTCTACCCATCAAAACGACCGTGAGAATCGAGGAGAATGACACGTCGAATAAAAGTTATTGAGGTTTTAAGTTTTAGACCAAATTTTCACTACAACAAATGAGCTTAATCTTCATCAAACACAACTCCTTTATCGTTGAATCGATCCTACATCAAATTTATCATCAAATACCTTCATCAATGGCTACTCAACAAGACATTCATGCAACTAGTGCCGAAAACCGTCCTCCTATTTGGAAAAAGGTGGATATCTTCAATAGACAAGTCGATGCTTCGCTACATCAAGACCAAACCTAATGGAAAACTCATGATTCAATCCATTACGAAACAAGTCCAAGACCAAGACCGAAATCCTAATGCAACACCTCCCGTCCCACCATCTTTTCATGCTCAAAATGAATCGAGAATATCAAGAGGAGCGAAAGCAAGTCGAAGCGAGATGACATGGCAATTTACATTGTCCAACTGGGGTTGCCAAGAGACATCTTTCTTTGCAGAGACAGCCAGAAACCGCTTTCGATATGTGGGAACGTGTTAGACGGCTTTGTTATGGAACAAAATTGGTCAACAAGATACTAAGAACAAGTCGCTAACCGCATGGGAGAAGTTTACATCTACTCCGTGAGAATCCATTGAATCCTACTATGGAAGGTTTTGCACTTTAATGAATGAGCTTATCAAAAACAAGTTGGCACCCGTAACTATCGTGAGTAACATCAAATTTCGAAAAATCTTCCGTAAGAATAGGGATGATATGTCACTATTGTCAACCAAACAAAGGACTTACATCGGTGAACTTTGATCAACTAAACGATTTTCGAAACAAAACCAAGTCAAGTCAATGAAGTTAGGAAAGAAAGATTGGCAAAGAATCATGATCCTTGGCACTAATTGCAAAGACCGCAACTCCTAGTGAACTCACAACAACAAGCTTCATCATCTTCCACTAACAACAATTTGCAACACTACATTCCACAACCACAAGCTGTTATCCCTCAACAACAATTCTATCCACCAGAACAACAAGTCAATCAACAACAACAATATCCACAATACCAAGAACAAGGAATCACTGATCCTGACACTGAACAAGAAGAGGCTTTTGTCAAATGCATTTGCATTTTTGAGTAAAGCATTCAGAGGACGCTATTCCACACCAACTAACAACAACCAGAGGATTTCATCAAACACTCGCAAGTGCAAATTGCACACCGGGTTTGAATATGGGTCATCAAGGACACATGGTTGGAGTTATTGGAATCGCAGGATATGCTCTTGGATTTTGCATTGGTAATCGAGCGGTTTCGTATCGTAGTGTCGGTTGGGTCGAATGTTGGAAATCGATGGGATGAATGTTGGGAATAGAGCGATGGGTAATCGAATGGGAATGTTGCGACTCCATCATTGGGAATTATGGAAATATGAATCAGGCTAATCGGGTTACGTGTTACAACTGTCAAGGAGTGGGTTACATGGCAAGGAATTGTCCTACTAAGCCAAAAAAGAAGGATCTTGCGTATCTTCAGAAAGTTATCATGTTGGTACAAAAGGAAGAAGCAGGACTTGGTTGAGTGCCGAGAACATGACTTTATAGCTATTATGGATTATTTTGAAGACCGAGAGGACATCAATGCAAACCGCATCTTCATGGCAAATCTTTAGAAGCTAAATGCGACATCGACTCGACGGACCTCCTGCTTATGACGCCAATGCAAGATCTCGAGGTACCAATCATTGATCCATGCTATAACAATGTCATATTTGATGTGTTTACTCATGACGAACAACATTCGTGACACCAAAGACCTACTTATGATATATACCGGACAATCCGAGTTGTAGCAATACTAACTCAAACTCCGGATGTGGATCCTAATGGAGGCTGTGTGGCACAAAATACTGAGACTGGTGAGGACACACGTGCCTTATTTGAAACATTAATCAATAATTATGGCATTGAAATTGAGAAAGTAAAAAAGGTCAATCGCGATGTTAAGGCGGTGAATGATAAATTGACCGCTGAGCTTGAGAGGTACAAGGAGAATGCAAAAGCCTTTGAATTTCACAAAAACAAAGAGTCAGAATTAGAAATTGGTTATCGAGATTCCGTTTTAAGAGAAAATCAATTGCAAATCAAGTATAACAGGCTTGATGTTAATTTTAATTTGAAAATTAAATCTTTAAACGAGGAAATTTTTAATCTTCAAAACCAACTTTCTAAACAACAAGCAACCTATTCTGATCTTGAAAAAGAAAAGAAACAGCTGATTGCTGATTTTTCAAAACGAGAAGATTCTCTTCTTGATGAAATTCTTGATAAAAATGAAAAGATCAAAAATTTGGAAAATTTGCTTGTTACAACGGGTCATTCATCCAAATCAACCAATATGCTGATTAATCAAGTTAATCCGTAATATCATACTACTCAAAAAATGGCTCTTGGTAACAAACCTCCTTGTTTCCTCAAGAAAGCTCAAAAGAATGTTGTGAACAGTGGACAAGCTTTGCATGAACCCTTAAATGTTCGTGACTCTTATGAAACGTTAGAACTATCTGATGAGAGTAGATCAAAAATGAAACAAAAGAATTCCGAAATAAAACCAATTGATTATAACAAATGGAACAAAATTACTAGCATTTCTTTTGTTCCTCAAAAAGAAAAATCAAAGTTTTCCATAACACCCAGTGTCTCAAACAGTGTGTCAACACCAGTTTCAAAACCAGTTTCAACTCCTGTAGTTGTCTCAAAATCACTTTCGAACATTGAACAAATGTCTTCAAACAATCCTTTTATCATAAGTGATGCTAGAAGCATTTTAGATGACGTTAAAACTAGAATTGGGAGACTTCAAGAGACTGTCAAATCTAAAACAATATTACAACTAACATCTGGTTTTCTAGTTTTGATGATGAAAATAAAAGTTTTTGAAACTCAAATTGCCCTCATTGAATAACATCAATTCAAGGGTAATTCATTTGAACAAGCATTTTGAAAGAAACAATTGACTTTGTCAAGGACCATAAATCCCTGGTAAAGAAAGCTAATGAAAGTGTTGAACACATCAAAGTTTTGGAAAATTTAAATGATTCTCTCTTCAAAGATGTTCTGTGTACTGATATTATGTCCATTGTTTTACAAACATATTCTGTTGAAGACCATGAAAGACTCCAGTCTGAGACCTCTGTAATTGTTTCAAAATATGAAAATGCTCTTGCAAAACTTGAAAAAGAAAATGTCTCATATTTTAAACTACTTGATCAAAAAACTGAGGAATGCAAGTATGACAAACTGTCGTATGAGCGTGCCTACAAGAACATGCAAGAACAAAGTGATCTTTTGAGGGCTCAGCTGGACAGTCTAAAAGGAAAGGCAGTGGATACCAAGATTGCAAAACCATTGACTGATGAGAAGGAGAATGCTCCAAAACAGGTTTTCAAACCTAAAATGTCTATTTCTATGCCTCCTCGGAAAGTCAATGAGAAAAAAGATTTGTCAAAACCAGTCACTCCACCAGCCTTGACTAAGCAAAAAGAAATTATTGTTGAAAATGAAAAAGCGGTTATTGAGAATCCAAAAGTTTTAGCACCTGGCCTTTTTAGGATGAGTTCTACTAATGCGTCTGCCTCCACATCTAAATCATATGGAACAAACGATATAAGTTTAGAAAAGCACTCTAAAGAGACTAGGAAAGCTGAAACCACTTCTCTTGATAAAAATGTAAATCCTAATACGTGTGCCTTACCTTCTACAGGACTAGAAAGCACCTCTAGGAGCAGCATACTAAAGCCTAAGAGCAATACACGGAACAATAGAGTCTCGCATGCCTCTAAGAGTAGTAGCTTGAATAAAGAGAAGAAAGTAGAAGACCACCCTAGGAATTTACCGCTTTATAATAAGAAAGACATTTCATCTGAATGTAATGAACCTATGAAACTTGCTAAGTCTAATGAATGTAATGAACCTATAAAGAAATTATAGTAAGCTTTAATCATTTGGTTAGTTGCCATGTCTCAGACTCGCATTCAATACATCGCTTGCTTTCACTTATTAAATTGTATATGATGTTTTATTGGTCTGCTATGTGTATGTTTTGATTACCCCTTGATTATCATGCCTTGTTGATTCGGCTCGCACAATTACTTCATTAACATCTTTGCATAGGTAATGTAAGCCCTAACGGATAAATAATTTAACTAAGTAATCATTAAGTTGCACTCAGGTCGGATTTCTAATTAGTCGTGACAGGACTTTTTATTAAAGAAATCTATGGAATTTAGTTAAGATAAACGTAGGAACGAATACGCTTACACTAGCAACCATAGATAAAATAGCGTAGTTAATACTCATCATATATGACTAAATGATTAACGAGCATATCTTCCTTACTATCGGCTTGACCTCTTATCTGCTATTTGTCTTCTATCTGTGTGTGCGTCATTCGCTTATGTACTTTTATTTTATTTTTTAATTAAACTACACAATCATGCTAGTCTCACAAGCTGAAAACCCCCTTTGCGTTAGATTAGTTTAATTAGACTAACTTTAGGATTAAAATATCGATAGATATTTAAGTGTTAACATTCCACTCTTAGTGATCGACACTACTTATTAACTAGGCTACATGGATCGGGTATACTGCTCGTTAGTATTTGTTATAGGTTAAGTCGGCTAAATATAAATATTAAAACTTGATAACAATAATTACCTATACTGAACGACATATCAAGTTTTTGGCGTCGCTGCCGAGGAATGAATTGTTTAATACTTGCGTATTTGTTAGTATAATAATTCAGGTTTTTAACATTAGTTATATCTTTTTATTTTTATTTTTATTTGACTAAATTTGTTATATATTTGTATTGCTTGTGTATTTGTGTTTTTCTGCATTTTTCTTTTTTTTATGTTTGTTTGATTTTTCTATTATTTTTGTTTGTTTTTGTTTTTTGTTTTTTATGCATTATTACTGTCTTATGTATTTTGCTGAACTAAACGATACGGCGCATCTAGTCTCATAGATATGGCATATTGCGTTTTTATTTTTCGTGCAACGTATCTTATTTAATTATTCGGGTACGACGCATCTAATCTCATAGATACGGCGTATTCTGTTTTAAATCAGAATTAATTAAAACCCTTAAAAGTCATACGGCGCATAAGTTTTAGCTTATACGGCGTTTTAATCAATTTTTCAAAAACATATCCGAATTTTTAAATCCATGTTGTATCGAATTATCTCGATACCGTGTATTTATAAATAAAAAAGTTTAGATTTTAAACATAACGAGAGTACGGCGTATAAGCTTTTGCATATACGGTGTACTTATTTTTTTCTATATAAGCAAATTAGAAAACTAAACATATGGCACATTGATTTTGGTCAGTACGGCGTATATTTTTATCTGATTAAAAGGTTGATCTAAATTTTTATTTCTAGTATACGGTGTACCTAGGTAACTAGATACGGAGTATCGTCTTCAGACCTCAACAGCTTTTATTTTACTTTTTATTGTCAATATTCGTGCTTAGTATCTTGTACCCTCTTTCTTCTGGGCCCACCTTACTGACGAATTTGTTTCCGTTCGCAGGAATGACCATGGAAGATATCACTATGGATGACTATTTGGCTATAGAGCAAGGGAAGCTTTTGCAAAACACTGGTAGTTCATTGGAGAAACTATGGTTTCTATGGAACGAAGATGATGAGTGCGATACTTACGAGATTGACTTGAGCGAATTCCCAGTGGTTCGTATTCATGATCATTCCTCAGAAAAATGAGCATGGAATAATGAATCTATGCACTCTTGCATCGACGAAACTTATGATGCTATCATTTGTGACTTCACACCCATATTGGATTGTCTATTTGCATCAAGACCTCATACTACTGTCTGATTTTATTCAATTAAGACTATCAAAGGAACGTATGAAACTGAAGAGGTTGAATTCAATATACTTTCAATCGGAGCCGATTTGTTTACCTGGGAAACCCCTCTTGAAACTACATTAAAAGAGTTTAAACGTTTAGGTGACATAGGGTATGATTTTTTTACTTATAATTTGATGATGAGCTACACCGAAGCTGAATTACTCCTCCTATGGCCAATAATCGAGTCCAAGGGACTTATTTGGACAACTATTGGAGAGGATGAAGGTAGGTTTCGAATTGAGTGTACGAAGAAAGCAAATGATACATGGGAATCACGCCTCCCATCTCGAGATAGAATAACTAGCCGTGATAAGTAATTTGATATCGCAACACCTTTCTATTACCCCTATGTTGAGCAATCGAATAATTTGAACAAGGACAATCTTGATGATTGTCACACCCCCAAAATATCGCAGCGGAACGATAGTGTCATTGGGTATGACGTCATAGCACAAAGTATGGATACAGAAAACGACCTCTATAATGAGACGTTTTGAAAAGTTTACCATTCGATTACATAAGTTAAAGTTTACAAGCAAGAAATCCCAAAGTTTGATAATACACAAAGAGTTTACAAAACATGTCGAATGGTAATTGTTAAAAGCACAAGACTCAATGTATGCCATGCACCCAAAAGCTCCATGAAATGCTATCATCTTAAGACACGAGATAAACATGCTAAAAGTGTCAACACAAAGGTTGGTGAGTTCATAAGTTTGTAATAAAATGATCTAAAATACTTTGAGAAATGTTCACACAGCAAAGGCATTGTAAATCCACCCGCCCAAGTTCGCCCATACAAAACTTGCAACCGTGTGTTCACAACCCATTGCCAAAATATAGTATATCAATCATGTATGCATATATCATAGTAGTTAAAAGTATAAATGTCACCATTAAAGGTCTTCCAACAACGCGTGTTGGGATGTTCCTCCAACGCTCACGTTGGGATGTATCCATAAAATGGCCTTCCAACATATAAATGCGGGATGTTCCTCCAACGACTCACGTTGGGTCGATCAAATTAATGGCCTTCCAACGTATAAATATTGGGATGTTTGTTTAAGTCTTAATCACTACACGCACCAAGTCTAGAGTATATGTAATGTTGTTTGGCAATAGAGTTTAAATGTTTTGATAAATAAGCATGTATCTCGCCCCAAATAGTTTATAAGAATTTAAACGAGTAAAAGCGGGGTATGAACTCACCTGGTGTGATTAATATGCTAACAAAATGATGTGCACGAAAATGAGGCTCGGAAACTATCCGCGACCTAAAATGAATGTTATGATTTGAGTTATGATATGTAATGAGTTATGGTGTTATGTTATGCATGCATTTCGTATGTTATTTATACCATTTGCGAGTTTTGAAAATAATACTTATCGTCGAAAAATACTCTTTTGACGTCTTGACCATTCTAAAATCACTTTACAAGCATTTACGTCAAAATGTCATCCTACAATAGTTTCGTAATGATTTATAGTGAAATTAACACTTTTCGTCGTAAAACAATGTCGTCGGAAATTTCTTGAAAGTGACAAAAATGGCTTTGAAAGACTAGTCGTAAAATGGTGTACGTCGAACGTTAGGAAACGAACTCGACGGTTTTGGAAAGTTTGTATCAAAATCTAGAAGTTTCAGTTCATGAGTTTTCGTCATAGAGGTCTCGATCATAAAGATAATAAGGGTTAAAGATGGTGATTTTGTCTAATTGTTGTGTAAAAAGTGAGTTTCGCCAAGTTTAAGCATCCATAAATAATTTATTAAAACTCCGCTATACAAACGGTTGGTCGCTTTGAAAAATATGCTCGGTGATCTTGATTTTATTAGAAGACATTTCGTTCCAAAGTTCCACATCATCGTTAAGCGACCTCCAACATGGTCGTTTTAGTTACCGTAATACTTATCTCGTAAAATAATATAGTTTTTCAGAAAATAATAGTTACGGCAATTTTATGAAAACGTGCATATCTTAGTCGTTTCAAATCCGTTTTCTACGTATAATATGTCCTTAGCTTCGTATCGAAGTATACTAGTATATTTTTGATAAGTCGAAATAATTTGTGAAGCTTAAGGCTCGATTTTAACTCGAACTAACCAAAAACATGTTGCTGAAATTTCGTAAAAATATATTTCGTCGCCAAACTTTAAAAATTCATAACTTCTTCGTTATAACTCCGTTTTATCCGTTCAAGCGCCACGGATTCGCTTTTAAAGTATATTTTCTAAATATCAAGGCCAAAAGTTGTGCCTACAGTGGATTTTCCAGAAAATCAAAACAAGTACAGAACACATTTTATACTTATCGAAAATAGTTTTTCTCGTACTAAACCTATTCCAATCCCTTCAAATCAACTCCAAAGTTAATCTAATCCTACCATACACCTTCTTAGGGTGTCATGGGTTCCTAAACATCATCAAGACCAACATATACCAAGGGAATAATTATAGGATGACTTTGTATATATAAAACTCTAAAAATCATGTAAAATGGTATAAACAACACAAGTCTTGCATGTTTTTGCTCAAAAATGATGAGATGAGTATGGAATGAATATGTAAGATGAAAAATAACCATGAGATGCTTAAAAGTGATATGATGAGGTGCAAAGAACAAGGTTAGCCTAAACACCCTAGGTTTTTATTTCAAAACCTAAATAAGAGTGTGTTCTAGATTGTATTAAACTTGAACTTGAGAAAAATAATGATGCTCCCTTGGAAAACCCTTGATGAACCGGTTTTGGTAATGAGAAACAAGAGAGAAGAAAGTTTTTCTAACTATGTGAATAATTTGAATGAAAATGAGAAAAATGAATGTGTAAGACTTTATGTTATGAATGAAATAAGTCTTTGGAGTATAGATACATGCAATCAAGGAAAAATTCTCACCAAATATTAATTACAACCCCAATAGGGCCGGATTTTGGGGGAACTTGTTTCTCAAATATTTTTTTTTTTTTTTTTCTTTTTTACTTGTGTATATTTTGTTAAAAATGTGTAAGTAAATTGTATAGTTAAATGTAACTTGTAAGGTAAATGGTAGTTTTTAGGTAAAAGAGATTTTTAATAGACCAAAGTAGAATGTAATGAGATTATAAAAATTGTAAAAATACTTTCCTTGTGAAATTTGAGTGATAAAATAATTATCGAGTAATTTTTAAGAAAAGTGTCGTAATAATATAACTTTAACGATTTATATACAAAATAAATTTAAAACACTAGGTAAACTCAAAATACAGTTTTTATAAACTAAATGTAAGTATAAAAACATATTGGGATCATTTTTGGAAGTAACGGATTAAATATTCAAAATAATAACTCACGCGATAACGTTTATTTAATATAAAATTTACGCATTTAATGTGAAATGCAAAATCATGAATGAACCGTTATGAAATGATGAATATGGAATATGAGAATGACCGGAAAATGAGAATTGTGACATTCTTCCCCTGTTAGAGGAATCGCGTCCACACGATTCAATCGATGATACTTAAAGTTCTACCCTTAGGTTTCGTGAAATCAAGTGTATGGTCAAAGTGTTTATGTCAAAACTTACGCGTCTAGGTTTCTTATCTAACGAGACTCCTTTGAATCAATAATACGGTGGATCACTTAATGGTCTAGGAAAACGTGCGATTCGCATTGCGGGCTTCCTCGGTCCCTATATAGAATGCTCGACCTCGAGGTGGGTGATATTGAGTATGGGGTTTGGGTTATTTCCTTCAATTGCCACACTGAGGAGCTTGCATCGGTGGCTTATTCAACTGGGACAATTATTCCGGAGTGATTCGGCCGTTGCACTCGTAGCAAGTCCTTTGGTTATTCCTCATGTTGCCGTGTTAACCGTTGTTGTTGGTCTTGCACGCCTCTACACTGGCTTGAAAAATGATTCGACCGATTGCATATTGTACATAAGCGGCGGGCTTGGACTTGGTGATGATAAGCACATTTAGCACATTTGGGATGTGTACCGCATACTCTCTTTGTCCAGATGCCGGTTGCCACAAAACTCTTGCTCTTTTGTTTGTGCGCTACTACGCCTATCTCGCTTATTCGACCCACTTGCTTCCTTCCTCTTATCAACGCTCTTCAACGTACCATTTCTAACCATCTCGTCTCATCGGGGTTCCCGCCTCGATCGCACTTTGTATTGTAGACGGCTCGGTTGTTTTCACGGCCCACGGATTTGGGACAAGACCATATATGTACCTCGAGATTCTCTTGGATTCAGGGGTAACTAGATGAGGAACTAGTCTAGCTAACTCATGAAATCGATGCATGTAGGCTGCGTGACCACCCCTATCATGGAGTGGTGATAAAATTCATCCTCCGTTTACGCATTTCATTGTTCGGCAAGACTCCTCTTTCAATAACTCCTTAAATTCGTCCCATGTCATACCTATAGCGCCTCTGCTCTAGCTCTGTAGGCGTGTGTTCCACCATGTCAATGCCTTTCCGATAACAAGCAAGCAAAGATACTTCACCCTCCGATGTGTGGCACAATTTGCGATGTCGATCAACGCCTCATCTTTTCTACCCATCGAGTATACGCCAAAGCACCTCCTATACCATCAAACTCCATGGGTTTGCATGCGAAAATTCCTTATATGTGCATCCAATTACATTGTTGTTGTTGTTGTTGGTGTTGTTGTTGTTACTACTACCACATTGTTGGTGTCGCCAAGACTGTTCCGTTCCGTGGTTTCCGAGTTATTCATATGATTTCCAACTTGTGTGACAATAGTGGGAAGCAAGATTTGAAGTTGTTGAGCGATGATGGCGGCAAAGTCGGGGTTTCCGCCACGTTGTTGTCATTGTTACCCATGTTGCTACCGCCTTCTCTACCTCACGTCCACCGTCATTCCACCCTGGTACCGCACCACCTTGGCGATCTGCGTGTTACCCTCTTTGGTGCCATTATCTCGCAAGGAAAGAACCGTTGAATTCCAATGTCTATACTTAACGATCCTCAAACATAATATCACGCCATAAATTGGTTCCTAGGGTGTCCGCACGATCTACGTATCGTGGTCGCATATGTCCACGTGAGTTGTGACGCATTTATAATTATGTTGGCCACCATAATTATAATTGCTTCATTTCACACGCGTGTGCATACCACCAAGCATACATGTCCCGGTGATTGGTGTTACTTAAATAGGTAGCGATCCATCATCCGATTCTAAGCGGTGAAGGAGGATTTAGGGTAGGTATCTAGGAAGAGTCGCACTTGGTGTATAGGAAATTGCATTAGGTGCTAAAGTCACTACGAGGTTTGGTCGCCAGTTCCCAAAGTATCCTCAAGAGAACTCCCATCCTCGGCAAAATCATCAAATCTATCCGACTTTATTGTAACACTTATTTAGCTCGATCTCGCATCTCATCAAACAAGAACTGCCACGAGATCAAGTTAGATAAGTGCTCACATCGAGCTCCATATCTTTGATGACCCAACTAGATTTTGGGACTCCCTATTGGTACAAGGAAACTACGTTATCTAATGAGGTGGTTCTAGAAGGAATACTTAAGAAAACATATGCTACGAAAAGTGAGTAAGGCAATAGGAAACGAAAGGATCGACGTGAGAGCGGTTATAGTCTAGGAACTAAAATGCAACCTAGTTCTCTATAACCAAGGCTCGATACCAATCATCACACCCCAAAATATCGCAATGAACGATAGTGTCATTGGGTATGACGTCATAGCACAAAGTATGGATACGTAAACGACCTCTATAATGAGACGCTTTGAAAAGTTTACCATTCGATTACATAAGTTAAAGTTTACAAGCAAGAAATCCCAAAGTTTGATAATACACAAAGAGTTTACAAAACATGTCGAATGGTAATTGTTAAAAGCACAAGACTTCAATGTATGCCATGCGACCCAAAAGCTCCATGAAATGCTATCATCTTAAGACCTGAGATAAACATGCTAAAAAGTGTCAACACAAAGGTTGGTGAGTTCATAAGTTTGTAATAAAATGATCTAAAATACTTTGAGAAATGTTCACACAGCAAAGGCATTGTAAATCCACTCAGTTCCAAGTTCCGCCCATACAAAACTTGCAACCTGTGTGTTCACAACCCATTGCCAAAATATAGTATATCAATCATGTATGCATATATCATAGTAGTTAAAAGTATAAATGTCACCACAAGGTCTTCCAACAACGCTGTTGGGATGTTCCTCAACGCTTCGCTGGGATGTATCCATAAAATGGCCTTCCAACATATAAATGCCGGGATGTTCCTCCAACGACTCACGTTCATGTATCAAATTAATGGCCTTCCAACATATAAATATTGGGATGTTTGTTTAAGTCTTAATCACTACACGCACCAAGTCTAGAGTATATGTAATGTTGTTTGGCAATAGAGTTTAAATGTTTTGATAAATAAGCATGTATCTCGCCCCAAATAGTTTATAAGAATTTAAACGAGTAAAAGCGGGTATGAACTCACCGTGTGATTAATATGCTAACAAAATGATGTGCATCGAAAATGAGGCTCGAAACTATCCGCGACCTAAAATGAATGTTATGATTTGAGTTATGATATGTAATGAGTTATGGTGTTATGTTATGCATGCATTTCGTATGTTATTTATACCATTTGCGAGTTTTGAAAATAATACTTATCGTCGAAAATACTCTTTTGACGCCTTGACCATTCTAAAATCACTTTACAAGCATTTACGTCAAAATGTCATCCTACAATAGTTTCGTAATGATTTATAGTGAAATTAACACTTTTCGTCAGAAACAATGTCGTCGGAAATTTCTTGAAAGTGACAAAATGGCTTTGAAAGACTAGTCGTAAAATGGTGTACGTCGAACGTTAGGAAACGAACTCGACGGTTTTGGAAAGTTTGTATCAAAATCTAGAAGTTTCAGTTCATGAGTTTTCGTCATAGAGGTCTCGATCATAAAGATAATAAGGGTTAAAGATGGTGATTTTGTCTAATTGTTGTGTAAAAAGTGAGTTTCGGCCAAGTTTAAGCATCCATAAATAATTTATTAAAACTCCGCTATACAAACGGTTGGTCGTTTTGAAAAATATGCTCGGTGATCTTGATTTTATTAGAAGACATTTCGTTCCAAAAAGTTCCACATCACTGTTAAAAACAGCCTCCAAAATGGTCGTTTTAGTTACCGTAATACTTATCTCGTAAAATAATATAGTTTTTCTGAAAATAATAGTTACGGCAATTTTATGAAAACGTGCATATCTTAGTCGTTTCAAATCCGTTTTCTACGTATAATGTCACACCCTCGCCGGAGGCGGAAACACGAGGTGTAACGGAAGGGAACATAAGCACAAGATAATAGAACATACCAACATTAATATTAAAAAGAAATATTACACCATTACAATACCAGTTTAGCCGACATCGGCGAATATATTACAAAGCTTAGATTCCAAAATATTGCATTCTATAACATAATGATTTGTAGTGACAAGTGAAAACTTCATTATGCAAGACTTGGTAGAAAAAGCTTACTAACGATCACCGAAATGCATGAGAGAAAACGGGTCAACTATGAAAATAGTTGGTGAGTAAACACGTTTAGCAAAATAAGAAAACTCTTAAGAAATAATCAAAGCTTTCGATTCGACGAAAATGGTCCACAAAGCAAAGGCATTGTAAATCCACTCGGCCCAAGTTCGCCCATACAAAACTTGCAACTCTGTGTGTTCACAACCCACCGCCAAAAGTAGTGTGTCTAAAAGTCAAGTATAAGCGGTCATAAAAGTTCACAATATAGTACACGAATATAATAATTGTGGATGCTCCAACATGGGAGACTTTGCATCGCTCCAACAAGGAGACTCCTTTGTCACTCGACCACCTAGGCGAGATTTATTGAGAACGCTCCACCAATAAGGCGAGACTTTATAGTGATGCTCGAACATGGGAGACTTTGCACTGCTCCAACAAGGGAGACTCCTTTGTCACTCGACCACCTAGGCGAGATTTATTGAGAACGCTCCACCAATAAGGCGAGACTTTATAGTGATGCTCCGAACATGGGAGACTTTGGGACAAGGTCATAACAGGTACGGTTCAATAAATTCCATCAAGTCATAAATTCGTAATTAAGTCCAAGATTCTAAGTCAAGTTCAAAAGTTCAAGTCTAAAGAGTTCATAGAAGTAAAAATCAATTTAGTTCAAATATGGTTCATGCATTTCGCCCCAAAAATATAGTAAAACGGTAAAAAGGGGATGTGATTACTCACTTGGTAAACTGAGGCGATGACAAAAGTGAGTACACCGAGGTATAATGTGATGTGTTAACCGGGACCTATTACGAATGATATGATATGCAATGAGTTGCAATGTAATGTTATGCATGCATTTCGTATGCTATTTATACCATTTGCGAGTTTTGAAAATAATTCTTATCGTCGAAAAATACTCTTTTGACGTCTTGACCCTTCAAAAATGACTTTACAAGTATTTACGTCAAAATGTCATCCTACAATGGTTTTATAATGATTTATAGTGAAATTTTCACTTTTCGTCGCAAAACAATGTCGTCGGAATTATCATGAAATTAACAAAAATGGCTTTGGAAAACTAGTCGTAAAATGGTGTACGTCGATCGTTAGAGAACGAACTCGACAGTTTTGGAAAGTTTGTATCGATATCTAGAAGTTTCATTTCGTGAGTTTTCGTTCAAAAGGTCTCGATCATAAAGATATCAAGGGTTAAAGATAGTGATTTTTGCTAATTGTTGTGCGAAAATGAGTTTCGCCGTGTTTGAACATCCGTAATTAATTTACTATAACTCCGCTTAACAAACGACTTGTTGTTTTGAAAAATATGGCCGGTGAACTTGATTTTACTAGAAGACAATTCGCCCAAAAGTTTCACATCATGGTTAAAAACAACCGCAAACATGGTCACATAAACTAATGTAACACTTGTAACGTAAAATAATATAGTTTTTCGTAAAATAATAGTTACGGCAACTTTATAAAACGTGCATATCTTTGTCGTTTCAAGTCCGTTTTCACGATAATATGTCCTTAGCTTCGTATCGAAGTAAACTAATATATTTTGACTAGTCGAAATAATTTGTGAAGCTTAAGGCTCGTTTTCACTCGAACAAAGTAAAAGCGCATCTTTGAAATTTGAAAACTATTTATTTCGTCGTCAAACTTTAAAAATCCATAACTTCTTCGTTATAAGTCCGTTTTATCCGCTCAAGCGCCACGGATTCGCTTTTAAAGTATATTTTCTAAATATCAAGGCCAAAGTTTTGTACCAACTGTCGGTTTTTCCAGAAAATCGAATTAAGGACAGCACATAAATTATAGTTATCGAAAATAGTTTTTCTCGGACAAAACCTATTCTAATCCCTTCAATTCAACTCCAAAGCTAATCTAATCCTACCATACACCTTCTTAGGGTGTCATGGGTTCCTAATCACCATCAAGACCAAGAATACCATGGGGATAATTATAGGATGACCATAAATATATATATAACTTCTTAAAATCATGAAAAAATGGTATAAATCACATATCATGCATACTTGCTCCAAAAATGAAAGGATACATATGAAATGAAAAGGAAACATGAAAATGATAAAACATGCTTACTAGTGAAAATGATGAGGTGTAAGTAACAAGGATTAGCCTAAATACTCTTGGTTTTATTTCAAAACCTATAAAGAGTATACACTAGATTGTTTATGACTTGGACTTGAAAATCTTTGATCCTTGATGAAACCCTCTTGATGGCCGGTTTTTGTGATGAGGAAGAAGGAGAGAAAAATTTTATTAACTATGTGAAATATTAGAAGTGAATGAAGGAAAAAAAAAATGAAGTAACTTAGACTTTTAAGTTGGAGTGTGTTTATAAACAATCAAAAGGAAAATAATGCACCATCTAATAAATGCATACATCCCCCCCTAAGAACCGGTTTTGGGGGGATATTGTTCCTCCAAAATATATATATTTTTTTTTTTTTCAATTGTGTTGTGCATAAATAATTACTTGTACAAGTTGAAATAAAGTATAAGTAATTGTGAAAGAAAAAGGTACAAATAAAGGTAAATGAGAATTTTTGAGTAAAATAGATGTTTAATAGATCAAAGTAGGATGTAATGATATAATAAAAATTGTAAAAATACATTCCTTGTGAAATTGAGTGATAAAATAATTATCGTATAATTTTTAAGAAAAACGACATAATAATATAATTTTAACGATTTATGTACCAAATAAATTTGAAACATTAGGAAAACTAAAATATAGTTTTTATAAACTAAATGTAAGTTTAAAATATGTCGGATCATTTTGAAAGTATCGTGTTAAATATTTAAAATAATAACTCACGCGATCACGCTTATTAAATATAAAATTTACGCGATTAAAGTGAAATGAAATGCCATGAATGAACTAATATGATGCATTTTAATTTAAGAAATGACCGAATTTGAGAATTGTGACATTCTTCCCATGTCGCCGGAATCACGTCCCGTGATTCGATTAACGATACTATGGTCCGAACCTCGACAAGAGTTCTAAAAGTTCATGCTCATACGAGCAGCCTAAATGATCATATCAATGCCCATGCGCATGTGCTCCCCATTCAACTAAGTACGTGCTCGTGATTAGATTGGATAGGGTAAACTTGCCCAATATCGAACGTAGCTCTCAAAGACCTTTAGGTAGTCGATTCTAATTTAATCCCACAACTCATCAAACAAGAACCGTCATGAGATTAAACTAAACCGACTTGAATAAACTTGTCTCTTAGCTTGATTTTCGCAACTCATCAAACAAGAACTGTCACTAGATCAAGCTAGGAAACAAGTTGTTAGAAAGATAGGAATCAACATCCTTGAATGAAGTCTTTGAAAGATTCGCTGATATTGGATTTGCTTACACAAATCAAATCAAATCAACAAAATATATAACAACTAAGGTCGATATCAATAGGTCTCAAATTAATCAATGCCGTGAACGTGGTAAAGATTGGAAGGAAGTTATGCACTCAAAATTATGTCGCACGTAAATAAAGTAGTTGTTCAAAGGAATGTACCGTTACGCGTCATGGGCTTCCTCGGTACCCAAATAGAATGCTCGACCACGCATGGGAGGAATTTCAATGTTCGATCTTGTGGGCCTTCTATTGCCAACGCCAGTTTGGACGATTACCTCCTTGATTGGGAGTTCTTTCAACTTTGGACGGTATTGCGAAGGTGATCTAGACTTCCACACTCGTAACATGCTTTTCTCTCGCCCTGATTTCCAGCCTGCTTGAGCACTTTCGCGCAAGTGGCCCGTCGTCATCCACATTTGTCACACCTTGGGCGTCTCCTAAGTGATGATAATTACATCGAGTGCACAAAGGATGTGGACTCGCATATCCTTTGCGCTCCGGGTGGTCGCCCATAGTTCGGGTTATTCGGCGCCTCTTGTTTTCTTGATTCGGTCTCGGTTTCCTCGGTGATCCTCCCGCCGCTTTCGTCCATTGTCGCTTGCTTTTGTTAGTTCTCCGGACCGATCACATCATTTGTCAAGCGACACGCCATACTCACACGTGGCTTGCGAGTGGTTGGTTTCGACAGTGACATCCCTCCTAATTTCGGTATCAATCCCCATATATATCGGTCAATCAACTTCTCCACGGTGGAAACCATGTGAGGAACCATTCTAGTTAACTCATGGAACCGGATCGTACTTGTCGATCTCTACTCCTACCATCAAGTGGTTCCAAAATTCTTCTTCCGTTTCGACTTCATCTTTTCTCGCAGACTCATCGGTTAGTAGTTTCTTGAATGCTTCCCAAGATAATGCATTTGCAGCCTCTCTTCCTCTAGTCTCGTAGTTGGTTGTTCCACCAGTCAATGCTCGACCAGTAGTAGACCAACAGAGAAATCAACCTTGTTTCCTTCAAGACATTTCGTGATACTAAGCTTCGACTCAACATTCTCGAACCGTGTTAGCAATTCAATGGCACCCTCGGCACCATGAAATTCCATTGGCTTGCATGTCATGAAAGTTTTGTAGTCGCATCCTGACCGTTTGAAGTACCTTCTCCGTTGTTGGTTCGTCTAGCATCGAGGTGTGTTATAATTTGAGTGAGTAGATCCGCTATTCCAGCAGCGTTGTTGTCCGGATTGTCATTGTTGTTTGGGTTGCCGTTGTTGTTACCTCCCGAACGTGTGTTTCTTGCACCATGATCTACAGAGGACCAAAACATCGGGTTGAGTAAACGACATTCGAACGAAGTCGATGAGGTGCGAACGGTGGTAATGTGTTATAGTGATCGAAACATGACAGAACAGAGACATGCTATGTCTAACAAGTCGAAAGATGGAAAGAGAAGATATGAACAAGGTATGGTAATGTAGACGTGAACGTAAAACATGCCATGCATACCCACCGACCAATGCAACTTCAGTGACCGAGACTCTAAAGACTCGACTAAACATGATTTAAATTTACCCTTCTTATCATTGCATGGTTCTTCATAAATTAGACATAGTTGATCGTGCTATGTATAATTTATGATTAACGATGCAACGATAGGACTGGATGACTCGGATGATGTTCAATGTTTAATAAAATAAAATAAAATTTTTCCGGTTATAGCCGTGATTTTTATTTTTGAAAATCGGCATTCTCTATAACCTTGGCTCGGTACCAATCTGTCACACCTCGCCGGAGGCGGAAACACGAGGTGTAACGGAAGGAACATAAGCACAAGATAATAGAACATACCAACATTAATATTAAAAGAAATATTACACCATTACAATACCGGTTTAGCCGACATCGGCGAATATATTACAAAGCTTAGATTCCAAAATATTGCGTTCTATAACATAATGATTTGTAGTGACAAGTGAAAACTTCATTATGCAAGACTTGGTAGAAAAGCTTACTAACGATCACCGAAATGCATGAGAGAAAACGGGTCAACTATGAAAATAGTTGGTGAGTAAACACGCTTAGCAAAATAAGAAAACTCGTAAGAAATAATCAAAGCTTTGATCGACGAAAATGGTCCACAAAGCAAAGGCATTGTAAATCCACTCGGCCCAAGTTCCGCCCATACAAAACTTGCAACTGTGTGTTCACAACCCACCGCCAAAAGTAGTGTGTCTAAAAGTCAAGTATAAGCGGTCATAAAAGTTCACAATATAGTACACGAATATAATAATTCGTGGATGCTCCGAACATGGGAGACTTTGCTTTGCTCCAACAAGGAGACTCCTTTGTCACCGACCACCTAGGCGAGATTTATTGAGAACGCCCACCAATAAGGCGAGACTTTATAGTGATGCTCCGAACATGGGAGACTTTGCACTGCTCCAACAAGGGAGACTCCTTTGTCACTCGACCACCTAGGCGAGATTTATTGAGAACGCTCCACCAATAAGGCGAGACTTTATAGTGATGCTCCGAACATGGGAGACTTTGGGACAAGGTCATAACAGGTACGGTTCAATAAATTCCATCAAGTCATAAATTCGTAATTAAGTCCAAGATTCTAAGTCAAGTTCAAAAGTTCAAGTCTAAAGAGTTCATAGAAGTAAAAATCAATTTAGTTCAAATATGGTTCATGCATTTCGCCCCAAAAATATAGTAAAACGGTAAAAAGGGGATGTGATTACTCACTTGGTAAACTGAGGCGATGACAAAAGTGAGTACACCGAGGTATAATGTGATGTGTTAACCGGGACCTATTACGAATGATATGATATGCAATGAGTTGCAATGTAATGTTATGCATGCATTTCGTATGCTATTTATACCATTTGCGAGTTTTGAAAATAATTTTATCGTCGAAAAATACTCTTTTGACGCCTTGACCCTTCAAAATGACTTTACAAGTATTTACGTCAAAATGTCATCCTACAATGGTTTTATAATGATTTATAGTGAAATTTTCACTTTTCGTCGCAAAACAATGTCGTCGGAATTATCATGAAATTAACAAAAATGGCTTTGGAAAACTAGTCGTAAAATGGTGTACGTCGATCGTTAGAGAACGAACTCGACAGTTTTGGAAAGTTTGTATCGATATCTAGAAGTTTCATTTCAGGAGTTTTCGTCCAAAAGGTATCGATCATAAAGATATCAAGGGTTAAAGATAGTGATTTTTGCTAATTGTTGTGCAGAAAATGAGTTTCGGCCAAGTTTGAACATCCGTAATTAATTTACTATAACTCCGCTTAACAAACAGCTTGTTGTTTTGAAAAATATGGCCGGTGAACTTGATTTTACTAGAAGACAATTCGCTCCAAAAAGTTTCACATCATGGTTAAAAACAGCCGCAAACATGGTCGTTATGACTAATGTAACACTTGTAACGTAAAAATAATATAGTTTTTGAAAATAATAGTTACGGCAACTTTATAAAACGTGCATATCTTTGTCGCTTCAAGTCCGCTTTCACGATAATATGTCCTTAGCTTCGTATCGAAGTAAACTAATATATTTTTGACTAGTCGAAATAATTTGTGAAGCTTAAGGGTCGTTTTGACTCGAACAAAGTAAAAACGCATGTCGAAATTTCGTAAAACTATTTATTTTCGTCAAACTTTAAAATCCATAACTTCTTCGTTATAAGTCCGCTTTTATCCGCTCAAGCGCCACGGATTCGCTTTTAAAGTATATTTTCTAAATATCAAGGCCAAAGTTTTGTACCAACTGTCGGTTTTCCAGAAAATCGAATTAAGGACAGCACATAAATTATAGTTATCGAAAATAGTTTTCTCGGACAAAACCTATTCTAATCCCTTCAATTCAACTCCAAAGCTAATCTAATCCTACCATACACCTTCTTAGGGTGTCATGGGTTCCTAATCACCATCAAGACCAAGAATACCATGGGGATAATTATAGGATGACCATAAATATATATATAACTTCTTAAAATCATGAAAAAATGGTATAAATCACATATCATGCATACTTGCTCCAAAAATGAAAGGATACATATGAAATGAAAAAGGAAACATGAAAATGATAAAAACATGCTTACTAGTGAAAATGATGAGGTGTAAGTAACAAGGATTAGCCTAAATACTCTTGGTTTTTATTTCAAAACCTATAAAGAGTATACACTAGATTGTTTATGACTTGGACTTGAAAATCTTTGATCCCTTGATGAAACCCTCTTGATGGCCGGTTTTTGTGATGAGGAAGAAGGAGAGAAAAATTTCATTAACTATGTGAAATATTAGAAGTGAATGAAGGAAAAAAAAATGAAGTAACTTAGACTTTTAAGTTGGAGTGTGTTTATAAACAATCAAAAGGAAAATAATGCACCAACTAATAAATGCATACATCCCCCCCTAAGAACCGGTTTTGGGGGGATATTGTTCCTCCAAAATATATATATATATATATTTTTTTTTCAATTGTGTTGTGCATAAATAATTACTTGTACAAGTTGAAATAAAGTATAAGTAATTGTGAAAGAAAAAGGTACAAATAAAGGTAAATGAGAATTTTTGAGTAAAATAGATGTTTAATAGATCAAAGTAGGATGTAATGATATAATAAAAATTGTAAAAATACATTCCTTGTGAAATTGAGTGATAAAATAATTATCGTATAATTTTTAAGAAAAACGACATAATAATATAATTTTAACGATTTATGTACCAAATAAATTTGAAACATTAGGAAAACTAAAAATATAGTTTTTATAAACTAAATGTAAGTTTAAAATATGTCGGGATCATTTTTGAAAGTATCAGGTTAAATATTTAAAATAATAACTCACGCGATCACGTTTATTAAATATAAAAATTTACGCGATTAAAGTGAAATGAAATGCCATGAATGAACTAATATGATGCATTTTTAATTTAAGAAATGACCGGAATTTGAGAATTGTGACATATAATATGTCCTTAGCTTCGTATTGAAGTATACTAGTATATTTTTGATAAGTCGAAATAATTTGTGAAGCTTAAGGCTCGATTTTAACTCGAACTAACCAAAAACATGTTGCTGAAATTTCAGAAAAAATATATTTCGTCGCCAAACTTTAAAAATTCATAACTTCTTCGTTATAACTCCGTTTTTATCCGTTCAAGCGGCCACGGATTCGTTTTAAAGTATATTTTCTAAATATCAAGGCCAAAAAGTTGTGCCTACAGTCAGATTTTCCAGAAAATCAAAACAAGTACAGAACACATTTTATACTTATCGAAAATAGTTTTTCTCGTACTAAACCTATTCCAATCCCTTCAAATCAACTCCAAAGTTAATCTAATCCTACCATACACCTTCTTAGGGTGTCATGGGTTCCTAAACATCATCAAGACCAACATATACCAAGGGAATAATTATAGGATGACTTTGTATATATAAACTCTAAAATCATGTAAAATGGTATAAACAACACAAGTCTTGCATGTTTTTGCTCAAAAATGATGAGATGAGTATGGAATGAATATGTAAGATGAAAAATAACCATGAGATGCTTACAAGTGATATGATGAGGTGCAAAGAACAAGGTTAGCCTAAACACCCTAGGTTTTATTTCAAAACCTAAATAAGATTGTGTTCTAGATTGTATTAAACTTGAACTTGAGAAAATAATGATGCTCCCTTGGAAAACCCTTGATGAACCGGTTTTGGTAATGAGAAACAAGAGAAGAAAGTTTTTCTAACTATGTGAATAATTTGAATGAAAATGAGAAAAATGAATGTGTAAGACTTTATGTTATGAATGAAATAAGTCTTTGGAGTATAGATACATGCAATCAAGGAAAAATTCTCACCAAATATTAATTACAACCCCAATAGGGCCGGATTTTGGGGGAACTTGTTTCTCAAATATATATATATTTTTTTTTTCTTTCTTTTACTTGTGTATATTTTGTTAAAAATGTGTAAGTAAATTGTATAGTTAAATGTAACTTGTAAGGTAAATGGTAGTTTTTAGGTAAAAGAGATTTTTAATAGACCAAAGTAGAATGTAATGAGATTATAAAAATTGTAAAAATACTTTCCTTGTGAAATTTGAGTGATAAAATAATTATCGAGTAATTTTTAAGAAAAGTGTCATAATAATATAACTTTAACGATTTATATACAAAATAAATTTAAAACACTAGGTAAACTCAAAATATAGTTTTTATAAACTAAATGTAAGTATAAAACATATTGGGATCATTTTTGGAAGTAACGGATTAAATATTCAAAATAATAACTCACGCGATAACGCTTATTTAATATAAAATTTACGTTTAATGTGAAATGCAAAATCATGAATGAACCGTTATGAAATGATGAATATGGAATATGAGAATGACCGGAAAATGAGAATTGTGACAATGATGAAAGGATGTATGCCGAAGCCGAGATTTTTTTCAAGAACAAGTTGGTAAGACTTATGGACTTGACTTTGGAAAAATGGTTAGACATTAAATACAGGAATCATAACAATGTTGCTAAAGTTGATTTGAAAAGCATTGCGGCTACATGGTTGACTAGAAGTTTTAAGCAACAATTTGATGACACTAGTACAAAAACGGGATTTGGTCACGCATGGTCGAAATGGAACGACCACACATTCGCATATTTGTGTGGTCAAGGTACGAAAATTGACAACATGTACTAATTAGTCACACATGAAAATTTTAATTGTGTGACCATTAGAACAAGATCGCCACACAATTGAACGTTGTGTGGCTAAAGGTATCTGGTGATTTTGTTTCAGATCATTTAGCCACATATGAATTTGGAACGCGTGACAAATACAAGTAACCTTGATGCGTTAGTCGCATGAAGTAATTTTTTGTGTGTCTAAATCATAGAGTCAAGTTTTGTCACACATTATTTAAGGGTGACTGATATGTTTTGCCAACTCTTTAGCCCCATCTAAAATTGGAACAAGTGACAAATGAAAAGTAAGGTTGAAGCATTAGTCACAATATACATATAAACAGTGACAAATATATGTCACACACTTGAACACTGTGACCAAAAGCCATATATGGTCACACTAAATGTTTTGTCACACATTCGTTAAGTGTAGCCAAAATCCAAGACATATGTTCACGTAAGTTAATATGTGTGTTTAAAGTTTAGTTTGTGTTAGCTTGTCAAAGCTAATCTATAAAGTCACATTTGCTACTAACACCGTGACCAAATGCCATATATGGTCACACTAAACGCTTTGTCACACATATTATTCAAGTGTAGCCAAAATCCAGTACATATGGTCACGTAACTTAATATGTGGCCATTGGATGATGAATAGTCACTCAAAATACATGTTTCCTCACTTTAAACACCATATGGTCACACTAATTAACACTTTTAATCACTTTATGGTTAATTGTATGTGACTAAATACCCAAAACAAACATGCTTTGTGTGACTAAATGTTAGAAAAGGCCACACAAACATAAAATTCATGTGGCCATTGGATGATCAATAGTCATACAAAATACACCTTTCTTCACTTGAAACACCATATGGTCACACTTATTAACACTTTTAGCCACTTTATGAGTAATTGTATGTGACTAAATACCCAAAACAAACATGCTTTGTGTGACTAAATGTTACAAAAGGCTACACAAACATAAAATTCAAGTGGCCATTGGATGATCAATAGTCACGAAACACACATTTCTTCACTTGAAACACCATATGGTCACACTTATTAACACTTTTAGCCACTTTATGATAAATTGTATGTGACTAAATACCCAAAACAAACATTCTTTGTGCGACTAAATGTTAGAAAAGGCCACACAAACATAAATTTGATGTGGCAATTGGATAATCAATAGTCACAAAAATACACGCTTCTTCACTTTAAACACCATATGGTCAAGTTTGTTGCATTTATTGTGTTGTTAATGAAAATGTGGGTTTGTAGGTGATGGCTTTATAGTCACATTGATATGCACACACATTAACACTTGTGCAACACCACAATATACTAAACTTAGATAAATCCAAACTAATTATATATATGAAGAACTCTTTAACAACGAGTACTTGATTGTTAATGCGAATCTTAACAACAAGCAAGAAGAACACAAATACTATTTCACTAATAAACTTTTTTATTAATATTTCTATTCGTCTAAGTACAAGTTCATTTCACTATACTTTAGGGTTCCTTTATACACTTAGGAAAACCTAGTATACAAAATGTGTGAAGGATATAGATATCTCTTCCTAAGATATCTCTACGCTACATATGCCTTCCCTAAACTCTAATAAACTATTATGTTTTTCATAAATGTAACTAACTACGAATACTACCGACTTAATCATATATCGCCAAGATTATTCTTTGTTGAGCTTTTGATTCAATTAACCTCAAAAGTCGATAGCATGCATCATCCTTTCTTTCACCAAAAGCTTCTTCTCAAGCATAGCCCCGCAAATCATGTTTGAAGTGGATACTCCATCAGAAGCATATAAAGAATTGCGTTTCTAATTCCAAACAAGTGCACCGACAAGTGTGGAAATATCTCCATCTCGATCACTTGTTCTTGACAGCCGCCGCCCACATTTCATCATCGAGATCCGGTGTCTCAAACATGGTCTTCAAGTCACCCCAAAGGACTCTTTCATATTCCTCTTGGTCTCTCGTCACCATGCTTCTCCATCATCACCGGCACATGGTCTTCAAATCATCCTCGACAAATCACTCAATAAACCAGAAAGTTCACATATATAGTGTCGTGTGATTTTCCCTTACTATCGTGTAAACTACCTTTTCCCATTTTGATGATCCGAACCTTTGCAATCTTAGCGAGGAAGTCTTGAACACTGTAGGAATGGAGCCCACGGTAAACTTTTTTCGATGACGGTTCATCAACCTTATCCTTCATGTACTCTTCCACTTCCTTCTTAACATTTGTCTTATCCTTTTCACTCCTTTCTTTCCAAGTGGATTTCTTCCTTGTCATATTCAAAACTGGTTGCTTAACCTCGCTTCCTCCTCTTTCTTTATAGTTTTGGCTTATCACCAAGTTTTTCACAAAGAACCTTTTCACCTCTGCAATCTTGTGCTTCTTAGCATCCTTTGGTTGAAGATTGTAACCCTTCCTTTTAAGCATTGAAGCTTCCAACTGAATCCATTGGAATAAAATTTTTATTTTGGTACATTACTTTTCAAATTTCGCTTTTAGTTCATCATTCTTCAATTTCCTTAACTGGCTCAACTTCCGGTAGGATTCCCTTGACTTTTGACATAGTGGATCATATAATCCCTTTGCTCGGCTTTGGTCAAGGGTCTGTTCATCCTTTCTCTTTGTCTCGCTCTCGAGAAGCCTCTTCTTCTCATTAATAATCTCAACCAATTTACTTGCATAGTCTTCTCCGCCAATATCGGAAGGATATCTCTGTTTACTAATAATCTTGCATTTATAGTATCCCGTCTTCATCGATTGTAGAATTTGGTGATTCGAACTTGACTTTCCTTTTCATTTGTTCTTCGATTAATTGTGGTTCCTCCGCGAGTTTTGGCAATCACTCATCATCCTTTGTTTGTTCTCGCACGCTTAGCTTCTTTAGCCGCATCCTCTGCTTGAATCCTAGCAATCTCAAAGAAAGCTAGCTTCCTCTTCTGCGAGTTGCTTTTTGTCTTCACCGGCTCAAGATTCTTGCACTATTCCTTTGCCTTCCTATGCACAAACTCCTCACCAAGTACTACCGGATCATTACCGGGATTAATATGTTCAAGACTTGTATTAACTTCAAAGATCAAAGCCAAGATTAAAATCTTTATCAAAAGCGATTTAATTTCAAGACCACCGGACTTATAGTTAGTAAAGTCACCGGACTTATCCACTCCACTAGAACTTGCGACTTCTTTATCCATCTCTTCTTAAAGGATTTCTTGTGATTGAAATTCTTAACCAATATTTCACCGCTTCCAATCCTTGAGGACTAATTTGAGTTTCCTCGGAGGATTCCTCACCTTCGAGTCCGTAATGTCTATCCCGTCTGTTTGAATTTCCCTCCAATTTCTTAACTCTTTTGAGTAGTCCCAGTGACTTCTTGGTCTTCTTCAATTTTTCTCCAACTCATTAACCCTTGAAATCGGTTGTGGAACCGGTTGAAGTAGATCTTCCATAGATAAGGAACCGGGTTCTCTGTAGTAGTGGGTGTTGGAGGTTGTGGTTGAGAATTACCGGTGGTTCTTCCTTATGGATGAAGGTGGAGGTGGTGGGGTGTTGGTGTCCTCTGTTGAAACTCGCTTTTTCGTGTTCGATGTAGGTTGAGCATGAGCTTCGATGTAGCGATGGGAGATGGAGCAGATGTAGATGTACCTTCGTGGTCGAGAACAATGAGAAGGCAACATAGCGATAAAAGTGGCTTGTGTGCCCTTTAAAACCCCTTTTCATATTACCAAATATCTTTTAGTGAAAGGGAGAGCAATGTAAGGATGTTTGCTTTGTTGTTTCAACATTTAAGATCATTTGCAAAAATCTTGGGTACATCAAAACTTTTTCTTATTCTTGGAATTAGCAACCATGGCATCAAAATCATTTTTGAAAAATTGAAGAGTCTCGCGGTGGAGAGACAGACCAATGCGTACAATATTGCTTCTAAATTGATCCCATCCACCACTTTTAGAGCTCATACAATGTAAAATATGATGCACAAGGAAACGCCATTGTGGCGTGAAATGACTCTTCCAAAAGTGAATGTTCCATCGCTGGATATCCAATCTTTCCAATCCTCGAAAGAGGTCATGATTTGCCAACATTGAAATCCCCGAGGCATCGACCAATTAAAGCTTGCTTCGATCGATTCCTCGCTGATTGAATACTCTAACGTATCAATAGTTGCATTTAACTCTAGTGTCCATCAACAATAGTTCTAGCAGAGCGATCGCCGTAACTATTTGACTAGGGAATCATAGATAGTTGGATTATGAGTAAGGGCATACCGATATGACTACCCTTTAGAAAGTCCACTATCCGCTCGAAGCCCGTGCTTTCAAGCAGCTTTTGAGAAATCTCACTTGATTGTGCTTGTCTATAAACTTTAATTGTGCCATCTTTTATGTTAATTGAATTCTCGGTAGTGCAGGCAATTAGGGTTTAGTCTTGGTGAGGAGACTTAATCGAAATAAAATAATTAAACTTTTAAAGATTAGGATAAAGTAATTAAAGGATAAATATGATTTCTAAAATAAAATTATCCATATAAATACTTCGACCATCTAAAATTAGGTAACGGTACTATTTAAACAAGAAAATCGTTTTTATTTTTTGCACTACCGGACTAAAGAATGGTCAAACGGACTTAAAATGACATCACCGAATTAACTCGTACTATAGCACATCAACTAGCACGCTTCCATACATCTCCAATCTGTGAGAATTCTTTCTTTCAACATATCCTTAAACAAAAAATATACCTAATGATTTAACTAATATTAAGTCTTGTATTATAAACATAAATTCTTAAAAAGTACAAAAATCGAATGTCTATATGCTTTAAAAGAGTGAAATATGATAAAGGTAGAGTGTGACAACTTGACCATAACATGGTTCACTTGGACTTTCAGATAACAACACCTCCACATCGGTTCGATAGTAGTCGGTTCGTGATTCGTTACCCAAGTCACGTCGATCCACACGTGGCAATATGTTATCATTGTGCTAGTGAATGACGGTACTAAATTCCTCATCGGCCGTCATACTTATCTTTGTAATTCTTGGGAGGTGTCTTAAAACAATAGACAATTTTTTATCTACCTGGTCTTTCACATAAAACACTTGTCGTGCTTGTAGGATCATAATATTTATTGTGTTGATGATTCGGGTGGTCTTGGATGTTCAAAATACATGTTTGCCATTAGATAGAGAAAGTTAGAGAGTTGGGTGTTTTCTTGGTAGAGAGTTACTTCACAAATTGTAGAATATTAGATTGAAAGCCCCACCCCTTCCATGGATGGAAGGGGTATTTATACTTACAAATACACGACCTCCTATCGGCCTGTGGATCGGGGATACAGTGGGTAAAGACCCGTCCTTCCTCCACGGTGTTGCACTAAACTATTTTACGCTACTGACTAACTAATTAACTACATAATAACGTAAATAACGACAAGTCTACGAGCTAACTTATGCTAGATAATATTTTGGGTGACCGACTCTTCAATATGGAATTTTCTAATTCCTAACAATCTCCCCCTAAGGGAGGTCACCCCATGTTTTACATTTTGAACCCTAGCATTCTTTTCTTGACTTCGTTCTTGAGCTCGTAGACATTAATTCTTCAACATCTGCATCTTTGTGCTTTAGCAGTGATTCTTCAAAGTCCGATTACATTGTACTTTCGGTGGAGGTCTTTGAACCGATCCACATCATTGATGATCTTCGAGCTTTCATTGAGATCATCACCACAAGAAATCTGGATCACCCTTTATTGTGTTGCCATCGTGTGAATTTGTGACTTTTGGACCGACATGCTCACACTTTTGAATCATGACATCTTTCCATCGAGTAGCGAAGCCTTCGGTTCATGATATTTGCAAGCAGTGAAGCATAAGCATAGTATGAAATATCGAGCCGAGTTATGTAGATATGCACCGGTCATGATTTCTTCAAATTAAGTGTGGATCTTTGTGAGCATGCGGCTTTGGATTGACTCCTCAATTCGATCACCGCAAACGTCCAAATGTACCGCAAACAACGATTAGCAATAAAACACACGAAAGTGTCTTTGATCACTTTCATTGAATTGAGGTACACGCCCACGGTTCCCCGTTGATCAAGATAAATCGCCTAGGATTCCTAAGAATCTCCTTGACGAGGGTTTCGCAATGTTTCTAGTCGTTCTCAAACCGGAACGTCTCAAAGAAGACAACACGGAGTGAGTGAACCAAATAATTGAGATTCACCGATTGATGAAAATGATTTGAAAACAATCGCGTATTGCTTGAAGAAAGAGTTTTGCAATACAACGAAGGTTTTATGAGAAATATCAATTTTCAAACAAAATACTTTTGTATTAGAGAATGAGTACACATTCGACGTGCTAGTGAAAGAGGAGATTCGCACATCGAACGGTTTTCTAAAAGTATTTTTCAATCGAGATACTTTTGAATTTTGAAAACATAAGTACACATTCGACGTGCTAGAGAAAAGAAGATTTGCACATTGAATGGTTTTTCCAAAAGTATTCGTCAATTCCATTCCTGGACCAAGGTTGATTCAAGATTGAATCGCCCCATTGTTTCTATCCAGTTGTCACAAGTTTGATCTTATGAGAAGATCTCACATGTCACCCACCAAGAGCATGTTTGATGTTGGCTCTAGAAAGATTTCCATCTTCATCGTGAATACTTTTACATACCACTCAGATGTTCTGGCAATACCACAAGGATAATGCGTAGGACTCTTAATATATACTTACTTTCCACATTGTGTGAAACAACAAGTCTTCATGAATTTAGTATCCTAATGAGATATTGTGGATGATCTCTTGGCTCTAGACTCAATTAGTGCACTTTTGGTTTCTGTGCCGAAGACTAGGGAGAGGGTCTCCTTCTTCAATATCAACAATCTCTAAGAGAAAGTCGATTAATAATGTCGGTTCCCCGTGAGAATGAAACAAGCCCTTTTAAGAGGAACGTGAGTGGCTTGGGAAGTTGTAGTGCAGATCGTCCTTTGGGTCCATGATGTCTTGTCTTCAATACCGGTGTTACCTTAGTAACAACCAAGAGTATATGTATTGAACCCGGTTTCGCCCTAAGGTTGAATTGATGGTGGGCTATTTCTTTTCACCCTTTTTTTCATATTCAATTCTTTTCATTCTTCAACCCCTTGATTTACAGAGACTTCATAACTAGAACCTTGTTGGCTTTATTCCAAGACTAGCTCATCTCATCCGCACTCTTCCCATATCTCACTTTTCTCCTTTTTCATCATACCTAAGGACTCTACACTATCTAGTGGATTATCCTCGGTAGATCCCTCCGGTTCGGCGGATCGTGGGAACAAATACCTAACCTAACCATCCTTATAACACCATGCATAAAGTAAATTGGTCGGTCTTTTGGTATTGTTCTTTCCTTCATGAAACCAATCGAAAAATCATTTGGAAAAACAATCAAGGTACTTGTGATACGAGATCAAAGCATTTTGTACCTTAATAGTTTTGATCATTTTAGAAATGCTCCCTCAACATGTACATATGATTTAAAATTGTTTGGCACATGGAGGCAAGAGTTCTTTGAAATAATTTCTTTGAAATAATTTCTTGATCACAATTTCCTTAGAAAAGCCATTTGAATTTCTTTGGTAAAATTCTCCCTCAATATGTGCATAGGATATTTGAAATCATTTTATCACATAGAGGCAAGAGTTCTTTGAAGCACATCCACGATCACACAAGCCATTAAGAAACCATTTAAAACTCAATCAAGGTACTTTATGAATAACTTTAAAAGTTTTTGTACTCGATAGTTATGCTCCTCCTCAAAATGTGCTTCGAGATTCGAAAGCGTTAGCACATATGAGAGAGCGACTGCACAATTAAATCAAAACGATCATCTTATATCAAGTTTCATTATTAAATCACAAATTCTCCCCGATCAAAATATCAAACACTTTGAGATTTTGGATCTCAAGTGATTTAATCAGGTTTGGAAAACATGGGAGAATATGTGGCCAGGTTTAAATACTCATCTTGTTTTTGGATAAATCCTCCTCCTCAACATGTACATTGTGTATTTGAAATCGTTTGGCACATGGAGGCAGGAGTGCCTTTGAAGGACTAAAACCAATTCCATTTAAACAGATAAGAGATTTAGCTCACGATCTCTACCCCGATCAAAATTTCAAACCTTTTGAGATTTGTGATCTCAATTGATTTAAATCATTTAAAACATTTTGTGGAAAGACGTGGCTTGATTTAACTTTGAAAAATGACAGATAAGGACCATTTTAAGACATTAAAGATTATTAGTGTCGGTATGATAGTTTTAAGAGATCTTTAAGTAAAATAAAACAATTTCACAATCAAACAAGAATGTAAAAATTTCATTTTGAAAGACCTTGATTCAAAAGAAAAATCATACCATGACATAACATTAAATCTTTAGATCACCACAAATTTAGTACAAACGGAACTTTTGTGAAGAAATATCGTTTGAAAATATTTTATTTTAAATCACTCTCCCCCTCAATCCATGACCGTAGTCGATAATTGAGTGACTCAAGTTTTGATAAAATGAAGTCCGGTGATTTTCAAAATTTAGTCCAATATATTTTCAAAACAACATTTTTCCATTTTCAAAACAATTTGATCAAAGTTTTAGAAAAAATGGTATCATCACTATTTATCCCGCACAGAGATACGTTAGGTGGTTGAGAAGCTTGTTGTTGTTCTTTGTAGGGTTTGGAAGAAAAACCGTCTGCAGATGCAGTGAGACTTCTTCACGTTGCATTTTGAATGCCAACCGAGGTCAAATTAAGCTCCGTTTCTTCAATCACTTTAGAAGAAAACCATCTGCAGATGCAAGTGAGACCTCTTACGTTGCATTTATGCCAACTCCATTGAAGTCCAATTAAGCTCCATTTCTTCATTTGTCAACCCAAGATATAGTTACCCTTTCCTTTCGGCATCCAATCATCTTCAATTGTGGGATCCGGATCGGGAACATTCTTATCAACCATGATATCGTGACACGTTAGTGAACATACATACAAATATATGGTGGTCGACAACACCCAAACAAAGAATCGACTAATTAAAGTCAATTCAACATAACAATCGGATCATATAAGGCATGGGGTTTATGTGTTAATCAAACTTTAATCATCTAAACCTAACAATCATATCCTAAATTCCTAGTCCTTGATTACGTGCAAATATCATTTTAATTAAGCACGAGGATAATTAAGAAAGCTCGTTAGATGATATAGATTTGAAAACATTCTCCCCTCAATCAATGACTCATTTTTTGAAAAAATTTAAAAGCAGAAGTCATTGATTGAGTTTGCAAATTAATACTGAAAACTCGATTCGATTGATTTTCAAGCAACTCATTTACCACCATTTTGAACACAACAAATATTTTTCGAAGAATTATAGACGGAAAAACATTTGTGTAGGAACAACAGATCCTTCGACATACTTTCCTCATAATGTTTTAGGATAAGTGCACGAAATTTGTGAAAACGTTTAAGCGTAGCACTTTCCTTCCTTTTAAGAGCGGGTTGCTATCGACATGACAACAAGCCATTGTTTTAAGCACGGGTTACTGATCAAGTAATCAGAAGCCATCATTTGAAACCCGGTTACGATCGAAATAATCGTAAGCCATATTTTGAGACATGTTTAGAAAAGAATATTTACACCTCCTGCTCGAACTTCATCTATGGTCCTGTGCCATTATTGAATGAAATTTCTAAGACCGTAGATGTTATCGATACCGTAAGACATGTCTTGAGAAAAACGATTTTTGGTATTTTTGAAATTTTTCGATTTTTATGGTTTTGAAGGTTTTATATTTTTGTATTTTCTTTTGTTGGTTTTATATTTTTGTATTTTGTTTTTCGAATAAAAATTTACAAGGATAGAATAGATGATATAGTTAAAGAAGATGATGATACGAGTACCGAGATAAGGATATCGAGCAACCCCGTTGTAGAAGATAGAAGTCATCATCCTTAAACATTCACCACCAAAGCTTCGTGGCTCCGAATAGAAAATAGAACATGAGCCTTTGAGAAAGAGAGACTTTGCGACTTCCTCCCAAACCGAAAATCCTTTAATGAAAGGATTCAAAGCTTTCTTTCAAGCTTCTCTTAGCTGTGCACAAAGAAGCACACCATTATCATCGAACTTGCTCGCTCCTTTTAAGAATAATCACCGTGATTCTTCGCTCGAGGTTATATCATCCAATAGAACACCAAAGAACGTTTCATCCCACACTTAAATAATCTTCTCAAATTTCTTTTCCATCAAGTCTCAAGCAATCCTTTCCAAAAGGTGTCAAGAGACCACTTCCCCAAGTAGTTGAATTGATGCGGTCAATCTCTTAGACTAGAGCTCACGAACCCGAATACACATACCGAAGACAAAGAAACGATACCATCAAGTAGCAGATTAAGTCCAATAGCCAAAGAATAACCCCGATGTATACTTTTCTCTCCTTTGAAGAAAGTGTATGAAGCTCAAGAACCCGGCACCAATGCCCAAAGAGAGAATAACCGATAACATTGAAGAAGCAGCCGAATCATCGATTATCTCTGCGGGTGACAATCTGCGGATGTCAACACCGGAATAAGTGATTATATCTCGAATCACGATTAAGCCCTCACGTAAAACAATCGAGCATCCCCAATGTACACAATCTCTATCCCCGATGATTGTGATAAAATCAAAATCATCACACACTTGTGTACCTCTTTCATCTTCGTAAACTAACTCTTCCATCTCTTCCCCACGTCGTTGGAATAATAACACAAAAGCCTTCATGAGTAAAACATTGAGTTTCTCTGCGGTCATGTGATTGGTGCAAAACCGTCAAGTTTTCTCACGCAGCTAGCCACTTGTGAATGACCAGCCGTAAGGAACTTAAAAGCAGCTCAAACACCAATTGCAATTTAGATCGAGAATACAAGTGGATTCCCGGTCGTTAAGTCCCACGGAGGATGACGGTGTTTAACACAATCGATGTCGAATAACCACTAAGGATAGCGATCAGTAAGGATTTTGAGTTATTTTATAAATAAAGAAAAGATTAATAAATTACAGCGACTTAAATGCAAATTAAAGGAAATTAAAAAGTTAAATTATCTTAAATAAACGCTATCACTAATTTTATACTGATGTTTTTGATTTTATGTTTTTATAAAACTTAATTTAAAAACTACGCGACGTACAAATAAAAACGTGAAACTTACACAATATAAATCCTAAAAATATGAAAATGATATTTTTACAAACCTAATGATATAAGAAAATTTTAAGAAAAAGAAAATTATTTTTATAACTATTTATCTAATTATTATTAATTAAAAACTATTTTTAACTAATTAATAATAACCTAAATTACAATAAAATAGGAAATAAAGCTAGAAAAATAAAATTATGACTTGGAAAAATCTAAAATAACAAAATAGAATTTTCAAAACTATTTTTATAATTTTCTGATTATTTTCTATTTTTATGGATTTTAAACTATTTAAAACTAATTAAATTACTAAAAATTACAAAATAAACTATGAAAAATCTGGAAAATTACTTTTTACTTTTTATATTTATCTAAACTTAAGAAAAATGAAAAATTATTTTTTGAACTTTTACGATTTAATTGTATTAAAAGCTATTTAAAATTACCTAAAAAGCTGCTTTTAATTAAGAAAAATAGCAAGCAGTGTTGGAAAATTATGAAAATTTCAGGAAAACTCTAAAATGATATTATGAATCTAGGAAAATAGAAAAACATGGTGTTGTGTGGAGGAAATTGAATCAATACAAGTGCTTATCAAATAAGCACTTAAATAAGCCAAATGAAAACCACAGTCCACACAATTTACGAAGCTATTTTATGCTAAAAGTATCCAAATGCAACTAATTTCAACTACCCTTAACCTCTTTTAAGCTGATTACCAAGATTTGGTTGTTTTGAGTTTAGGCTAAAAAGCAGTTTGAGGGTGCTACTTTGAGCTTAAACACAAGTCTGAAAATAAGCTAGAAATGGAAACAAGAAGTTGGAACTTGTACTAGACCTGGCTAACTACTTTCAAACCAAAAAGCAGACTTAGAGAAGCTCTGTGGAGCTTTTGACAAGCTTAGCAATAAGCTGAGAAAAACTCAGTCAAAGCTGAGGTGTGTGAGCAGGGCACTTAAGCCCTTTTTGATGAGCTTATTTGAAGCTTTTGCAAAATTAATAAAAATCAACAAAAATACTAATAAGAAACTAGACCAAGAGAACTTATAAAACCCAAAGTTTCATTGGAATTGGCCCAGAATTGACTCAATTAAAAATCATCTCAGTCAGGCTCAAAATGCACTTTTCATGTTTTGACTTTTTTTGACAGTTATGAGATTTTGACTAATATGAACTTTGATCTTGATTTGTTAACTGATTTAGATGTTTTGTGGTATAATGAGACTAAGACAAGCTACTCTAGTGATTTCAAGCATGAAACAAGCTTATGATTTCCCAAACTCTCAGCATTAATGAACTAAGAAAGTTAAAACAAGATTTTGACTTTTCGTGTTTTAAGATGCAATATGATGCAGATATGGTTCAAGTGAACAATATTAAGGCTAAGTAGACATGTATCAAGCAATAACAAGAGCTTAAGCTTAAACAACCTTACTGATCAAACACACTTTTGAAACTGTTTTACTACTTTTAACTTGGCTAAACACTGATCTAGTAGATATTATCACTTTTAATGATTAGTATTATCCTAATTACTACTAGTGGACAGGTTTAAATGGTTTAATGATCACAATTTCAAGTACACATACAAACTGCAAACTGACTAAGGAATGAAAAATGAAATGTGAACTCACAATTGTCCAGCTTTATTGTGCAGCTTATACCAACCCAAATACCTACTATTCTATGTCAAATCTAACCCAAACACTGCTCTGCACCAACCCATTCCATTTCCAACCTGTTTGACCAATTGTTCTTCTCTATTTACTTTTGTTGACTTTTAGCACTTTTGATTGAAACTGAATAACAGGCTTACAAAAAGCTATCTTAAGCTTAAATAAGCTGGTTTGACTATTAAATAAGCTTATTGAAGCTTGGTTTTAGCACACTTATACTGAAATTGTAAACAGTGAATGTAAAATTTTGAAAACACACTAACACTTTGAATTAAAACTTGAAACTTAGTTATAATGACTAAATAGTTTAATCTTAATACACTGAAGCTTGATATTACAGAATTGTGAACTAATTAAGAGATTTAAAGAAAAAACGACATACAAGAATTTAAAAAAACTAAGTACTACTTTGCTTCTCTGTCTTCCTCCTCTTTTATGCTTCAAATGAGCTCCACGTGTCCTTCTGAGAGTATCCCACCTCTCTATTTGACCAATGGTTGAGTTTTGAGCACTAATAGCTGTTTTATCATTTTGGCGGGAAACTTTGGTTTGACTTGTAGGCCTGTGTTAGCTGCTAGGGGGGGTGGCATTTATTGTGGGGGGTTGAGTGGGTAGTGGTGATGATGAGGAGAGGAGAAAAGGTGAGGTGATGAGAGGAGAGAGCAGGCAAGTTGGTTGCAGAGGTGTGGAAGGGATAAACAGTGGTGGGCGCGCTTTGCTGCTTTTGACTTTCTTTGACCAGGCAGTCCAAAATAGGTAAATGACAGGGGGCCAAATGGTTTAAAGGCAGGGGTCAAAACAGTTTTGACAAGTCTTAGGTTTAGTTATGACAAGGACTTGTTTGCACTTTCTAAATTCTTGAAGGACCAATCTGCCAATACTCCAAAGTTCTCACAAGGGTCACTTTTGACAAGATTTAATAGTGCAAGGACTATTTTTTGACATTTTCAAATTTTCAAAGGACCAAACTTGACAATTTTGAAAGTTCAGGGACCTAAGTTGTAAATTTGTAATTTTAAATCTCAAGGACTAATTTTAACAACTTAAGAATCCCTAAGGACTTAAAATGATATTTTTCTTTATTTAGATTTACGAGGACTGTTTTGACAAATTTTGAAACTTGGGGACTAAAGCGCCAATTATGCAAACTTGATCGTTTTTCACCAAATTTTGATATTTTGCATTTAAAACACATAAAACACTTATTTGTGATATTTTATCATTTTGATGCATTTCGAGTGTTTTCGACGTTTTTGCGATCTAATTTGTACAAAAATGATGAGTATTTACACACTCATCAATCCCCACACTAAGATATTGCTAGTCCCTAGCAATGTTTTGAGAAAAATTTAATGGATTTCATCTCTTTACCAAAAGCCATTACTTGGAGTAGCCAAATGTTTCAGTTCAAGTAAGAACTTTGGTACACCGATAACCAAATGATTTTGAGCAAATCACCGACTTCCAACGGATTTGATTTTCTTTACCGGCCGTTTGCTTCGGACTAGCCAACTCTTAGATAAAATATCTTTGGTGAGTGATTACCAATTATGGTTTTCCAATCGCCTTTACCACAAGCCATAAACTTGCGGGCTAGCCAACTCTTTACTTTTAAGGATATGGTGAAATGAATACCATACAATTTTGGGAAAATTTCAAGCCGTCAACGGATTTGAGATATCTTTACCAAGAGAAGTTTGCTCTGGATTAGCCAATCCTTTTGTTTATTAGACAAGGCGGATCGGTAACAAAAGATGAGTAAGTGAAAACACTTACTCCAAAAAAAATTGGCCAAAAATGGGGGAATTAGGCGGTATATTTACATGATAAAATTCGTGAGAATTCCCCCACTTAAAATGAATATTGCCCTCAATATTCAAAGTACCTATTGTTATGCGAAACATAGAACGTAAAGGGAAATACTACGGCCATTATTTAGCAAGTTTTTTTTTTTTTTTTTTTTTTTTTTTGTTTTGAAACTCTTATATACACAACATGTGGGCAACTCCCCACACTAGGGTGGTAGAAAGTAGAAAGAAGAAGCTAAAGCTGTCAAGTTTTGTCACACAATCTAGCCACTTGTGAATGGCTAACCGTAACAAACTTTGTGACATCGAGAAATATGGGTGACAACCCATATGGCATGCTCTTGTTTTTGATTACCGAGTCGCTAGCTTGACTCGATCCCGCATTCATTGGTTCATGGGGAAAGTTTGTAGATCCGGGACAATCACGGGGAATGTCCTCTCCAAAGTAATGCTTCAACCGATGACCATTCACTTTAAAGTTTGGACCATCGGGTTGAGATAACTCAATGGTGCCATAAGGATAAACCTTAGTGATAGTAAATGGACCAGACCAACGGGATTTAAGCTTTCCCGGGAAAATCTTCAATCTTGAATTGAAAAGAAGGACTCGATCACCAACGTTGAAAATGCGGTTCTTGATTTTAGAGTCATGAATCTTCTTTGTCTTTTCTTTGTAGATCAAAGAGTTCTCGTATGCTTGATCACGGAGTTCATTTAATTCATTCATTTGAACTTTCCGGTGATCACCGGTGTCTGAATATCGAAGTTGGCATGTTTCAAGGCCCAGAAGCCTTGTGCTCAAGCTCAACCGGGATGACATGCCTTCCGTACACAAGCTTGTATGGAGTACACCGATGGGTGTTTTGTAAGTCGCACGAAAGGCCCCAGTGCGTCATCTAGCTTATCCGACCAAGAGGCACGGCCGCCAACCGTCCTCTCAAATTCTTTAATCCCGGTTGGAAACTTCCACTTGCCCACTTGTTTGGGGTGGTGCGATGAGAGGCGGTGAGTTACACCATACCGCATGACTCTTTCAACCGGTCATTGCGTAAATGCGTACCACGACATCGATTATGGCTCGTGGAGTTCCAAACCTAGCAAAGAGAGATTTCAAGAATTTCACAACAACTCGGGCATCGTTGGTATGCAAAACCTTAGCTTCAACCCATTTTGACAAATAGTCAACGGCCACAGTATGTACTTATTACATGCGAAGAAGAGAATGGTCCCATAAAGTCAATGCCCCGGATGTCAAAAATCACACACTTGAATGGCGTTTTGCGGCATTTCATTTCTTTATGAGATATTCCCGTGGCGTTGACAAGCGTCACGAGCTTTGACAAATTCGTGGGCATCCTTGTAAATTGTGGGCCAATAGAATCCGGAATCAAACACCTTCTTGGCGGTGTAGTTGGGGCTATGATGTCCCGGTAGGTCGAATGGCAAGCTTTGAGAATGTCAATAGCTTTCGACCATACACACATCGCTGATGACTTGATCCGCGCAAATTTTGAACAAGTAGGGTCGTCCCGTAAGTAATGTTTAACATCTTTGAAGAATTTGTTCTTCCGTTGGGATGACATCCTTTCACTATGAAGTTACCCGCATGGTAATTTGAAGTCAACAAACCATGGGGTAGAAGAGTCTCCACGAAAAGAAACCGCATTGAGTGTCTCGAGAGGAAATGTTTCATTTATTTCCTTTTCTCAAACACATCCTGGTGAGGGTTTTCTAGACGGGACGGATGATCGTGACTGTGTTCTCGGCTCCTTTTTATCATGTATAATGATATCAAATTTCGAGGAGGAGAACCCAACGGAGCAATCTCGGCTTTGCATCTTGTTTTGCAAAGAGATATTTGAGAGCCGAGTGATCCGTATACACCACGCATTTGGTCAAGATGAGGTATGGTTTAAACTTTCAAACGCATACACCACGACTAATAGTTCTTTTTACGTAGTGGTGTAATGGGTTTGAGCTTGATCATAGTTTTACTTGCGTAGTGGATAGGTGAAAATGCTTGGTTTTCGTTGCCCCAAGACCGAACCGATAGCAAAATCACTTGCATCGCACATGAGCTCAAAGGGTAAATCCGATCGGGGCAACTAGAATGGGTGCTTCGTAGCTTTTCTTTAGTGTTTCAAAAGCTTTGGCCACTCGGGAGAGAAGATAAAAGGAGCTTCTTTTTCAAGAAGATGGGTCATAGGCCGAGCGATTTTGGAAAAATCCTGTATGAATCTGCGATAAAACCCGGCATGACCAAGGAAACTCCTAATACCTTTGACGGTAGTAGGATGAGGCAGTTTAGCAATAACATCAACTTTTGCTCTATCGACCTCAATCCCATTTTTGGAAATCTTATGGCCAAGGACTATGCCTTCTTTGACCATAAAGTGGCTCTTCTCCCAATTTAGACAGAGATTGGTGTCTTCACACCTTTTTAGCATTTTGTCTAAATGGGAGAGACATGTCTGAAATGAATCCCCAATGATCGAGAAGTCATCCATAAACACCTTCATTGTTTCCCCATTCATGTCGTGGAATATGGCCATCATACATCGTTGGAACGTGCCAAGAGCATTACATAAGCCAAAAGGCATACGTTTGTAGGCAAAAGTTCCGTATGGGCAGGTGAATGTGGTCTTCTCTTGATCCTGTGGATCAATGGGGATCTGAAAGTAACCCGAGAAACCATCAAGGAAGCAATAGTACTCATTCCCTGCTAATCTCTCAAGCATCTGGTCCATGAAGGGTAGAGGAAAATGGTCTTTACGGGTGGCGTCATTCAACTTACGATAGTCAATACACACGCCATCCGTAACCAATCGAGTTGGAATTAACTCGTTTTCTTCATTCGTGACAACAGTTATGCCACCCTTTTTGGAACACGGTGAATTTGGCTAACCCAAGGACTATCTCGAGATTGGGTAAATCAATCTCGCATCAAGAAGTTTGATAACCTCCTGTTTCATAACATCATGGATTTTGATTCACTCTTCTCGATGTTGAGCTATTGGTTTGAAGTCATCCTCCATCAAGATTTTGTGAGTACAAAATTCGTGGTTGATACCTTAATGTCGGAGAGTTTCCAAGCAATTGCTTGCTTGTGTGACTTCAAGACCTTTATGAGCGAGTTTTTCATCTTTACTCAAATCTCGAGCAATAATGAGTGCAATTTATCATCACCTTCAAGGAATGCATACTCGAGATGAGGTGGTAAGTCCTTAAGTTCGACTTCAGAAATTCTTGATTTTCTCAACCGACTTGACTTCCTTGTTATGAAGGTTGACGGGAGGGAGTGGAGAAGAAGTGTCCGATTTAACAATTTCTCAAGAATAAGAATATCTCCTCGGATTAATCTCATCGTGATTAATCTCTTCCGAATTGCATCACTAGAGTGAGGGTTGATGAATGATCATCTTTAAGCAATTTCTCAATGAGAAGTATGTCCCCCGATGTCAATTGGAGCGTGATCAATTTCCCATGGAATGAATCACTAGCCAAGTATGCTTCAATCTCTTCCAAGATGAAGTCGCTTCCCTCAAGCGGGTGAGAGAAGGAGTAGAATTGGCTATGATAGGTTGAGAAGATGTGGTGGGATCCCACTCGCTGTAATTATGAGAATAACCAAGAACTTCTTGAGAGTACTCTTCGAAGCAACATCAATGATATCTATTTGGTTAACCACTCGTAATCATAGTTTGCGGAGTACCTCAAGTTTGATCAAGGTTAAAAGTGATGACTTCATTACCAACACGTAATGTGATTTCTTGCTCAAATACATCAATGAGAGCACGACCCGTTCTCGTGAATCCTCTTCCAACAATAAGAGGAACCCGTGGATCAAGATCGAAATCAACAACTACAAAGTCGGTGGAAAATGGAACTTTCCTACTTTACAAATCGTCCTCGGCAATTCCAAGAGGACGGGATATTGTACGATCCGCAAGCTCGAGAGTCATGCATGTAGGAGTAAGGTCCTAAGAGAAAGTTTCTTCCATCTTGAATGAGGCATCGGGTTTATGCTTGCACCAAGATCGGCTAAGGCAAAGCATTCAACCATTCCTGGAAATACACAAGGTAAGAGGAACTTTCGGGATCTCCAAGCTTTCGGGAAGCTTCTTCAAGATAACTCTGAGCGGTTCTCGTTCGAGGAGTTTTAGCCATTTCAAACAGCTTTTCCTTGTTGCTTAACATGTGTTTGAGAGTTGATGCAAACTTGGGCATCAACATGATAGCATCCGCTGCTTATGTCAAAATGAAGTTCTTGGAAAATTTGAAAGAATTTTTCCATTTGTTGACTAGCTTTTCATGAGCTTTTTCTCATGTAAATGTGATGAGTAAGGAATAAAAGATTTGGATTTGGTATTTTCAATGGGAGCTATAGGAGGTTCAAAACAACTCTGGATTGGATTTTGGTTTTCGGACAACCCGAGGATGGACATTGTTGGTACTTCCGTTATTAGTAGGAAGTTCCTTGTCCTTTGTCGCCTCGGTTCACTTTCCACTACCTTGGGAGAGAAGAAGAAGAGGTAGTAGGAATAGCGGGTCCATCATCTGAGTACCACTTGGTTGTGATCGCCTTTTCATCGCCTCGGATTAGCGATCGTGTTGCTAGGTAAAGTACCGAGCCCGAGGGTCGATCATTTAAAGACTTCTTTAATTGATGATCGTGACCAACACCCTATTTGTCTCCTCTTGAGTCTTTATGAATTGATTTAAAAGCTCATCGATGTTGATACAGGAGGAGGTGGAGGGATAATTTGAGGCCGTATGTTACGATTATAGCCGAATTCCCTTGATTAGGATTCATATTCCCGAAATTGATTCCCTCGATTGTAAGTGTTTTGATTAAGATTTCCTTGATGTTGGAAACCTTGATTGGGTCCGAATAGAAATTACCTTGGTTTTGATAACCTTGGTTCATTATTGGTTGGTTACGATTCGGTTAGATTCGTTGAAACCGGGTGGTGCACGATAAGTGTTAGCACGGTAGTTTAGTTCATTTGAGGACGGTATTGATTACCTCCTTGATTTGAAGTACCGGCTATAGCATTAGCTTCAAACGGACTACCATCGGTGGCGATCGATTGTAGTATGCATGAGGACCACCACAAGTAACACAAACTTCAACTTTCTTCACTTCACCATATGATGGTGTCGCGTGAAAGTGACTTTCTTTGGTTAGCAAGAACCAAAGCTCGAACAATATCCATGAGTTTGTCAATCTTAGCATCGATTGCTAGATGTACTCACGGGAGATGAAGTAGAAGGTCCAGATTAGACCGAGTCTCGATATGTCTTTGTGCGGAAAGGACGGACACAGGACTTGTTTTCAATGATTTGCAAGGCTTTTTGTGGTCTTGCTCAAGAAATTACCTCCAGCGGAGGCATTCAAAGAGTCTTGATTAGTCAGTTCGCACCATTGTAGAAAGTATCCATTTGCATTAACTCGGTAAAACCATGATGCGGACACTTATGAGCAAGTCTTTATAACGATCCCATGCCTCCCGAATGATTCATCAAATCTTTGAGAGAATTTCATTATCTCATTCTTAAGACTTGTAGTTCGGGATGGAGGATAGAATTGTTCACAAACTTTGTGACTAGATCTTCCCATGTCTCAATGGAACGAGGGGTTGTTTCTCAAGCCAATTCCGGGCTTGTCCTCAGAGAAAATGGGAGCAGAAGAAGCTTGATAGCTTCATGTGGGACATTCTTGTACTTGATGGTAGATGCAATCTTGTTAAACCATCGAATGTGTGCATGAGGATCATCCGCTCAAAAGCATAGAATTGGCTTTGGGTTGCAGTTAAGTAACCCGGTTTGAGCTCAAAGTGTCACCACGATGGCTGGACAACAATAGCATCTCCGTAACCCTCGATGGGTGCTTGAGAAGCTCATTCATCGGCTTGTCTTCGCCATTACGGCGGTGGTGGTGGTGGTAAACGTTCCTCGCCATTCTGGTGAAGGAGCTGAACGTCCTCCACGCTCACGAGGAATCTTTCCAAGTTCGAAGTGGACATGTAGAACTGGAAGAACGAGCGCATGCACTAAGTATAAAACCGTTTTCAAAACAAATGCGAGGCAAAACGACAAGTGAACTTAACCAATAATCACAAATGAAATGGCTTCTTTGAAAAGGTACACCAAATCACAAGGACACAAAGGCAAGTTTTAAATCGATGTTGGGAACTTATTATGGTCACACCCCGTTAGTAGGTGTACCGCCTTGATTTGCGGTGGTTGATTTTATGTATATTAAGTATCACCGAAAAGACGTAGGTATAGATTTGTCTGCCGATGGGTTTAAAACTTTTGGACAATATTTTTGGTATCGTCTCGTTTAACCAAATCGTATTTCTTTAAGAATCACCTTAAAAGAAACACAAGCTAGAAAACGTTACGATTGTTTTGTTGTTTTATATTTTGTTTGGTGTTTTTAACACTTTAGGAAAAGTGTTAATGAACTTTTGATTTTGTTATAACTTTACAAAAAACTTTTACAAACTGTGGTATATGTGCAAGCACGGGTCTCGAAAAATGTTTAGAACACGCTTATGACCTCCCGTGGCGTAAAATTTGATTGGTGCAAAACCGTCAAGTTTTTCACTTGAGCTAGCCATCTTGTGAATGACCACCGTAAGGAACTTAAAACGACTCAAACACCAATTGCAATTTAGATCAGGAGAATCGGTGGATTCCCGGTCGTTAAGTCCACGGAGGATGACCGGTGTTTAACACAATCGGATGTCGAATAACCACTAAGGATAGCGATCAAGATGGATTTTGAGTTATTTTATAAATAAAGAAAAGATTAATAAATTATGACTTAAATGCAAATTAAAGGAAATTAAAAAGTTAAACTATCTTAAATAAACGCTATCACTAATTTTATATGATGTTTTTGATTTTATGTTTTATAAAACTTAATTTAAAAACTACTGTGACGTCTGAAATAAAAACGTGAAACTTACACAATATAAATCCTAAAAATATGAAAATGATATTTTACAAACCTAATGATATAAGAGAATTTTAAGAAAAAGAAAATTATTTTTATAACTATTTATCTAATTATTATTAATTAAAAACTATTTTGAACTAATTAATAATAACCTAAATTACAAGAAAATAGGAAATAAAGCTAGAAAAATAAAATTATGACTTGGAAAATCTAAAATAACAAAATAGAATTTTCAAAACTATTTTTATAATTTTTCGATTATTTTTCTATTTTTATGGATTTTAAACTATTTAAAACTAATTAAATTACTAAAATTACAAAATAAACTATGAAAAATCTGGAAAATTAATTTTTTACTTTTTATATTTATCTAAACTTAAGAAAAATGAAAATTATTTTTGAACTTTTCGATTTAATTGTATTAAAAGCTATTTAAAATTACCTAAAAACTGTTTTTAATTAAGAAAAATAGCAAACAGTGTTGGAAAATTATGAAAATTTCAGGAAAACTCTAAAATGATATTATGAATCTAGGAAAAATAGAAAAACATGGTGTTGTGTGGAGGAAATTGAATCTGCAATACAAGTGCTTATCAAATAAGCACTTAAATAAGCCAAATGAAAACCACAGTCCACAACAGTTACACAGAAGCTATTTTATGCTAAAAGTATCCAAATGCAACTAATTTCAACTACCCTTAACCTCTTTTAAGCTGATTACCAAGATTTGGTTGTTTTGAGTTTAGGCTAAAAAGCAGTTTGAGGGTGCTACTTTGAGCTTAAACACAAGTCTGAAAATAAGCTGGAAATGGAAACAAGAAGTTGGAACTTGTACTAGACCTGGCTAACTACTTTCAAACCAAAAATCAGACTTAGAGAAGCTCTGTGGAGCTTGTGACAAGCTTAGCAATAAGCTGAGAAAAACTCAGTCAAAGCTGAGGTGTGTGAGCAGGGCACTTAAGCCCTTTTTGATGAGCTTATTTGAAGCTTTTGCAAAATTAATAAAAATCAAAAAAAATACTAATAAGAAACTAGACCAAGAGAACTTATAAAACCTAAAGTTTCATTGGAATTGGCCCAGAATTGACTCAATTAAAAATCATCTCAGTCAGGCTCAAAATGCATTTTTCATGTTTTGACTTTTTTTGACAGTTATGAGATTTTGACTAATATGAACTTTGATCTTGATTTGTTAACTGATTTAGATGTTTTGTGGTATAATGAGACTAAGACAAGCTACTCTAGTGATTTCCAAGCATGAAACAAGCTTATGATTTCCCAAACTCTCAACAGTTAATGAACTAAGAAAGTTAAAACAAGATTTTGACTTTTCGTGTTTTAAGATGCAATATGATGACAGATATGGTTCAAGTGAACAATATTAAGGCTAAGTAGACATGTATCAAGCAATAACAAGAGCTTAAGCTTAAACAACCTTACTGATCAAACACACTTTTGAAACTGTTTTACTACTTTTAACTTGGCTAAACACTGATCTAGTAGATATTATCACTTTTACTGATTAGTATTATCCTAATTACTACTAGTGGACAGGTTTAAATGGTTTAATGATCACAATTTCAAGTACACATACAACCGCAAACCGACTAAGGAATGAAAATGAAATGTGAACAAACAATTGTCCAAACTTTATTGTGCAAACTTATACCAACCCAAATACCTACTATTCTATGTCAAATCTAACCCAAACAACGCTCTGCACCAACCCATTCCATTTCCAACTGTTTGACCAATTGTTCTTCTCTATTGACTTTTGTTGACTTTTAGCACTTTTGATTGAAACGAATAACAAAGCTTACAAAAGCTATCTCAAGCTTAAATAAGTCGGTTTGACTATTAAATAAGCTTATTGAAGCTTGGTTTTAGCTTAACTTATCTTGAAATTGTAAGCAGTGAATCTAAAATTTTGAAAACACACTAACACTTTGAATTAAAACTTGAAACTTAGTTATAATGACTAAATAGTTTAATCTTAATACACTGAAGCTTGATATTACAGAATTGTGAACTAATTAAGAGATTTAAAGAAAAAACGACATACAAGAATTTAAAAAAACTAAGTACTACTTTGCTTCTCTGTCTTCCTCCTCTTTTATGCTTCAAATGAGCTCCACGTGTCCTTCTGAGAGTATCCCACCTCTCTATTTGACCAATGGTTGAGTTTTGAGCACTAATAGCTGTTTTATCATTTTGGCGGGAAACTTTGGTTTGACTTTTAGGCCTGTGTTAGCTGCTAGGGGGGTGGCATTTATTGTGGGGGTTGAGTGGGTAGTGGTGATGATGAGGAGAGGAGAAAAGGTGAGGTGATGGGAGGAGAGAGCAGGCAAGTTGGTTGCAGAGGTGTGGAAGGGATAAAGCGATGGTGGGCGACTTTCTCGCTTTTGACTTTCTTTGACCGGTCCAAAATAGGTAAATGACAGGGGGCCAAATGGTTTAAAGGCAGGGGTCAAAACAGTTTCGACAAGTCTTAGGTTTAGTTATGACAAGGACTTGTTTGCACTTTCTAAATTCTTGAAGGACCAATCTGCCAATACTCCAAAGTTCTCACAAGGGTCACTTTTGACAAGATTTAATAGTTCAAGGACTATTTTTGACATTTTCAAAGGACCAAACTTGACAATTTTGAAAGTTCAGGGACCTAAGTTGTAAATTTGTAATTTTAAATCTCAAGGACTAATTTTAACAACTTAAGAATCCCTAAGGACTTAAAATGATATTTTTCTTTATTTAGATTTACCAAGGACTGTTTTTGACAACTTTTGAAACTGGGGACTAAAGCGCCAATTATGCAAACTTGATCGTTTTTCACCGATTTTGATATTTTGCATTTAAAACACATAAAACACTTATTTGTGATATTTTTATCATTTTGATGCATTTCGAGTGTTTTCGAGATGTTTTTATGATCTAATTTAGATAAAAATGATGAGTATTTACACACTCATCATCATGACATTTGTTTTACCGGGATATCTTCGATCACTTAGAAGAGTTAAGTTCATCAAGTTTACTCGTCATGAGTCAAACCTTGAATTTCTCTGCGGTAATAACATTTGTCTTCCCGGGATATCTTCAATCACATAGAAGAATTAAGTTCATCAAGTTTACTCGCTTTGTGTTTATATGTGAGTCTCCTTTCTCCTTCTTGGTTTTGACACTTGAATCAAAGAACTCATTGTAAGCCCGTATACTAGAAATTTGTTGAGAAGAACACTTGAACTCTTGTGGAATCAACTTGCTAAAGTACATTGTGAGCAAATCTAATTGGGGATTAAATCGACATATCACTTTCCCATAATTAGTGCTCTCCCTAAACCGACAATGCCGGGATATGAAGAAGTCTTTGGATAATCAAATGCAACTCGTCTTTAGTCTTCTAACATGCAAGAGAAAATGTAGAACAGATCAGACTCGACCTTCTTCAATATTGTCGGTTGGGAATAGATAAATAACTTCTTCAACTCACACCAAAAGCATCTCACCAAAAAGCATCCCAATTAACTTACATCTTGCATATCCCTTAGCTAAAATCCTCCCAATCAAACAAGAGCGAAGGATGTTCATCAAGAAAACAAAGAATCGGGCCTCAACGAACACACAAGATGGTAACACCAAACTACCAATCACATCAAACAAGAACATAGAGATTGTTCGGAATCATCATGTTGATGTATACGTGAAGCATTAACCGGAAGCACTTAGTCGATAAACTCATCAATCCGAGTGAAGATGTCAACCAACGGCTCTTAGAAGAACAACTCCATGTGAAGATGACCCGATAAGAAGAAGTTCGGTTCTTACATGAGTTTAGAGCCGTATGACCATTTATATTCTCAAATATCAATCAACAATGCAAAAAATTCACACTTCTTCTCCCCCTCAATAATTGCTTACGGAGATGCCATTCTTGACTAAATAAGTGAAAATCATCCGAATGTTCTATCCACACTTCTCTCCCATAAAATCAACACATGATGTCACCATCTTCATTATAATCGAGCAAGTGGAATGAGAAAACAATCGGTGGTAGCCGGTTCACTTGATGACCAAGCGCATGGAAAAAGTATGAAGCATGTTGATGAGAATGGTCATAATTGAGAAGATTTCTCTTCTTGAAGATAAAGCGCCGACACGCATACTTTTCTTTTCTTTAGAGAACGAGGCATGAGCTGTTGTGTTCATACGTCATAAGAAGATTTCTCTTCTTTTGAAGATAAAGCGCCTCGAAACGCACTTTTCTTTTCTTTGGAGTACGAGGCCCTGAACTCATGTGAGCAGGCGTCATAGCTCTCTCTTTTAGCTCTCTTAGCAAAACATGTAATCAACCCCATTATCATTCATGGGCCCTTTGTCGTAACGGTGATGGAGAAAACCCAATATGATGAATTTGAACTCAAGTAAACTAACCCGAACTCGTGACTTAAACTTGCACATATGTTTCAAAGAGCGGTGTCGAGCCTTCATGCCCATTTGAATCTCTAAGTACTCTATACTCTTCAACCAACCAACCATCAAGTATAAGACGACATCACCTCTTGAAAATCCACAATTAAATGTGACCTTGAGCACTACAACGTAACTCCTTAAAGTGATAGTTATTTTTGTGGCAAAAGAGCCAATTTCCCTCGTGGTAAAAGAAAAAGACCCCAAGAATAACTAGATTTCCAAGTCTTCATTTTTTGATAATAAGCTCGAACAAGGATCATGAAGAATCTTCATCCAACCATCCCCGATACCTTCAGATACTAAGTACACTCGCCCGTGATAATTCACTTCAACCTCAAATAAATAATAGTGAATTAACGCCGTTGTCACATCTTCTGGTTAAAAGCTCAACTCTAGCGTCCTTTGACATTTAAACGAAATTTGATAATGGTTTCATCCTGACCATGGTTAAAAGCACAGAACCCCGTAAAACCAAGTAATAACCGTACTGCCATGACGAATATCCAAACACACATCCAATTCATGAAGTACACCCGTTTATCCCTTCTTCGAAGTAGAAACCGTAGCACCAACATCAAATAAGATCCAGAAATACACTTTCCTCTCTCCAGGATGGTTCCATCGTCACGAGATTTTACAAGTCTCTGATTTAAACCGAGAAATAGGTTCTTTCGCGGGATTTTACAAAATCAAGACAAAACCGTAAACAATGTCAGCTCGAATTTGTTATGAAAACTTTGGTTTTGGTGAATATCTGTTTTAGGGGAACATGCAGTGGTTCATCAACGGTTCATTATCCAACATCAACCATATCACCACCCATCCAATAAACACTTTTGTAAATACCCCAATCACGCATTCTGTCGGCAATTGTTGTGACCATATGGAGATATAGACACGATATGCCAAACTTGAACAAGACGTAACATTCCCCGGATTTGTTACTTAAGCTTGCACTAATCCTTGTGAAGAAGAAACAGTGTACCCAATGTACAAAACCTCTTGACATATCCTCAACTGCGTGAGACACCGAAGTTATAGCTACGTTGTAGGTTAATCGAGAAAGAATCACAACCGTGACTAACTAGCCAAGTCTTTATCACCCTCTTTAAACGCCCAAACAAGTCATCTTTGCCGAAGGGCAGAAAGAAAGAAGACGAAATAAGTAGACTCGCCCGGAGAACCTCACTCCACATCCAAATAAGACATGTCGAACAACAAACCCGTAGTCAACTTTGATTAATCATAAGTTCAAGCCATGACAGAATATTTTCCGTGAAAATGTATCCCCCCAAAGTACCAGTCCACAAAGCCAAATCACATCATCTCAGCAAATCTCAATATCAAGTCTCAACTTATTAGCCAAACGAAATACAAACGTTAGCCATAGACAAATGTATTTTCCATTGAAATTTTAATGACCAAACATTGTTTCATTTTGTCCACAAAGTCCATCTTAATATTCATTGACCTCCTCAATAAATCATCTCGCCCAATTCATCTGAGTAAGCATAATATCCAAATCCAAAACATTCATGAGATAATAGCCAATCCAATCTAAGTCAATTTCCGTGATTATCAATTTTAAGTGCACACTCCATTATGTCCAACTAAGGCTCACAAACCATCAAATGATAATTTTAGCCGTTATGGTATATATGTTACTCAATAGTAATCTCATACATGCCTATATACCACAAGACTAAATAATAACGTTCTTATGGTGCAAGCTTAATCTCTACTTTCGTGATAATAAGTGTACACTTGGGCCAAGTTCATTCCCCAAACAATAACCACGATCCAACACACCATATACACGGCCCAAACATTGAAATATCCTTTACGTGAGGCCCAACCAGCTGATATGACACACGATCCATAATTACCATTCCAAGCCCATAATTCATATAACCACACTCGATCCAAACTCACACAAATATTAAAACCGGTTATAAGTAAGCATTGTTCCTAAATATTAGGTCATTTCACAAACCCTAATCAAAATTAGTCCGCCCCCATCTCTTTCATTCTCATCCGCCCCCCACATCTGTTACAAACCCTAAAATCACTCAAAACTAATCGCCTCCCTCTAGACTCTATCATCTTATACCAATCAATCCAAATCACATCACTTATAACAGCAGACAAGCAATAAACATCATCCTAAAATAACTCACAATTAAACATTCCCCTTTATCACTTCTGCTTCGAAAATCTCCACATCCCCCTTATCAAAGAACCTTTGTTCTTTTGAGCTAGCCACAGGGATGGCAAGTGCTCGAAATCACAACCACAGGGATGGTGATAGGGTATTGACGAAGAATTCAAGATAATGCCAAAGGTAGGTTCATAATTTGATTCAAGTGTATGACTTTAGTGATAATACGAGCAAAAGAAAAACGTGTTAACATCCTTGTTAATATTGTTTCTTATTTCGTACATCAATAATGAAGTATAGTCTTCAAACAAAAACCGGATCAGTGATGAGTTGAGGGTTTAACAAAGATTTATTGAAAGATTGAAATAAAACCCGTTTATGAGATCTCATGAGTTTACTTTCGTGTGTAATCTAGTACCGAACCAAAAGAAGGAATGAGATGGTATACTTTTGTTCCTTCTTTAAGTGGTTCGAATATAGTAGGAAGTTATGCTTAGACCACGATCAATTAAGGATTAAATAGTGTGTACGATCTTTGTTGATCGGATATTAATTGAGATACACACACACTAAAAAATCTGAGATCAAAAAAATAATAATTCCTTTATGAGTCTTGGATAAGATTGGGATTGTTGTTGAAGTTTTTGTTTCGGATCTGTTTTAACCATGGACAGATGATGTTAAATGTTACTTAGGTTGTGATATTATATTTGGTATTAGGTTTTTGATGTAGTGGTCATGGTCAGGTGGTGAATCTTCTTCTTCATTTCTGTCTAGTCGCTACTGGGTCCAAGACAAGTCGCTACCAAATTTACAAAGCAATTCGCTACATTTTTTCCAAAGCAAGTCGCTACGACTTGTTAAATAACAAGTCGCTAGGTTCATGACACAATTCGCTAACCAAAGATTTTCAAGCACAAGTCGCTAACTAGTAAAGACTAGTCGCTAGCATATTTTGACACAAACTCGCTACTTCATTTTTCTTGACAAAGGTTCAAACCATAAAAAATAAGTCGCTATTGACTTTATTTGACTCAATAGTCAAATAAGGAACAAGTCGCTATTATTAGTACATAGCATCTGGACACTTTAGATAAGTCGCTAGCAAGAATATGGATGTTTTTCGATGAGTTTTCTGACAAATATTTCCGTTCAGTTTCTTACTTACCCAGAAAATAAGACATAAAGTTGCATCTTTTTGCCAGTTTGACTATAGTTTGAAGACCTTTTACCCAGAAAAATGTCACAGTTTGCATCATTTACCTAGAAAGATGTGACATTCAAAGACCTTTTGACCCATGTTGACAAAACAGATATGACCAGATATTCAAATTTTAGACAAAGTTTACACAATCAGAACTTGGACAATATACTGACTTGGACACAAGTTTTAACCAGTTAAGACCATAGACCACAGAAATGTATTCCGACCACAACATGTACACAAACAGTACTACCCATAAAATCATAACCACAAAAAATCATCATCCCAACAGTTTACAAAAAGACAGTTTACCCACGAATCAGAACCACAAGAAAACATCAAAACACAACAACCATGGCTCTGGTACCAATTGTAGGATCGTAATATTTATTGTGTTGATGATTCGGGTGGTCTTGGATGATCAAAATACATGTTTGCCATTAGAGAGAGAAAGTTAGAGAGTTGGGTGTTTTCTTGGTAGAGTTACTTCACAAATTGTAGAATATTAGATTGAAAGCCCCACCCTTCCATGGACGGAAGGGGTATTTATCTACAAATACACGACCTCCTATCGGCTGTGGATCGGGGATACGAGTGGGTAAAGACCGTCCTTCCTCCACGGTGTTGCACTAAACTATTTTACGCTCTTGACTAACTAATTAACTACATAATAACGTAAATAACGACAAGTCTACGAGCTAACTTATGCTAGATAATATTTGGGGTGACCGACTCTTTACTATGGAATTTTCTAATTCCTAACGATTGCTTGCGGCTAATATGAGCGGATCAACCTTGTGGCCTAAACTATTGGTCAACCAATGTATACCCAAGAGTAGTATCGCGTTTCACACCACCGACTTTGTGATTAACCCGATCACATTTGAAAGAGGAATTTGCATGTAACGGTAATCTAGTTCCCATATCTCTGTAAAACCCCATAATAATATGCTTTTCTTGTGGTTGCAACTTCTTTAGATATGTGGATATCTAATGCCTCAACACTAACCCCACGGTTACGGTAAACTTTGCCTTCATGATCTTTCGTAAGAAAAGTATACCCATTGATGTGATATGCATCGTATTTCACTCTGATGGCGCGTGGTCCATAGGATATCCACCTTACGAGTTTCGATACACTTTCTTTGTCGATTTGTAACTCTCTCTCAACTGAATTTCATTAGAAGTATATATTAGCTCAAAACAATAAGTACACCAATTTCGGATCAAAATGAGTGAGAAATAAGGTTTAGAAAGGGCATGTTGAGTAACATAAGATTAATTACTTCTTTGCATAACCAATTGGCAAAGGTTTGCGTGCTCATTCTCCGAAATGCTATTCGTTTACAGGTTTTCGCTTTCAAAACTTGCTTGTGTCTTTGAAACAACGTGTTTGATTATTATATTTGATACATCATTTAATTTTCGATATGAAATAGACATGTGTTAGTAAGACTTACTCGATATCGGTACAATTTCATCTGTATTATTTATTACATACAAATGTGCTTTACGAAAGAGTTCCATGAAACTTGATTGATTTTTAGGCCGAAAATGGCTTTCCTTCCTCATTTTCATCATTTCATGTTTATCGGTGGGATACCAACAATTTTCATGGATTTATGATATTTGCTAAAAACTCTATTGTTTCTTCCATAATAGTCTCCTCGCAATGCATCCTTACGGTCTATTTCGCTTTCGACATGTCCTTTAATAACCTTCATACATCTTTCGAATGGATACATCCACCGAAAGCATATGGGACCGCATAATTTTACCTCCTAGTTAGGTGCACGATCAAATGTATCATAATATCAAAGAATGATGGAGGAAAGAACTTCTCGAGTAGCGCAGTGTCACTACATTTACGCATATTATCTAGTTCTTGCAATATTATTTCTTTGCAACATATTGATTTAAAGAAAAAGCAAAACCGATAATAGCATATCGTGTGGGTGGGTGCATGATTGAGCGTATTGCAATTGGCGAAACTCTTGCATTAGCATGTGATAGTCATGCGATTTTAGGCCAATGAGCTTCCTATCCTTTAGGTGACCAAAGAAGAGAAATTTGAACAATAGCCTTGTGGTACCCGATGTTGTGTAAAGTTTCACAAAAATATCCTTTTCAAAGATTCGTTAATGTGTAACTCTTTGAGGTAGTGTTGTTTTGTCTTGTTCTTGCATAGCAAACAACTCTTGTTTTACCCCAACTCGGCGGATCAATCGAGCATTCATCCATCTTTCGTCTTTCACGGAACATGTAGCAAAGTTCGGCGAGACTCTCGAGCAACATTCTTTTCTACATGCATAAAATCAATACAATGTGGAGCGATTATGCCTCCAATACCTAAGTTTCGATACCAAATGTTGAATTTCTTCCAATACGCACCGTTTTGTCCGTTTACTTGGCTTGAACTACCCTCTTACATTATGTTTCTTTTACGCTTTTAAATCTTCCCACCTCTACCTCGTATCTTCTTGGTTTTCGATGCATTATTGTTTGTTCGTTTTCCTTTTCCCACTTATTTTCAATATGTTGTACCTCGTTGTATATTTGTTTCCGGTCATTGGGTTTGGGCCGGAGAAATTCTTGTTGTCCATTAAATGCCTTCCTTTGCCTTACGAATGGATGGTCATATGGTAGATATCGTCTGTGACCAACATAACTTTGCTTAGATGAGGCGAAAGTCTAACACGCTTGTATCTTTCCCCATACTACACAACCTTTGAATCCATTGCACGGGCAGCCACATAATGTACCAAGTGCGGGGTAATCATTTATTGTCCATAACACAACGGCACGTAGATTAAAGTTATCTTTTGTGGATGCATCATATGTATCAACCCCTGATCGAATAAGGTTTGCGGATCATCAACAAGCGGTTCTAAAAAACATCGATATCATTTCCGGGTATCCCGATATTAATACCGAAAGCATGATAAACTTTCATTTCATACACAACCATGGAGGAAGGTTGTATATGACCGTTAAAGCTGGCCATACAATTGTGATGCCTATTTCACGAGTTGACGTCAACGCCATCACCGATATTCCTAGCCGTAGATTTCTTGGATCTTGACAATTTGGAATTTTTCATCTATAGTACGCCATGCCTTTGAATCTGGGGTGACGTAACACCATCGGTTATCCTCCGTGTCGTGCCATCTTAAATCCTCTGAAATACTTTCTAGCTTAAATAGTCGTTGCGGTCTTGGTATAATTGGAAAGTACCACATTACCTTCTTTGGAATGTTTCGTACACTTTCTTAGTCTTATTATCCACCTTCCATCTTGATATCCCACAAGTTCGACACCTTGATCAAATCCTTGTCACCCTTCCGGTAAAGAAGGCGTTGTTGATACATACATGTATCTTTTGTATCCTGATCCCATCAATTTCAAATATTTTTGGCTTGATAAGTTTTTCCACCATTTCGTTACGGAAGAAAAGCATCTTCTTTAACAATCCTAGTAATTCAAGAAAGAACTTATCGAACATCCGTACTTACCCTTCAAGTTGAGTAGTTTAACTATTGCGGACATCTTTGTGAAGTCGGGACATCACGCATAAAGAGGCTTCTCCGTCTAATAATAATTATTGAAACTTGACAAGATCATCCTCATCAAAATTATCTTTTGTAGCATTAACCATTTCTCATTCTTTGGGGCATCTGTTGGAATATCTGAAGCAAAATCCGTGTCGTCAACAAACTACTTGTAGCATTAACAGTGTTTGGTACTTATTGATGACTCATCCTTCTCTCCATGTTTTGTCCGGTTTAGGTAGATTAGATCAAACCCATTCTTGAATAAATGGGCACTTTCTCCACTTGATGCTCTATGTGGTTTAAACAATCTGTATACGGACATGGCATTGAAAGATCATTTTCTTAACTCGTGGGTCGATGTTCCCCATCTTCCATAAGTTGTGTCTTGCATAATCAATAAACGCCGCTACTCCATCAACATAAGATTTGTTGGTCCTATTAGTTCCTATCCAAGACTTGTCCATGTTTATAAATGTGTCCCACTTATCCGAAAGCAGCAATGTTTATAAATTTAGTCCTTCGAGGCATGTTAAAAAAGGCAGTCAAGTTATTGAAGATTATACAAGACAACATCAAACTTCAATTGATGATCTTAAAGTTAAAAAGACATTCCAAGTAATGAGGATAGCTCAAAGATTGAATGTCGTATTGAATTATGCTAAAATTGAATAAAGTCTAATGAAACGAGTTCTAAAGGGATGTTTGGGTCAAGGAAAAATAAGAAATAAACTAGCTAAATTATGGTTTCATGTTCATGTAGTATGAGCTTAATGTGGTTTCTTAAAATTTTAACCAATTAACTATCTAAATTTAACAAAAGCGACATAATTTACAAGAGGATATCTCGAAACAAATGTTCAATTATAATAGGCTTAATGGTTATTTTATATATATATATATATATATATATATATATATATATATATATATATATATATATATATATACATTATATATAAGAGGAGGCATGCCACATAAAATGCCACTTGGCATCCCATAATGCCAAGTCATATTTCCATGTCATCATAATTCCACCTAGCACACTTTGTTCATTAATTTATAATTCCATAAGCACACTTTGTTCATTAATTTTGAAAAATTCGGATTTTGAAAAATTCGGATAATAAGTAAATTTAAAATAGAGTTGCCAAGGTTTGAACTTGGGATGGGAGGCAGAAATTAACAAACACCTCAACCATTGGAGCATTCCAATGGTTGTGATAAATTTTGCAACACATAATTGATATTGCATGAACCAATAAGGTTGTCAAATATTAATGTATTAGGGTTTTTATATACGAAAATATTAACTTATTAAAAAACCAAAACTGAAAATCATTCAATGAAAGTAAGCGGCCATCATCATCATAATTATCATCATCATCATCTGGTAATATTAACATCTCTTGATGCTATTAATTATACCTCATAAGAATGTCAGATGTTATATATGAATGAACACATGTTGACACTGATTTTATATTACAGGAACATATGGAATTTGGGCAGGGTATGTAACACCAACAATCGCATAATATCATGCTCATCATGGAATGCGTGGGTTTGCTAGAAAGCCTAGTAGTGGTGAGTTTGGGATCTTTTTTAATGCATGCATCCTATTGTTATATTGTGTAGCGGAAACAAATTATAGCTACAATGTGTTGAATTCCTAATATTATAGGCTATAATATAATCGATTAGGCTAAACAGCATATCATGAATTAGGAGCAAGAGTTAAGGCAAAATATTCAATTCTAACAGGTATTCCAAATTAAGAACCAAAATTTGAAAAATAACATATATTGAAAACCATGTTTTATATATCTTACGTCTATTAATAGTGATAAAACAATGGTTACTTGAAAGCGTAAATGTCACTTGGAACTACACATAAGTTTACTTGATCAACTTCACTTTGGTTTATTTCTCGAGAACGTTTGGTTGTGCAAGTTCAAGAAAAATGGACCCACAATGCTATAACGTCAATGAAAGGCGATGCTCTATTACGGCATTTGACACAACACGCCCAAGTGCAAACCAGTGGATTTTTCTCGAATTTTGGAACCAATCCTCGACAAGGGATCGGTCATATAAGTGACTAACTTCGTAAGAATATTTCTTTGTTTTACCTTTTATTTGGTTAATTCCAAATTTCATTGCAAATTTATCCAAGGCGTTGACTCTTGAATCCATCAAGGAAATCACACATATACGTTATGTTATGTCAATGGCGGAGCTAGAAGAAATTTCGTGAGAGGGCCAAAGCAAATTTTTTCCGGAAAAACATTAGATGGGAGGCCGAGATGATTTTTTAACACATGAAATCATGAAAAAATACACTAACGGGCTTAGGCCTGGGGGCGGGACCCTACCGGTACTCACATAGCTCAGCCCCTATTCACACCCGCTTACTTCCATTGTGCAAATATAATTAAGCTTGTCTAAATAAGAATTAGTTTTTATACATAGAGGTTAATGCATTTGGTTGTTTTAGTACTTTTGAATACACTGTTAGATTAAGCCCATATCTTTCTTCATCTATTCTCATGTTTTGATCATTAATAGTTTTCTTTGATACGTATGATTGTTTGTAAACAAGTGTTTAAAGTTACGATCGCCTTTTATCTTTCAATATTACTAATTTTTCATACAGTGTTAATTTAAGCTATAATTCCTAACTTGGATGATGTACTAATTACTTAAGACCAATATACAAGTTCTATTGCATAATAAGAGAAGTCTCTTTTTTCACTGATTTAAATTATAATACATTTGCAATCAACTGTTGATTCTAATCTCAAGAACTAACTTTAATTGTCAATTGCAGGATTGTGGGCAACTGGTTTTACCTTGTTTGATTGGGCGCTTGGTTCCCTTTTAGCATTTACCCATTGTAAGCCCATTATGAGAGATTATTAACAACTAGATTAAGGTTTTTATTTACAAGCTGTTAAACTATCCATAGGGAACCACGACTGGCTTATTGGGGCAGGTAAACTATCCATAGTTTTTATCATCAGTTTTAGTTTTTCTTCATAAATCATGTCATTATGGAACCACGTAACATTGATGATCATGTATGCATATAGGACGGACGTTATGTTAACCGCCTTTGCTTGGCAGCCATTGTTCCCTTGGTTGAAAATGGCACGACTGGCTTTTTGGGGCAGGTAAACTATCCATAGTTTTTAGCATCAGTTTTAGTTTTTCTTCGTAAATCATGTCATTATGGAATCACGTAACATTGATGATCATCTATGCATTTAGGACGGACGTTTTGACCAAAATAATTTAATAATGGAGCAACTTTTCCGCCATGAGTAGGGGAGGCTAATTGTGTTATAGTCTTTGCTTCCACGTGGGTAGAACTCAACCAAACTGGAACCTCACTACATGAGGTGCATTACATTCGTCTGACGATTCATAGTGCGATTACATGAGGTACGATATATTGCACCCCCATGACAAACTTTTATACTTATGGTTATCTGATTGTTAAGTTCTTAGGTTAACTTGACAAGGCTATAGGTGTCGGGCTCATAGCTTAGATTTATTGTGAATTGAATTGAAGCTGTAACATATCAAGTTGTTGACGCAAGTCTCTAACATCATATTCATCGATATGCAGTTCTTCTTTCTCCTCAGCGTTCATTTTTGGGAGGATTAACAAACGGTTAAGGCTTACTCTCAGTTGATTCAAGCTTTGGTGTGCACTTCCAGTTTTGAAGTTAGTGCTACATCTAATGGAGCAACTAGCATCTATCTTTGTTCTTATTAGGTCTTCCTGAAATCAACAAGTTGAACCCACATTAATCATTATTAACAAATTAAGCAGAAAGCATTTATCTACAAGAAGAAAACAATACCTTAAGCTCATGAATTTGATCACTAAGATTATTGACATCATCTTCTGTTATAACATTTACGATGATCTTTTTCTATTTGATGTTATTATATGAGATGATATTCTTAAAAGAATCTATTTTATTTGTTTGAACATATTCGCTCCGTCATTGTAAGTTCAACTCGATACATGATTTATTTGCGTCTTAAAGAATCTAATCTTGGTCTTCACGTTAAGGTTTGTTAGTGTAATACTGGAACAACTACCAGTGATCTGCTCATGTTATAGAAAGGGGCTTAATAATCTCTTTGTTTCTCTAATATGTTCCAGAAAGATGTTGTAATAGTGTTCTATTTGTTAGGACTATTCATGTCTTGTGATCTGCTCATGATTGCAACTTACGATATAGAAAAATTAACGTGTATTTCTCCTTCAAAACCAGATTTGAAATTTAACAATCATGGCTACTGATGAAGCCACTGATGCTCTTGGGATTCGTTACGCCCCACCTGATCCAACCTTACCCGAACCATGGAAGGTTTTAATTGATGGGAGTACAGGAGCGAAGTACTATTGGAATTATTGCTTTACTTGATGAAGCCTGGTACGTTGGGTTTTACTGTCCAAAGACACACTTTTGTTAATATACTTTCTAATGCATTTATAATATACTAAATCAGAATTTTGCTAACTAATGATCACTTATTGTGTTACGAGTATGTTTCCCAAGTCAACACATGCAACATTTTCACTAAAGCTGTATCAGACTTTTAAAAGTCATGCGCGATTTGTCTAACCCAAATTGGGACGCAGATGATTTTGCGATTTCTCATTATCTTTGGAGAGGTAATTTGAGTTTTGAATATCTAACGGTAAAAGATACTAATGTTTGTCCAAACTGAACATTTTCCTATATGTATATTCGGGTTCAATATCAATCTAAAATACTTCTAGGCGAAAACAAAGATTATGTTGTTTGACAAGCAAAGCAAAGGCCGATTAAAGGCGTTAAGAAGGGTTAACTATCGCAAGGGTTAAGGTAAGCGATGAACAAATTGTATATCGAGCTACATATGTCACATCTCTTGCTGATGCAAAAGTATAGTAATAATTTATAATGTCATAGTCAATAGTCTTCCTGATTGAGAGAGGACAGCTTGGACCATAGTGAAGGTTCACCATAGAAAAAAGTTAGGATTATGTAAAAGTTAACCCAACAATGCATATGGATATATAATTCCTATGGGTCACATTTTTCTATTGTTTAATCAATACATTAATATTAGTTAGTCTGCTTGATTAATGCAACTTTTAGGTTCTTAGAAAAAGCATGCATACAACAATAAGAAAGAAACCTTGATAATGGAAAGGAAAGCCGATGAAGGTTGTGCAAGGTAAATCAGGTTGCGCAGGTTAAGATCCAAATTTTGTTCCTTCCAATATTTGCCTAAACAATTATCTGTAACACAGTTCTTGCACAACTACAAACTTTCCATTCATCACAAGGAAGTGTGATGAACAATGAAATCTCAAAATCGTTCCATGTGCCGCCAACCTCACTCCAACTCATCCCTTATATCTTGCTAATATATTTAGTCCCTCTTCATGACTATTTTTTCATTACATTTACACGAAAATTACCGGTCACGATGGTGCAATCACCCTTTACATACAATTGGGTGCGGATATTTTTGTCACATTTTCAATGATTTCACCGCTTTAATGGAAAAAAAAGAGAATGGTTTCATTTTGAACTTTGGTCAAGTGTCATCCATTTATTGTATAACCCCACAACTTTTAATATTTAGATTGGCTGAAGTGTTTACAGCTGTACGGTTGATTGGCTTCTTTTGCAAGCAGAATCCTAGAGGGAAACAATCTTTCTTGACTACTATGATTTAAACATGTTCAGTTTTTGTTACGAAGGTTTAGTACTAAAATTATTGAGTGATTTAGTACATTAGCATGACATACCCCATGTTCTTTTGTAGAAAGCTTATTGCAATCCCTTATTCTTTAACATTCTTATAACAATTCTCTTATAATCGACCCGGCTCGGTTTGACCCGTAGAAGATCGAACTTTGAATTTGACATGTTGTCCAACCCATGCTTTCCTATGTTATAGCTACTTTTCATCAAGTTCTGGGGTTTTTCTCTTTCATCGTTGGATCTAACACTTCATTTATGGTGTCTATGCAGATGGTGCTTCGATGTCAAGTTAGTTTATTTGAACAAACTTTTTCATATCCCTATAATAGAGACATCAAGTTAGTTTATCTAACACTTTTGTTATGGTTTCTATCCAAGGTGAGTCCGTTAAGCATCCTGAACTCAGTCTATGAATCGGCTCTCATGCCTCTGGTCACCATTTCATACATCGATCAGTTACATTTCTATTTGTAATAGGCTCACTTTTTATATGGACGTAGCAGTGGAGCCCTCTTATGGTGCTTACGATAGTTATTCCTAATTGGATGAGAAGATGCATATTCATTTATTGTGAGAGCACAAAAATGTAGCTGATTAATATCTTTCATTGCCATTTATAAGTTGAGTTTGTATTTCTAGGTGGTAGATGTTTTAAACCCTCTTGCTCGAGCGTACAAGTCCATTGGGACATTGAAAAAGGATTTAGCGGAGCTACAAGAAGAGCTTGCACAAGCACATAAACAGGTGAACAAATTTGTGGATAAGTTGGCATGAGTATATAATTATTCAATCATATGGAGTATTTATCTTGTGGATCACACAAATTTTAGGTACACATTTCAGAAGCAAGGGTTGGTGTAACTTTAGATAAGCTAGCATACATGAAGACCTTAGTCAATGACAACCATTTGGAGGACAAAAACACGGCAACATCAGAAACAACAACTTTATCTCGCCCTACTAATACTCAACCTTTAAAAGCGGCCAAAAGTAAAGTGACATGAAAAGCATAAGGGTGTTTGGTCGATAAAAGTGACGATGAGTGATTAAAGGGTGTTTGCATATGTCTCGTATCAATAAAATAAGGGTGTAGTGTGTGCATTGGGCATTTACATATGTCTCACTAATGGCGTATAGAAAAGGAACAGTAACGAGTGATATGCCTTTTCTCTTTCGATTAATAGGATTCGTCTAAGTCCATCATATAATTACCTCTGTGAAAATCATTATTCTTTGGATTTAAAACCTCAAAGGAGCCTTATCTTATCTTTACGTAAGCTTCATTTCAAACCATACAAAAATGGCCCATTGTAAACTCAACCCGTTTAGATTGGACCAATCTTGCTCTTTGTAATAATGATGTTGAAACTCTGAATGTGTTTTTCGCATTTATATACTCATAAATGAGCCGAATGGGGTTATGCTTTATTTCTAACAGGTCGAATTGGTTAGTCTAAACTCTAAAAAATATAACTAAAAAAAGGTAACGGGTCAAATATGGCGGAAGTCATCAAAAGTGTATTCAAAAGCATAAAAACCACGTACATCACTTTTTTAAACGAAACCTGTTTTAACCGAAAACTATTTTGAAAAATTTCCCCTCCCACTTATTGATATATAGGTGCTTTTTTTTGTATTAACATCTGCATACATCTGATTTAGAGTATGATCGGTGTTCTACAGTGACTCCAGTAAGATCCCCCAGGTAAGTGATTGATGCCCTGAACGCGAAGGGGGCCTGGCATAGATATTATTCTTTCTGAAGTTACTCTTCCCATGGCTAAAGGCTTCAAGATGTTGAAATACATTATGAGAGTTGCGATGAATTCCAGTGATCAGTAAGACTATTGAAATTTATGTTTTCAGTTACTTATTTTGTTCTTCAGGATCTTTGGAGATTGTTTTATGTTCCTTGTGGGGGTTTTTTTGCAGTGATGTCTGCTCAGGATGAGGTTATTGTTGTTTTCAAATGCTTGAGGCTTGGAGCAGCTGATTATCTTATGAAACCCTTGTGAACGAATGAGTTCTTGAATTTGTGGACACACATGTGGAGGAGAAGACGCATGGTGTGTATCAGTTGATTAAAGAAAGACATGTTTCCTTTGAATCTATTGTTACAACCCACACTAATTATAGTATGTTGTGTTATGTTACTGCTTTATTAATTCTACTTTCAACAGCTTGGCTTGACTGAGAAAAACATCACGAACTTTGAATTCGATCCAATCCACTCGGATCATAGTGATGCTAATACCAAAAGCACCACTCTATTTTCCGAGGATGATCTGAGAGGAAAAGTCACGTAGGAGTTCAATCCATAGATCTCTTTGTCCATTCCTCGGGAAGTTATGGTGCGAGTTTTTAAGCAGAAAATGGGAGTTACTCGATTATTATTTTCATTTGTGTATTAAAAATAATATATCATAAGCCAAATTAGTATATTACTAGCTTTACATTTCGAGAATTACGTGTCATGAAAATTATTAATCAAACATGTATTTAATTCTTATACCTCCCTTCCCTTGAATACATGGATCTTAGAACAAGCTTTATTTTCACTTAAGCAACAGTTGCAATAAAAGAAGGTGGTAGTGCTGGCCTGCAGGACGGGTTGATAACATGGAAGATGAAAAATAATCCAGGACACATGCCAACGGTAAATAGCTACTTACTTAAAACTTTTAAGTATGGCTCATTGTGATTTTACTTTGCTATTATTAATTCAGGTGTGTTTCGGAGTATTTTAAATTGCTGAATTCAGGGGTGGTTGGATTTGTCTTTATAGCTGAATACATGGGTGTTTGGAACTATTTTTTATAGCAAATTTTATAGAAATTTCTGTCTTCGTGTGTTTTTTTAGGTTATGTTTTATGTGTGAGTGGTCAATTAGGTTAAGATAATATAGTTAACTAAAAGAAAATGGCTCAACAGGTCGAGCGGATTAGAATTGATGTGCCTCCAAGTTTTCCATCGACGGAGGCGTAAAGGAAGCAAACTATGGTTATGAGAGCAGGAGATGCCATCACTTGCATAATTGTGAAAGGTATAGGGTATACATCGTTGAACCTATTGCACTCTTGGTACCTTCCTATCTTATCATTTTCATTGGGTTCCATGTCATTGCATCTACCAATGGCACCGCCATCACCGTATTGGAATGAGAATGTGATTATATCTTTGCTCAAGCAGAGGCGGTGCACCATGATATCAAGAAAACTTTTAGCTAATAGTTTCTTTTGTATTGTTACTTTATAATAAAGTTCTTGAAAATATATTGGTTACATGAACATGAAGAGTCTCATTGTGCTACATCACTCTTGACAAGTAAAAACAACTATAGAAGGCTACCTGAACTACCAAAACTAACCCAAGCACAATAGCTAAATGAGCTATCCAATAGTATTTAGAAGCTTATCTGGCTCACTTTTATGTAACTGTCACTTAACACAGAGAAAAGCCTTCCAGTAAAATTTTATATACACTTACAATAAAATAGCGTAGTTATTTTGAAAAAGTTAATAAGAATGTTCTTAAAATAACAATTTGATTCCACTTCCCTTCTTGCTCTATTTGGTGAGAAACTTAAACCTACTTTTTCATCATTAATTCAAGGCACACGCATGACATACATGCATTTATGGAAAAGAAGCATAGCTGAACAATTTTGACCCGTTTAACCCTGAATCTGAGACAATCTAATGAACCAAACACATTAAGACGTAAACTTTAAGCTTCATTTTATGTATTAAAAGGTAACATTGAATCATAAATAGGCTTCATTTTATGTATTGGCATGAATCATAAAAGAGTATGAGATTACAGGAAAGATATAATGTTTCGTCGCTTGCTTAGATGTTTTTAGATATTGTTAGAATAACATGCTATGCTCTGTAGTTTGAAATGTCAACTGAATCTCATTTGCTGTATTTATTTATTGTCAAGCTTATCATGATTTGTTTCATTATCATGGCAAGCAGGGTAAGGTTACAGACTATAAAAGAAGAAATCACGGGTCGTAGTGTCCGTAGTGGTGGGGGACAAAGTTAAATCGACTACCTTTTTTACCCATTTACCTGAAAATGGGTCGATTTCGAGTAAGAATTTGTCTCTAAAGTATTAAATAGGCTATATAAGTAACAAACGACTTAAGTATCTTATTTAATATACAAGGTAAGACCGGAACATTTTTTTTTAATTTCATATTTTATATAAGTAACAAACGACTTAAGGTATCAAATATCTTATTTAATTTGGTGAGACCGGAACATTTTTTTTAATTTGAGATTTTATATGAGTAACAAACGACTTAAATATCTTATTTAATTAGGTGAGATCGTTGATGATGGGAGGCTCTTGTGTATTGGGTCTCTGTGGGGTTGCATGTGGAAGGATTGATCTTTTTTATGAGCTCAACATTGCTTTATGATCCTTTTGAGAATTATGAAATGACATAGGAAGCACATCATTCAAGAACGCCACCACCTAAACACAATAACGCAATGCAAAAGTCTAGGTATGTTGTTCAATCTTTATGCTTCTTTTTTTAATGCTCTTGTCATTGGTGGTATACCAGTTTCTTACATTGGCTAAAAGTTAATGGGTTGTTATGGGTATGTTTATTTCTAATGGGCCAAATTGGTATAATAGGAAAAGAGATAGCTAAAACGATTCAATCTAAGTGCTTTAGAGTATCTTAATAAATTATTTGATGTTGTCTATAATTTTGTAGCATGTGGTTTTAGTTGGACGAACACTGTTTACCATTATTGATTTTGCAGACAAGATACTTTCAAATACTAATATGGGTGCAATTAAAACTCAACAAACATGTCGCAAAAATACCAATGAGACGATAACTACAATTGCCAAACACTATTTTTTTTTCAAACAACCGTTTGCAAAATATAAGGTCGTGCAGAAGCGTTTTTGTGCATAAGTTAAAAGCGTAATTTGTGCATAATTTTCATGGAAGATTCATCTTTATACATTCTTAAATGGAGTTGTTCATTTGCTAAAATATATGTCTTTGAAAATTCACTTATGTTGTCTTTTTAACAAGCTGTTAGTTTGCTAAATTATTTTGTGCATATTTTGTAGCTATCATGTTCTTACATTCATGTTAAAATGTTGCAACACCAGTGAATAGTATCTACTATAATCATACTTTATTCTTCAAGATTTTGATTTTGCTTATTAAATTTCTTTACCATGCTTGTGTTCTAATTCGAGGCTTTCATGTTATAACATCGTTCTTCTTTTTATTTACAAGAAATTTGAAAGTTAATCACATATTTTCTATTTTATAGGTTATAATGCGGGTAGATCAAGAGCAAAAGGTAGCGAAAAATGCTCACAGATATGCTGAACAAGATGCTACAGCTCAGAAATACCCCGCTGAAGTGCTTTTGGTTAATTTCTAATTACACTTTTACATAACTATTATTCAATTCGTTTAACTTTTAATTACTTTTTAGTATATTTTGTTCTACTAAATCATAAAAATAAAAACCACAAGTCATACCCGTCCATCGGACGGGTTTTGCCACTAGTATATATATATATATATATATATGCCTTGCAAGGGGTGAGGATCGAACCCTTGAGAGGCTGCTTTCTTTTCTACCAAAGGTGGAAAGAACCTCCGGCCTTGCAAGGGTAAGGATCGAACCCGAGAGGTCGCTTTTCTACCAAAGGTAGAAAAGAACCTCCGCCTTGCAAGGGTAGGGATCGAACCCTTGACCTCTTTCTCCAGAGGCAAGAGTGTTAACCACTTGATCTAACCTTGCTCTTTTTGTTTTTAGTGTATGTTTCATCAATTTATTCACAAAATCCAAATATCTTTCATTATTCTTTATCACCCGATCACGAACCGAACACAATTTCCAAAACCGTAACATGTGTGACTATAATTTTATATATACTATTGATTGAATGTTTGAATTTCCTAAACCGAACGCAATTTCCAAAACCGTAACATGTTTGAATTTCCAAAACCGTAACATGGTTTCGGATATAATTTTATATATACTATTGATTGAATCATGTCGTAAATGAAACTCTAAGCAACTATAACCCAATGCTTTTGACCCATATTATAGTGTGAAGGTTATATGAATTGTATTAAAGTTATTAAAGGTGGGCACGTTAATTTTGACATTTCGTGATGACATAAAATCATTAACTCATGTGTCTTACTCAAAACATTGTGTGAAACTCGTGTTTAGGGTTGCAAGATATACGTTGGGCACGGTAACACAACCCTTGTGCGTTTTCGTGCTTTAGTTTGTCCTATACGTTTTCGTCCGTGTTCATATGTTTTCTTAGTTTTGTACATGTTTTCTTCCGATTTTATACGCTTTTACACGTTTTGTCTCTTATCACATGTTTTCGTCCATTTTGTACGTGTTTACACTTTTACACATTTTCATACGTTTTACATGTTTGCGCCTGCTTTCATACTTTTTCCACCGTTTGCACGACTTTGTCCTTTTAATAAGTTTTATCGCTTTTGTTTTTGTTTACGTTTCGTCCGTGTTTAAACTTTGTCGCTCGCTTTTCATGTTTTAGTCCGTTTGTATAAGTTTTGATCGTTTCGTCCGCTTTCTAGCCGCTTTCATCTATTTTAGACGCTTTTGCGCCCTGCTTTCATATGTTTTACATATTAACATACATTTTATTACGCTCTTATCGTTTCGTCCGCTTTAGTTCGCTTTTTGTCCGTTTAGCCATTTTCATATGTTTTGAAGACTTTTCTCCGCTTTCACGCTTTCTTACATCGTACACATTTTCATACGGTTTTACACGTTTGCGTCTGCTTTCATACTTTTTCAACCATTTTCGCATACGACTTTGTCCTTTTAATCGCTTTTATATGTTACGTTTTTGTTTACACGTCATCGTGTTTACACTTTCTCACCGGGTTTTTCATGTTTTAGTCCGTTTGTATAAGTTTTTGACTGTTGTCGTCCGCTTTCTACCGCTTTCATCTATTTTAGACATCTTCGTCTGCTTTCATACGCTTTCATATGTTTTACATATTAATGTACATTTTCTTAAGTTCCATACGCTTTCTTACGTTCTTATCGCTTCCGTCTCGTTAGTCCGCTTCTTTCCGTTTTATCCGCTTTTAACACTTTTGGGTCAACACAAGAAGCGGTGAATTCATATTCGGTTTTCGGCTCGCTCGGTTTAATTCTAGTTCGGTTCGGTTCGGTTTTCGTGTTGAACCGAATAAAAGATTACCGATTTAACAAAACCAAACAACCCGATAACCAAACGGATAAACACCCCTAATTAATTTATAGTGATAGTTTAAAAGGAGGACTTGTTTTGCGGTTTTAAAGTTTAGGTCTTTATAGTTTGAATTCATAAGGAGTTACAAGTATCTTCTATCACACTATCCTCACAACTCTTCTTCAACCTTTCTTTGCAATCTTTCAATAATATCATATTTTACCCAATTTCATTATCAATGGCAGCACCATCACCACAAAACCATTTGGCTAAGCGTGTTATTGATGACCTAATTGAGTTTAGCGGGAGACATCTGTTGATGGTTACATGAGTTTCTTCAAGGCTCAAGAAATTTCCGGCCTCGTGGCTTTATAAACCGGATGCGCCAAGAGGCCACCACAAGTAAAGAATGAGATTGCGATTTTAATGCTTTAATTGTCGAGATGGTAGCTATTGGAGATGGGGATGAATATTTTGACACATTGATGGATCTTAGGCATGACATGGAGGCTACGAGGACTAAGTCATAGGGTTGAATGATCTCATTACTCAAGTCGAGGAGGATATCGAGACCAAGGAAGAACAAATTAAGTCGATGAATGGTTGAAGGGTTGCTCGCTATGTAAAGGGATGGTTTCTTTTGCTATAGTGTCATCTGCTTATAATGTCTAATGTCTTCGTTTAATATTATGGTTTGTAGATATATTAACGATGAAACATGTATGGATCTTTTGATGGTTTATCCAATGGAATGGAATGGGGCTGCCGCAAGTTTGTTTCATCTTTTTTAATGTTGTTTTGCATTTAGGAATTGGTTGTGGTGTTTAAGTTCATATCTGGTAGAATGTATTATTGTAGGTTTGAGGTTGATCCAAACTCATTCAATATTGAGCCATGGATACGCGGTTCATAAGTGCTTTGCTTAGGTTGTTCATTTTTAGGTTGTTGTCAATTTTAGGGTGTTTTGTTGTTGTTTTTGCTTTAAGTTAATTGCATTTACATGATTTCTTGATTTTTTCTTGTTGGAGGATGTTAGAGCTTATTTAAGTGCTTTTAAATAGGTTATTTATAGGCTTAAAGTAAGGTATCGGGTTGTTTGTTGTGTCGCAGATCCTTGGTTGGATTTGATTATTTTTGTGCTTACTTGTTTATATGGGACCGCTTATTAGTTATAGTTGCTTAATTAGTTGCTTTAATTCCATTTTTTATTTTGTTTCTTCATTTGTATGCGCCATGTGGTGAGATTTTAGTGTAGCTGCAGCTTATATGTGCTTTGATCAAATTGGTTTGAAGTTATATGGGTGTTTGGGATGTGGGTAAGAACCATTTTGTCATGGGTGTGTTGGTTTCAAAATGCGCCCAAAATAAAATATTTAAATTCTATATTATCAATTTGGAGCCACATTTTAAAATTATGAAATTTGGAGCCAAATTTCAATAAAATTTTAAAAGTACTTAGGAATTTATGGTTTCCTTATTTGAAAATCGCCCATAATGAGCCCTAATTTTACTCCAATAAATCGTGATTCAAGCAAAATAACCGAACTTCAATTTTACACCATTATTTACCAATTAAGTTTACTAATTTTCTTTAACACATTACTTCGACTAATCATGGCAACTCAAACCAATTGTCGTGGATGATTTGGTTTATTCGATCGTGAAAATGATAACCATTTGGATATGAATCGAGGCGTATTCGAGATGAGGGTGAGGATGCCGAAAACAACCATTCAAATGCGAATGTTGTTAAGAGGGGCATAACTAGGTTAGCTAAGTTTCGCAGGATTATGGAAAACCGACGGAATAAAGGTCGGTGTAACCTTGATGCAATCGAATAGGATATCGTGAAAAAACAGGCATTGTTTTCGAATTTTTGGGTGATTTGGTTCGTGAGCATATAGGTGTCGGATTCTATCCGGAGGAAGGTTGATTCGTAAGCAAGAGAAAAATGTGGGACGAAATCACGGTACACATATACTTTTTAACTAGTAGTGGCTTCATTGTCGTAGGTACAAGGTGTTAATAAGTTTATCTCTGCATTTACATTATGTGCAACTAATTAACAACATTGTGTTAATCTTTGCGACGATATTTTGATGTTGGCTTGATGCTCGAAAGCGATAATGAATCGTCTTGGTCAACTTCTAAGGAATTTCATAAGGAAATTGACCGAAAACTACATATTGCCCAACCAAAATACCCTTTCAAAACTTAATGAAGTCCGTAAGTATAGTGCAATTATAAAAGTCAAGATTGGGTAAATTTTGTAAACTACACGCCACCGAGGAATACAAGGTGTTAATTATTCATTTTATTCAAGTTCAAATATCATCACATTTGATGTTTCCATATATTAGTTGTATACTATCAGCATTACTACATCTAAACACCTTTTTATTTTGTGTTGCAAGGTGAAATCATTTGATCTAAAGTGGCGCGCTCCAAGTCTCATTTATCAAAGATAGAATGGGACGAGGTGGATACGCCGTGTGATGGATAAAATGGTAACATTAAACATTAAACATTTGCATTTAATAGCATCATACTTTCGCTTATATTGGTTTATCTTACAAGTGTATGTATTTGATGTTTATAAGATCGAGAATAAAGAAATTGAACGGATGAAGAACCACCGCGTGGTACCGTGGGTTGAAAGGAAGGGTGAATAAAGACGGAGAATTTCGATGATGATATCGAGCAGTTGGACAAAAATTGTAAGTTTGACTCATTTTATGATTATGTTTATTGTTAGTTATAAGTTAATACTAATAGTGTATTAGTTAAAGCGATAGTGTATTAGTTAAACCGTTAGTTATTAATTAATTACATTAGTTATAAGTTAAATCGTTATTTATAATTTGATCTTGGTAGAATTAAATAACCTATTTCCCATATTGTGTGTGCGAGAAGAGACGGAGGATAAGATCAAACTAGGAATCTTGAAGCTTGATCATGGCACCGATGCCATGATAGTTGTATTAGGTAAGGAAAAGGGAGGATATGCGAGAGGAGTGGGAGGTGGAGTAACCTACAAGAGGTATTTTGATCGCTCGAATCGCACAAGCATCCGATGAAAGAGTGGTGTTACTTCAAAGTGAACTTGATGATGAGAGGCGCCAACGCCAAGAAAAGAGGCGTGTCTGATTTGATGAAACAATTGGTGCACAAAGGCGCTTCGGATCAACTTCAACTCCATTGAGAAACGGAAGTAAGACATAAGAAAGTAACATTCCATCTTTTTTACCCTTTTAAATATCGCTTCATCTTCTTAAACAATTTATATTTCGGTGTCTCCGGTGAACATTAATCTTTTAAATAGCGGTCTTGATGAGGATGCCGGAACACGTGTTGTCGGACGTGAGAAAGTTGCGAGCATTGAGAAGTCTAATGGACTTGCAACTTTGGAAAAGGAAATTCAAATAAGTGTAAGTAATAAATCACCCCCAGGATTTTGAATTCTACATACATTATTTATTTACCGTGTATTATACATATAGGAAATCATAAATCTGTGCATCTAAGAAATCGACTAGATCAAACGAAAGGATTCTTCACGTCAACTTTACGGATCACAAGAACAGGAGTCTCCATTAACAAGACTACCACAAGTATGTATTTAAACATTTTCATATGTTCTTTAGTTTAATTAATTATCGATACATATACATGCAACAAATTATTTTTAGTTAATTAAGTGCGATCGTGGCACTTAAAGAAATCAACTATTATTGCGGAGGGTACCGTGTACAAAAGCGATGGAAAACAAATGCTTCATAACAAACCACTCCCAAAGGATTGCTACAGAGTATCTATTGAAAAATCTTTAGTGGATGCAGCGTGCATACGGATGTAGGAAGTAACGGTCTCAAAATGCTTAAGGATGCGATGGGTGGTTTTATGCATGGCCAAAGGATCAAGTGGTTTTCGATGAAAAGGTACATAGATGCATGTGTTTTATAAACCTACATATATCATTCTTCATTTTAATTCGGTGTTTGATACCCGGCTTTTGTTTCCTCTGGTAACACCACCAAGTACCATAAAACTGATTGGTGAGAACAGAATCGCACCTAAATTAAATACAGAGCGCTACGTCTCTAGTCATACCATGCAAAGGAAGCTAAGAAGATCAAGAGTCAAGTCGTTAAATTATTGAGAATTTTATTATGTACGACATTACAATTTTATATACATTCCAATTTTATTGTATTTGAATATATTTTGAATATATTTTATATATTAGAATTTGTTTTGATATATATTGATTTCTTATATGTGACTAAAAGATTCATATAGTCACAATTATTAACACTTTTTTGTCACAGTTTGCTTAATTCGATGCGTGACTAAATGTTAGAAAGCGCCACACAAACATAAAATTAATGTGGCCATTGGATGAGCAATAGTCACACAAAACACACATTTCTTCACTTAAAACACCATATGGTTACACTTATTAACACTTTTAGACACTTTATGCTTAATTTGTATGTGACTAAATACCCAAAAGAAACATGCTTTGTGTGACTAAATGTTATAAAAGGCCACAAAAACATAAAATTCATGTGGCCATTGGATGATCAATAGTCACACAAAACACACATTTCTTCACTTAAAACACCATATGGTCACACTTATTAACACTTTTAGCCACTTTATGGTTAATTGCATGTGACTAAATACCCAAAAGAAACATGCTTATGTGACTAAATGTTAGAAAAGGCCACACAAACATAACATTCATGTGGCCATTGGATGAGCAATAGTCACACAAAACACACATTTCTTCACTTAAAACACCATATGGTCACACTTATTAACACTTTTGGCCACTTTATGATTAATTGGATGTGACTAAATACCCAAAAGAAACGTGCTTTGTGTGACTAAATGTTAGAAAAGGCCACACAAACATAAAATTCATGTGGCCATTGGATGATCAATAGTAACACAAAACACACATTTCTTTACTTGAAACACCATATGGTCACACTTATTAACACTTTTGGCCACTTTATGATTAATTGAATGTGACTAAATACCCAAAAGAAACATGCTTTGTGTTACTAAATGTTAGAAAAGGCCACACAAACATAAAATTCAAGTGGCCATTAGATGATCAATAGTCACACAAAACACACATTTATTCACTTAAAACACCATATGGTCACACTTATTAACACTTTTAGCCACTTTATGGTTAATTGCATGTGACTAAATACCCAAAAGAAACATGCTTTGTGTGACTAAATGTTAGAAAATGCCACACAAACATAAAATTCATGTGGCCATTGGATGAGCAATAGTCACACAAAACACACATTTCTTCACTTAAAACACCATATGGTCACACTTATTAACACTTTGGCCACTTTATGATTAATTGGATGTGACTAAATACCCAAAAGAAACGTGCTTTGTGTGACTAAATGTTAGAAAAGGCCACACAAACATAAAATTCAAGTGGCCATTGGATGATCAATAGTCACACAAAACACACATTTCTTCACTTAAAACACCATATGGTCACACTTATTAACACTTTTAGCCACTTTATGGTTAATTGTATGTGACTAAATACCCAAAACAAACATGATTTGTGTGACTAAATGTTAGAAAAGGCCACAGAAACACAAAATTCATGTGGCCATTGGATGATCAATAGTCACACAAAAGACAACTTTCTTCACTTGAAACACCATATGGTCATACTTATTAACAATTTCAATTTTAGCCACTTTATGATTAATTGAATGTGACTAAATACCCAAAACAAACATGCTTTGTGTGACTAAATGTTAGAAAAGGCCACACAAACATAAAATTCAAGTGGCCATTAGATGATCAATAGTCACACAAAAGATATATTTCTTCACCTTAAACAACATATGGTCACACTTATTAACACTTTTTGCCACTTTATGCTTAATTGTATGTGACTAAATACCCAAAATAAACATGCTTTGTGTGACTATACAGTGTTTATGGTCACTAATACGGATTAATCCAACAAAATTTGTACCTAATTAGTCACACATGTTACGGTTTTGGTTACTCTTTTGCAATAGAGACTAAAAAGTCAAACACGCGACCATAGGGTACCTATGGTCGCTGCGACCTTTAGTCACACACGGTCGAAAAAAACATGTGTGACTATATGTATATCGTCACACATATTCGGTGTGGCCAAATCCACTTTTGTTCTAGTGTGAGTACATGGTGATAAAAAGACGGTTAATGAAATCCGGAATTGATACTGATGTTGAGTTTGATCCTAATGACGTTGATTTCGCTGAATTGTTGGCTTCCAAATTTAACAACCATAGGACTATGGATAGAGCTAAGAAAAAATGTGCTTTGGCTATTTTGGATAAGAGGAGATGATTAAGAAGTTCTAACTGAGGAAGAATTTTCCGATAATGAAAATGAAGATTTTTGTGCATGTGATGAAGTTGGTATGCTCTTTGCCATTGAGGTAGATTTATTTGATTATGAGATACCTCTTTGCAAGGAATTCAACTATTTGTCGAAAATTGATGAAGATGTGCTCACTGGAGATTTACCCTCATTCAAAACTTATGAAGAGTTTAAAAATACATGGTACTTTGAATGTAGTGATCAAATACCATGGGTAGAGGGTAAACCATGGCTAGAAAATAGGATTTAGATAGAGAGCACTGATGATATATACCATATGTGTAGACCGTTTCATTTAAAAAATGGATATACTAAATGGCCAACTTGTAATTGGAAGGCGGATAAACGTTGCGATGGAGGAAGTTTACCAGGAATAGTTAAGGTTGGGTGTCTGACTTATTGTTAAAATTACGAATGGTGTGAAGGACTTGAAGATGTAGATTTGAAGAATGAAGCCTTGTAGGAAAAAGCTAGATTAGAAGGATCATGGGAACATGAGAATCATGAAGAAAAATCCGAGGTAAGCAAGAGCGAGTTACGTGAACTCCCTAATAAGAGACCAAGATGGCTAGAACTCGCAAAACTAATTGACAAAAAGGACAAAAAGTAGAAGAATGATCTTTTTGAAGAATTTGGAATTAAAAAACCTTTGGATGATGATAATCTAAAGTATGAAGTCCTATTTCATGAGGAATTAAGAAGTTTAATAATGAAGTACTGTAAGGGATAGGATAATAAAAACAACATTCAAAGGAAGATGCTTGATCATATCAAGAAAAAGATCAACAAAGGGTACGAATCAAGTTCTAGTGATGACACATGGTATAAGGAAGAATATGAAGAGGAAATATTAAATTGTGAACATGAAGGAAATCAATATGAGCCACATACAATGAAGGTGGAAACTTATGTACTAAAAAGATATGAAATTTTTGATGATAAATGCCACATTTCGAATGAAGCGTATTAATATTGAAGATGTACCGACAAGTAGAAAGAATATGTGGTTATTTAAAGAAGCAATCATGAAAGAGATAGAAGATATTGTCAAGATATCGGATTAAGAGCTGAAGATGAGTCTAACTTAAAGATTATGCCATAAAGAGATGTGCCATCGAGAGACAACTCGGATTTTTATCGTTTCATTTTGAGTCATCGGACACGCACATCGATATGACGCATCACATAAAAAGGGTACGGCGTATCGAATGTATAGGTCATATCCGCTTTTTATATTTCGCATTTTAATTTCATAATTGCACTTAAAACTTTCCGTCGGATGGTTTTTGATACGGCACATCTTGGTTTTGTGATGCGCGATCACATCCGACTTGTACTTTATTTTAATTTTATTTTAGGCTTGATACGCGCATCCTTCCTATGGATGCGCGTATTGATTGACCTAATGATTTCAGCTTTATTTTTTATTTTTATTTTATTTATACTGACCATCGATTAACGTAGACGCACTAGCTGTGATTTTCATGCTTAATTACACTTGGGTTGTATGAATGCAAAGGAATGGTAGTACATATACCCTGTATTTTTTGTGTATTGTAGTCATGCTGGCATCCAGACGCCATTCACACTCAGAAAATAAAAAGCTGCTCACAAACGCATCATGGAGGATCATACCGAGCAAATCTCAGGGGAGTTTTCTGTTCTAATTCTTTCTATTTCCTGTTTTTAATTTTATTTTTCACAACGAGCATGTTGTTTATCTTAAGTGAGGATGGAGAATTAGAACGAATTTGTCCTTATTTTTCAAAAATATTTTAATATGTGCTTAATATATACCAAATTTAAAAATTTTCTAGCATGTTTTTGTGAGATCAAAGTTGCACAACCGCACATAAGCCTTATTTCCATACTATGAGAATTAAACCTTGTCTGCTTCCAATATTTTATAAATTCCACAAAAATATAAGTGTGTCGGTGACTTGTAGTAAACTTTAGAACTTTGGCTTGTATACTATTCGAGACCACCATAATGAGTATTATTGATATAATTGGAGTGACTTGTATAACTTGGTAAATTTCTATGATAACACCCAAAAAGCCTTTATGTTATGTTTAATTAACTAACTACACTGGTTAGTTAACCCCCGTATAAACCCTTTTGTTACTCTCATTTTTAGAGTAAGATACCCCTAGAAAAACTCTCAAAGCCATTCTTTTTGTTTCTTAAACCCAATTATATATTTCGTTACATCTATACACCTTAGCTTACCTTGTAGATTAAGTCCGTGGTTGGTTACTTTTTGTAAAATGTGTATTTCATGTGTTTTGTGTATGTTTCTTATCATGGTTAGGTCAGGAATTGCATATCGTAATGGGTGTGTGTCTTGTCTACATATTGATCGGCAATTGCACATCGCAATGGGAATGTGATAGTAGTAGTTTTTGATTTTCGTGTGTTTGCTACTAAAACTATTATTTTTATATATGAAGTATTGAAAAGTAAGGAAAAATTATCCGGATTTATTGTTATGGTGAAGTGGTGAAATTTAACACCATTAGTTTTATTGATTAATTAAAAAATTAAAAAAAAAAGAAAAAAAAAATGAGGATTGTGAGATAATCGGTTTGTAAAATCTTAACCGAAGTTATATTATGCGCTAATAGATTATTCGTTGGTACGTGTTATAACCCAACGATGTAATTTATGTATTAGTGGAGATATCGCCACTATTTGTTGTACTATATTTATGGATTGCAAGGGAGTTGGTTGTTATGGGAATGCCATCTAAGGTTGTTAGGTTCCTATATTAGTAACACAAGCATCAATAGAAGAAATAGAAAGAAGTGATTGGATGAACTAAACACACACACACACACACACACACACACACGTATGAGTAATGAAGGATTATGCGTAGAGAATGAGTGTGTGAATTGAACAACCAACCTTCAATAGAAGGTTTACAAGAGTATTTATAGGAGGGAACTAGGGCAACACACCAAGTTCCCATCCTTTCCTTATTAGGCTTGGGCCAAGGCTTATGGGCCTTCTACATAAGCCTTAGCATAATAACAAACATAAAGACCTAATTAAGCTAACTATTACATATTAATTACTAACACTTGAATTCTAGTTTAGGAGTGATTCCAAGAATCTCCCCCTAAGTGTTAGTGATTGATAATATAAACGATGAAGGTGCTGATGTAATAGTAGCTTTGACGTCTTCTGACATTCTTCTTTCTTGTGAGAAGAATTGCCTCAATTCGAACAATCTCCCCAATGTAGAGAAATTGTTTCATTTGAAAAGTTATGCTTTGACGTCATCATTTTCTTTGTTCTTTGATCTTTGTTCTTTGTGATGGTAGTGATAGTATGTTGTTGTTGTATGCATCAGGTCAGCTCTGTTGCTCCAGTGTCTCCACGTCTTTCTTCAACATGCTCACACGCTCTTTGACGTTGGATTTCAGTACTGATGAAGTTCTCTTAGTCTTTAAACTTTGTAGATTCTTTGACTTGACGAAGAATCATTCTGACTTTGTGTTGCCTTTTGAGAGAACTTCCATTAGTGATGTTGTTGGTATGAGCATGTGAAGAATCAGACGATCGATCCGCTCCGAGCTTCCATAAGAAGAAAACATAAGAAAGGTTAGTGATAAGCGGATTTCATCACTTACAAGTTTGAACTTTGAGAGTGTTAATGAGATAGTGTGAAAACACAACTCTAATTCTCACAAAGGTTGTTCTCGAACCTGAGTCCCACAAGTGAGATAACGCGATGTACAAGTACACCTCTGGTTCGGATGAATCGTTGAGGTACATCAAGCATCACCTCATGATTGTGAGACCGTTTGAGACACACTAAGCGTAATCCACGGGAGTTACCGAAGTGACCGCCTTTGTTGTTGTTTATCGCTTTATCGCTTTCATACACTTTGGTGGTGTTTGTTTTTAAGAGGCTCAATCAATCAACCACACATCCGAATCGGATCTAAGGCGTAAATGTCTCGAATCGACCGAATCGAACGGAAAAAAACTCATGTTTGAACCGCATTTGTTTGCTCGTACTACTTTTTTTGGTTTTTTTTGTGTCGCAAGAGGCAACAAGAGGCATTCGGACACCCTCTCAAGTCTAGACCATTAAGATCTTATCGCCTCGAACGCCGAGCGGGAAAAAAAAAACAAACGGTCTCGAACGACCAAAATGTCGACCACGTCGAACGGTTGATTAAGAGGTCATAAGAGCCTCTTTATAAAAACAAACACCACCTTTACTCTACCATCCTCTACGGTAACATCAAAATGATAGGGATTTATAGGCACATCCCTACACTTGAGTTTTTATTACTCTAACACTAATTTGACCTGAATTAAAAAGATCAAAACACTCGGGTACGTTATTACACAAATAAGGAATTTAACGTTCCTTCCAAATCATTTCATAAACTTAACTTTTTCCCATGAGTCCCAATCGTCCCAAAACTGTGTACAAAAGATATGACTCGACTTAGCAACTCATGCAAGCAACTAGATAATTGAACTAAGGGTTTAGGGTGATAACAATAATGCACTAAAAGTGAGTGCATACAAGGTAGGCTAAGGCGATTTGGGTGTATATTTGGGGGTGGGGTGTAAACAATGCTCTTCATTGATATTCCGGAAAAACCGAAACATCACGAGAACCGCAAAAGGATAGGCTCGAGGGTTAACTAGGGTATCGTGTACTAAAGATGAGTACAACGCAAAGGTGTGGGTGAATTACTCAACCGATGTGGAAGAAATAATTATATTACGTGTATCAAACAAGGGTTATCCTAATGCCTCTTATCATTTAGTTATTCCTAACTACACAAGTGTAGTCTTACTAGCGATCTCGAATGCATCACAAAACAAGTTCTAGAATCTATTATACTACGGTTCACACTCTAAGCATTAAAGATGAATGCTTTAATTCCTACTAATCTAAGGGTGATCCTCACATTTTGGGTGGAATTTGGGTGGTAAAGGGTTTTTGTGCTAGTCATGCAACTTTCTATTCGTGAGACGCTTTTGTTAAGACTAATGGCCCACTCCTATATGTCATAAAAAAATTTAAATTTGGTGCCAAAATTACCCTAACCGACATTTTCTCATGGTTTATTACACAAATACAATTGGACAAAGCAAATAATCAAGGATAAGCATAGTTTCTAAGTTCCCGTTTTATTTTCCCTCCCTACACTTAAACTGAACATTGTCCCCAATGTTCCCCGAAACTATTAAAGTTATGATAATGGCTAGGATGCTCATTTAACTATTTAATTAAAGGACACATGAATTTATATCACTCTAAATTTTTTTTAGGGCCCGTTTGGTTTATAGATAGATTAGGATTAGGATTATGATTAAGATTTGGATTTGGATTTAGGTTTAGATTTGAATTAAATATTATTTGTTATATTAAACTTTATTATTATAAAATTAAAAAAAATAGTTTTATAAAAAAAAATAATGAGATGGCCAACATAACATTAAGTTTGTAAGAAAAGAAGGGTAGCACATTTGGATTTGTAGATGCCCGAATATAAGGGTTTTGGTGGGCCAATTTTCAACCTATCTTCAAACCAAACATGCAAATTTAACCTAAACCCAAATACTAAGGGTAACCCTCCCTCAACCAAACGTACCCTTAGTTGTATTTTGGATATATGTGAAAATTACAAAGTTTTGGAAGGAGATTGATGTAATTTAAATTTGCAAAGATATTGATGTAATTGTGAAATTTTTAAGGATATAGATGAAATTCTCCTTTAATAAAACATGTGAAAAGACAAGGTACCCTTTCATATTTATGGATTGATCAATCTAATAGTAAAATGTGGTTAAGTCTAAAACAATGAAACGGAACAAACCAAAACGTTTTAAAAATTTGGACAGAAAGTGAAACACCGTAAACCACAAGGATCAAAAATATAGTTAGGAGTGACACGTGTCAAAATATGATTGAGTTGACCAATAATACAAATACCTTTGATCTCTTTTGGACTTTTGAACATTTTAAAGACAAACGGTGGTATGCACTAGCTGTCCCTTTTCGGACTTTCCTTTTTTTATAAATCGGCGATGTTATCTTTTCCCTTTGTAATGACTTAATTTCCATTAATGTTCTCTACACACGCGCTATATTCAATTTGTTTATAAATATTTTTGTTGAGTACATTGTTTATGGTTAGTGTTATTTGGATCTTGTAAACTCTTTTTATTAAAATTTTATGTTTATATTAATGCAATTTATTCCTTATTTATAGAATAAGATGGGCAACTCCCGGGCTACAACACTAGTTTACTTTTAGTCCGGCCAAAGTGATTCAACATTTTACCGAGATGAGTAGAGGTATTTCTGTCAATTTCACTTTGAAAAATGAGGGAAAAGGAACCGAAAGTTTTCTAGAAGAATGACACCTGCACTTTCAAAGTTATGAGGATTGCTTCTGTGAATTGAACAAGCTACAAAGACGATTTTTGCAATTTACTCTTGTTGATTTTTATGTTTAAAACATGTTAAAGAGTTGCTAAAGTACTTTTGTTAACTTTTTGAAAAGGATAAATTACACTGTTGGTCATACGGCTCACCAACTTCACTTGCCTCTATGGGGGGCTCGCTTCAGGCAGGTTCGGTTTTAAAATTTCTTTCCTTGCACCATTCGTCCTGAGTAAGGTAGTATGAGCATGCGGGATGGTCATGAGGAAGGGGTTGCACCATCGCCTTTGGCGTGCGCCATTTACAGCGGGTGCCTCGCCATTGGCCTAGTGCAATAAGCCTATAATGCACGCCATTGCATTGGTTTGCGCTATAACACAACGACAAGTAGTTACCTCTACATCTTAGTGGCTTGTGCTATAAAAGAGACAACAATTCGATAATACACAAGCAAACAATAAATAAATTTTCAAATTTTAAAGATCAGAAGGCCTAGATGATTAGCCACTATGAGAAAAGAGGAACAAACAATAGTTCATATATATATATATATATATATATATATATATATATATATATATATATATATATATATATATATATATATATAACGATTTTAGGTTATTTTCTTGATTGGTGTGTTGTTGCTTTATTGTTATACCACTTGAGCTAATGGAAAATAACACATGCGGGATTAAACAAAACACACACTTAGCAGAGCTGAGTAGGTTCAACCCATTATTTGGGACGAAGCACCTATGACTTAGAGGTATGCTTTTGAAGCGTTATACAAAACATTAAGAGATATATTGGAAAAGAAACCAAATTTTTGGAGGCATGACTGTCTTACTTGGAAGATACTTCAGATAAATCCTACCAGTCATCCCAAAAGGCAAAAGGCAAGAGGTGGTTCGGGCCTGCATAAACCATTCAAAATTGTGGAAGTCTTGAAAACATTTCACTCTCACGCGCAGCATGAGAGTGAATGAATATTCTGCAAATGGTTCAATAGATTCTCGCAAACAGGAATTCAACAAATGGTTTTGGACATGGGCGATGGAAACTTGCCAGCAAAAAGTAAAGAAAATGAAGAAGAGCCAACATGGATTGAAATTCCTGAAGATTTCATTATTAACTCATGGGATTCTCCTATCGAGCAGATTGTCAAAGAAACGTTCCCTAACTTTACTACAAGACAAACTGAGGATACGTATCTAAAAGAAAGATTAATTCTAACTCCTAGGAATGTTGACGCTGATACAATCTGTTGGAATTAGATAACATGACATTCAAATAAATAACTACAAAACATCAAAGTATTCAAGCGGAAGCGTATATGATGTAATAACGAATAATTAATTAACATAAAAGAATATGCGTACCTTTTCTTGATTCTAGCCGAACAAGAATCAAATCCACAAACTAGCAATTAGGATGAACTCTAATTAGGGTTTATAGGATTATGTGAATTACCCCTTACCGTTTTGTAATTCAATCCAAAATAATAACAATAATGTGTTATTACTATGTTCTTGTACACACGTACTAAACCGAATTAAAGTAATGCTAGTTTTTATCAAACGAATAACTTTGTTTTGGAAAAAGGTTTGGATCGATCCCAATGAATGGATGTCGACCAGTTTTGAGGACAAAGAAAAACACACACAAACAATTTAGGGTTTAGCTTATGAGCACAAGAGATGGAAAAATAAAACCCTAGCCTTGTTTATATACCCAACTAAACTTGGTGAACAAGTTGGTTTTCTTTCCTTGTTTTGCTCCTTGGCCGATCGGTTTGGTATCCCTAAAGGGATTCAGAACCTTCCCAACTTTGCAATTTAATCCTTTTCCATAAACATTTAACGACCGTTAGTCCATTACATTAATTACTTAACGTCCGTTAGTTATTTCGTTTAATAAATAAATAAATATAACATTTATATTTAATTATTAACCTTAAATTCTCATACGTAAAGTGTGCAATTCCATAGTCTCGAGTTCGATCCTAACTCACGTCTACTAATTTATATCCATAAAACCAACAGCTCCCACTTGCATATATCTTGATAGAGTGATCACATTCGGTTAGCGTCTAGCAACACTTCGATGCCTCTAGTACAACTCGAGCAAGGCTCCTGGAAAACTTTTTAATGATTTCTCATTATTATTATCCTTTTGTTTCTAATACCATGTCAAATAAAGATATGGAATTAAGTCATTCTTTATCCAACTATTATGTTTCTCTTATAAGTGATTGAACAAGATTACCAAATCTTCGAACATATTCACGGAGATCTTTGGGCGTGCCACGCAAACATCTTGTCAACCCTACGAGGCCCAAGAAGATTAAACTCCAAAATAAATTTGAAGGAACAAATTCTATCTTGACTACGAGAATAACCCACCGAACTTTGCAACACTTGAGAAACAACCCTTATGACTACCGATTCACGTGATAGCGTTAACTTGTTCCAAAAAGTGCACTACATTCATGACACTTATCCGGTATCTCAAGTCGAGGATAACTATTCATAATTTACTTATAACAATATCCACAAAGTAAATTATGTAGTTGGGATAAGTCCTATATTCAATTCATTGAATATCATCCGAAATTGGTATGCATTCTCATCAATATACTTTCAAGTATATTCTACCATATCTCTCGATTTGTCTTAGTTTAATGATACTCCCATATCATTAATTGACAACGGACGATTTAGAATAAATAAATTTATTCACGGATTAAACATGCAAATATAGGATACAATATATTATAAAATCAAACATACCAAGTATTTGATTTATTATAACAATTGTTTAACATCCTTTATCCAAATACCAAATAGATCAATGCATGAAAATTCCAGTTGATGAATTATGCCTCAAGTAATGACAATCATACTTGTTGACAAGGCATAAATCAACCAACTTGATCTATCGTAATTTTGAGAATACTTATTTCAATAATTCAATTAGTGAAGTCCTTGTATGTGTGCATTCACCAATCCACATAATAATTCATAAAGTGTGTGACATCCTCTATCACCATTTTTATGACAATTTAAACTTTCAAACTTTTTTAAGTTTAAAGTATTCTTATTCTTTTAATGTATAATGCAACTGCGCTCTTAGTAGCATAACTAGTTCACATGGTCATTAACAAGGATGAAATCCTACCATGAGTATTATTGAGTGTCATCTCAATTAAACCAGCATCATTGTATACAAACAACAACATGCTCATTAAAACTCCGTAAACTATAATATCTTATTGTGTAATGTTTGATGCTTTCCTAACTTTCAAGTTTAAAGCTGATGACAATTTGCACAACATTTGACATATTGTTCATCCATAGAATCTAGGAGCAATTCCAGGCTGAGGATGTAATTCTTTTAGAATATTCATTACACAAGTTATCTAATAACTTTTAGTTAGATATCAATGTTGTCAAATCACTTCTTATTCAAGAATGATATAACAATTTTAATACACAACATGATGTACATGATGAATCTACAGGTCAAACTTAGATTTCATTCGTGTTCTATCTTGTCAAAAGATATTTATCCATTTCCCAAACGATGTATCATGTTTTATTAAAATCATTTATTTTACTGCACATGTTTATTAACAATAAACATATATTTCAAGGTTGTATGTTTTAATTCTTAAATCTTACAAGTGAAGTTTCATTCCAATCTAAGACTTAACATTTAGCTTACAAGGAATGTTACTTACTATATGTTATACAACATATAAGATTTAAGAAACTTAACATAATACTCCCACTAGCTTTCGGAATACTTAAATTTATCATACTTTAATTATAAATCAAAATGGGATTTAATAATTAAACATAAGAATAATTTCATAGATGCATGCATTTATCCATTCATGAATTATTTGCACTTCAGACACTTTCAAAGATTATATGAATTAAAACCTTTCAATTACTTACCGTCCTCGCTCAAGTAATTTCTCAAGAAAGAGTTTTGATATTCCATTTTCATATTTCATATTAATGAAAACAAGTATGACAATTATCTTTTTTATATATTTAATGTGTCTAGAAAAGAATATTCAATCACAATTAATTGTTTAAATATGATTAATAATCTTGTCATCAAACATGCATTAAATATGTGTACAATATTGTCCATATGATTTCTACATAGAAATTCAAACCACTAGGGTTTTTCATCTTTTTGAAGAAACTCATTTCCATTCTCTAGTCTAACTATTAAGATAAACCAAATTTCCAAAATTGATTATCTTTATGGACAAGATCTTTAACATTCATAGTATGAATTATTTACCCAATTCAATATTTGGTAATCTATCATAATGATTATCGGTTTACTATAATCCCAGAACTCATATTTCTCAAGATATAAGTCAAATATCCGAGATATCCTTGCAGATCTATGAATGAAAATTCCATCATCATGAGGTCTATCAATTACATGTCTAACCTCATCATGATATTTACTAGTATGTTTTAGAAGATTATGTATCTTGTAATTTTATCTTTCAAGATAAAAACTCCCACTTGCCTTTTGTAATATATAGACTATCTATATATACTTAGCAATTAGAGCAAAACTACATTGTTCTCTATTTGGGACATTACAAATACACATTGATAATTCTTGACATTAGTTTGTTAATAACCTATTCATAAGTAGTTTAACAAATTCAGAATCTTCAACTTTAAAACTTAATGTGATTCATCACATTCCATAATAAAATGGTGTTTTAACAATCTTCTAGGTTGGAGTCATATTGAGTATATTCAATCCATACTCAATATTCTAACCTTGTTACATTTTAAGAAAGAAGTTATGGTTATCATGAATCGAACAAATCAAATAGAGTTTGATTCTCCTAATTGAACATACCATCAACTTGTGGTATTCATTAGAATTAATATTGTAAGACAATCTAACAATATATATAAGATAAACATATTCCTTTTGGCTTACCTATTTACCAACTAAGTCAACTTAATGGTATAATAGACTTTTCAAGCCAATTGCATGCTTTATAACACAAATACTTTTTAACCAAGTCACTTCATATCCATGTCTCATCAAGAAACATAAACTGTTATAATCCCATTATATGTTATAAATCATTGATCACCTCTATGACTTCTTGTATATGTCTTAATTAAAAAACATAACAAGTTAACGTCTTACTTTATTATAAGTCTTAAAAGAATTTATGTTTATGTCTTTACAATGAATCATAAACATGTTTAACTAAAGTAATTATGAACACAACTTTTGGTTTCAATTGTAATTTCAAGTTATTTTATTTACTTCACAATAATGTAGGACTACATTATTTATTCATTTATTTATGTCATTCGAAAATTCATAAATATACAAATTAAAGTAGCATTAGATTACTTCATTTATGTCATTCTAATAATACGTAAATATCTAATTTGAAGTAGTCTTATATATCATTTTGACACAAGTTCTAAATACTTGTCTAATTTAGAAACTGCAAATATGTCCATGCAAGGTCTGACTTCACATAGAGATTTACTTTATTGTTGCAATCTCACCAAGTTCAGACATGACGTAAATTGCAACACCAAGTGTTTCTTGAATTAGATATGTACAAGTTATATTAGAACGTTAGTCTCTTACCTTGCAGTCAAGAGAATCCTTTTAAATCATATACCTATATGTTGTACCTTGCACACAATATAGATTTCTCCCACTTGTGCATTGAACAACATCATGTAGCAGATAAACAACACGACATATGTTTGTTTATGTGACTAATATGATTGTGTCATTGATATTAGCATAACTAGTAGATGTAGAACCACTTCATTGTCTAATAAGGAAACGTACATGACTATCCTTGAAAACATAAGTGTCTACAAGTGGAAAGTAATTATCGTAGGACATTCTAGAGATAATCGGGTTACTACCAAGATGACAAAGCTTGTAACTCCCATTGAATAAGAGATCATTACATTAATTCCTTATTCAAGAATAAGAACACAACACTCCCATCGGATTTGACAACATTTAAGTGTTTCATTAACCAAAGGAAAGAAAATAGTGTATTATTTACTTCCTACACCTTTGAGAAAGTCCATACATAACAATGGAACTCGATCGATCATCATTGATCTTGGTCAATTTCTTCTACGTACAAAATGTCACACCCCAAATTACTGCTTTTGCAGCGGAATGGAATTCACGGGATCGACCGTCATAGCATCACAATCAGTTATATTGAACGACCTAAAGTGTCGTTTGGAAAGTACATCGTTTGATTTAATAAATTAATCAGAGTTTACAAAGTAGGTCCCAAATGTAAATCAACTTGTGCGGAAATAAGTTTGTTACAATTCAAACGATGTTTTAGAGTACATAAAACCCAAGTGAGACGCGTCGTCACCACGACTCCATGATGTGTCCAAATGCATGCCATGAAGTAAATGCCTTAGATACCTGAGATAAAAACATGCTAAAAGTGTCAACACAAAGGTTGAGTGAGTTCATAGAGTTTGTTTTGAAATGTAAAGCCTTTCAAGAATCGTTTATGCCGCAAAGGCATTGTAAATCGTTGAAATGTAAAGTCTTTCAAAATCGTTTATGTAGCAAAGGCATTGTAAATCCACTCGGCCCAAGTCCGCCCATACAAAACTTGCAACCGTGTTCACAACCCATTGCCCAAGTGTGATATAGTTTATGTTCAAGCCCAAATCGTCAAATGAGTTCACATAATAGTGCATGACTTAATGTATCGATGTTTACTTGACCTAATTATACCAAGACCATCAGTTCATTGAATGTACCAAGACCATCACCAATGAATATACCAAGACCATCACCAATGAATGTACCAAGACCATCGGTCCAATGAATATACCAAGACCATCACCCAATGAATATACCATGTAAATACTACGTATGGCCAAAAGCTGTTACTACGATGACTAAGCATTTCAATTCGCTAAACATATAATTTGCAAATAGTCATGAATGCAATAAACATTATTGAGCATGTATCTCCCCAAAGAGTTTAATAACAAAGATTAAAACAAGAAAAGTGGGGCTATGGAACTCACTTGGATAAACTGAATAACGGCAAAAGTGAGTACATCGAGGTTTATAATGTAATGCGTCAACCGAGACCTATTATCAATGATATGATATGTCATGAGTTGCAATGTAATGCTATGCATGCACTTCAGATGTTATTTATACCATTTACGAGTTTTTGAAAATAATACTGTCGTCGAAAAATACTCTTTGACGTCTTGACCCTTCAAAAATGACTTTACATGTTTTTACGCCAAAATGTTATCCCACAATGGTTTTATAATGATTTTGGTGAAATTACCACTTTTCGTCATAAAACAATGTCGCCGGAATTTTCATGAAATCAACAAAATGGCTCCGGAAAGGTAGTCGAAATGGTGTACGCCAATTGTTAGAGAACGAACTCGACGGTTTTGGAAAGTTTGTATCGATATCTAAAAGTTTTTCAGGAGTTTCAGTCAAAAGGGTCTCGATCATAAAGATATCAAAGGCTAAAGTTGGTGGTTTTTGCTAATTGTGTGCAGAAAATGAGTTTCGGCCAATGTTTGAACATCCGTAAATAATACAATATGACTCCGCTTGACAAACGGCTTTTTGTTTTGAAAAAATATGGCCGGTGAACTTGATTTTTCTAGAAGACACTTCGTTATAAAAAGTTTCACATTATAGTTAAAAACTGCCGCCAACATGGACGATATAGCTAATGAAATACTTGTTACGTCAAAATAATATAATTTTCAGAAAATAATACTTACGGCAACTTTATGAAAACGGCCATATATTTGTCGTTTAACTCCGCTTTCACGTAAAATATGTCCTTAGCTTCGTATCAAGTAAACTAATATATTTTTGACTAGTCGAAATAATTTGTGAAGCTTAAGGCTCTTTTTGACCGAAATATGTAAAAACTGCATGCTGTCTTTTTCGAAAATATTTATTTCGTCGTCAAACTTTAAAAATTCACCACGGCTTCGTTATAACTCCGCTTTTATCCGCTCAAGCCGCCACGGATTCGCTTTTAAAGTATATTTTCTAATTATCAAGGCCAAAAGGTCGTACCATCAGTGGGTTTTCCAGAAATACGTTTTAAGGACAGACCCTAAAATAGAGTTTACGAAAATAGTTTTTCTCGGACAAAACCTATTCTAATCCCTTCAAATCAACTCCAAAGCTAATCTAATCCTACCATACACCTTCTTAGGGTGTCATGGGTTCCTAATCACCATCAAGACCAAAGAATAACTTGGGAATAATTATAGGATGACTAATAAGTATATAAAACCTTAAAATCATGTAATAAATGGTATAAATCACAATACATGCATATAAGCTCCAATAATGATAAGAAACATATGAAATGATAAGGAAACTTGAAAATGATAAGAATATGCTTACTAGTGATAATGAAGAGGTGTAGGTAACAAAGGTTTTTCTTAAATATCCTTGGTTTTATTTCAAAACCATGAAAAGGATATGTTATAGGTTGTTTAAACACTTGATCTTGCCAAAATTTTCTTGATCCCTTTGGTTTTCTTGCTTGGCGGTTCTTGATGAGCAAAGAGAGAGAAAGATTTTTTTTTACACCTTGATAATATGAGAAGTATGTGTAATAATTTTGAGTGTTAGACTTTTGTATACCTTGAATTATTGATAAAACATCAACCATACCATAATTAAGACTCCCCTCCCCTATGGCCGGTTTTGGGGGAGGGTTGTCTACCCATTATATTTTTTTTTTTTAAAACTTTAACTTGTATATTTGTGTATTAATTTGTAAGACTTTGAATAAATGTGTAAGTTAAAGTAAATGGTAATTTGTGGTACAAGTAAGTTTTTGTTAGATCAAAATAGATTGTAATGGGGTGATAAAAATTGTAAAAATACTTTCCTTGTGAAAATCGAGTGATAAAATAATTATCGTAAAATTTTAAGAAAACAGCGTAATAATTAAACTTTAACTATTAAAATACCAAATAAATGTGAAACACTAGGAAAACTAAAATATAGTTTTTATAAACTAAATGTGAGTTTAAAAATACCCGGATCATTTTTGAAAGTAACGGGTTAAATAATCAAAATAAAAACTCACGCGATAAAAATTATTAAATAAAAATTACGCGTTGAAGGGTGAAATGAAATGTCGTGAATGTACTAATGAGATGCACATGATGTCAATGAAGTGTAGACTAATCATAGTCCATATAAAATGTACGTGATGACATGATCATGAATTCGCCGCTAAACCTCAAGGTTACGCGATTTGAAACAAGTAAACCAAGTTTACTAAAAATGTTGAAATAATGAGACATGAAATGTGTCGAGAAATGACCGAAAGTACGGGTTGTCACATTCACCATCCAAAAGGAATTCAGTCCCCAATTCAATCGTTGTTGGTCTAACGGGTTTAGGGTTTGAGGTAGCAAACTTTCCATTCCCGAGCAAAACCTCAAAGACTTTGTGGTAACCGATTTTCACTTAATCTCACAACTCATCAAACAAGAACCGCATGAGATTAGGCTAAATCGGTTTAGGTAACAACTTGTTTCTAGCTCGATCTTGCAACTCATCAAACAAGAACTCGTCACGCGGATCAAACCGAAACAAGTGGTTTGAAGAAAATCTTTTGAAAATTTGGCTCGATTACGGGATTGCTTACTCATATAAGACTACTACTCCCTTCATTGCATGATTCTTCCTGAATTAGACATAGGTGATCAGGCTATGTATAATTTAGGAGTAACTATGCAATGCTTGGACTAATCGGCTCATATGTTGTTTGGTGTTGAGTCAACTGATGTTAAAATTGTGATGACATCGGGGAGAGAAGACATGGAGAAGTATCGTTAAAATGATAGTTAATGTAAAAAGAATTAAAATCCTCGTAAATGATATCGAATTGAAAGGAAATAAAGTACGATAGATGAGAATATTTTACAACGAGTAGTTTAGCAAAAGTAATACATCGTTAAGTTATAAAGTTTCGGATACGATGGAAGACATAAAATTAGTACAACATAGTACATAAGGAGAAATAAGACTGTTAGTTTCGAACTTCTTCGGTCTTCGCGTCGTTGATACCTTGACGAGCTCCTTCTAACATATATACATTCCATGAGCACCTTCGACTTGTTGACCTTGGTTTTGAGGACATTGATTCCGATAGTGTCCTTGCTCCCGTGATCCGTAACATGTAACCATGGCCTTGCCTCTACAATTCTGGCAAGGTGTCCCGATTGTTGACACTTGTAGCACTTAGCGTGACAAAGACCCGTGTGATGATACTTACATCGATTACATAGTGGGTAGGTTCCAAGATAACCTCTGCCTTCTATTGGTGCAAAGAACATATACCATCGCAGTTTCTTGCCCTCTTTTCTCGCGTTGATGATGGTTAGTGTTGTGGTTGTGGTTGTTATAATCTCCTTGGTCGCCTTCCCATTTCCTTTTGTTGTTGTTGAGTTGGTTATCGCCGTTGTTGTTGTTGTTGTTTTGGTTGGTGTTTGTGTACTTGCCTCTCTTCACCACCGGGCCATGAGCTTTTGAGTCAATCGAATAGCTTCCTCAATCGTTTGGGTCGGGAAGAAGTCACGTCACCTTGAATAATTTCAGAAGTCCATCAATGAAAGCCTCCAAGAGCTTCTCATTATCCGAAACCATAGATGGACATAACACGGCCAATTCTTGGAATCTCCGAATGTAAGTGTCGATATCATACCCAATAGTTTTAGTTCATAGAACTCCGTCTCCAACTTTTTGATTGCTCGAGGACAAAACTTTAGTCACCAAGCTCTTGAATTCCTCCACGAAAGCTTAAAAGCATTCTCCATACCAATCGGTTGAGCGTATGAATTCCACCATGACAACGCTCCATCGAGCAAAGTACTTGTAGCATACATAACCTATCGTCATCCGGACGGTTACAAAGCAAAAATACCGACTCAATTTTCAAACCATCGTACCATTGCTGTAGCTCCTTCCGTCCTCTAAACTTGGTGGGTTCGCCACTTTTGAAATCTTTGTACGAACATTTCTTAACCCCGCATCCTCTGCATTACCGATAGCGAAGAGCTAGTCTAGCGGCTTCGCAGAAGCAGTGGCCTCGAAAGCAGAAGACCACCGTTTCCCTTTCAACTCTTAGAGCATTTGCAATGCTATCATTCACTAACTTCCGAATAGCCGTTTGGGTCATTTCAATGTAGCTTTCTTGATTGCCATATCTTCTTCAAAACAAGAGAAATGTGAGACGAGCAAAATCGATGTTAATAATAAAGCGCCTAAAGAGATGTGATAAGAAATGATAAGTTTGAGGTTATGTTTCAAAAATGATCGTCGGTTTCCGAAAAGATGGGTTATGAGGTGTTGTAAGCACTTCAATGAATGATGGTTTAGAGACTTAATGTGAATAAAGTGTAACTCGACATGTTAGTGGTGAAACAAAGGAGTGAGAGTGACTTCGCCTATATAAAAGTTTATCCCGGCATTCGACGTTATCGATGATGAATCGGTGATATAAAAATTGTGATAGGAATGACAAGGAATTCTCCACGTTAGAGTATGGGGAAAAGATAATGGGATGGGCATTTAAGGGCATCCATGTGACAATCGTTATGAAATGAAAGTAAATAACTCGAAAATGTACGTAAAACCGCATGTAAAGTGAACATTCACTTATGATGAAATGATGAGATGCTATGATAATGTAGTTATAGTCTAGGGTCAATGATGCAACCTAGTTCTCTATAATGAAGCTCGATGCCAATGTCACACCCCAAATTACTGTTTTGCAAATGAATGGAATTCTGGGATTGTTGTCATAGCATCACAATCACAGATTATATTGAACGACCTAAAGTGTCGTTTGAAAGTACATCGTTTGATTTAATAAATTAATCGAGTTTACAAAGTAGGTCCCAAATGTAAATCAACTTGTGCGGAAATAAGTTTGTTACAATTCAAACGATGTTTTAGAGTACATAAACCCAGTGAGACGCGTCGTCACCACGACTCCATGATGTGTCCAAATGCATGCCATGAAGTAAATGCCTTAGATACGAGATAAAAACATGCTAAAAGTGTCAACACAAAGGTTGAGTGAGTTCATAGAGTTTGTTTTGAAATGTAAAGCCTTTCAAGAATCGTTTATGCCGCAAAGGCATTGTAAATCGTTGAAATGTAAAGTCTTTCAAAATCGTTTATGTAGCAAAGGCATTGTAAATCCACTCAGTTCCAAGTCCCGCCCATACAAAACTTGCAACCTGTGTGTTCACAACCCACTGCCCAAGTGTGATATAGTTTATGTTCAAGCCCAAATCGTCAAATGAGTTCACATAATAGTGCATGACTTAATGTATCGATGTTTACTTGACCTAATTATACCAAGACCATCAGTTCATTGAATGTACCAAGACCATCAGTCCAATGAATATACCAAGACCATCACCAATGAATGTACCAAGACCATCACCCAATGAATATACCAAGACCATCATCCAATGAATATACCATGTAAATACTACGATGGCCAAACTGTTACTACGCATGACTAAGCATTTCAATTCGCTAAACATATAATTTGCAAATAGTCATGAATGCAATAAACATTATTGAGCATGTATCTCCCCAAAGAGTTTAATAACAAAGATTAAAACAAGAAAAGTGGGCTATGGAACTCACTTGGATAAACCGGAATAACGGCAAAAGTGAGTACACCGAGGTTTATAATGTAATGCGTCAACCGAGACCTATTATCAATGATATGATATGTCATGAGTTGCAATGTAATGCTATGCATGCACTTCGTATGTTATTTATACCATTTACGAGTTTTTGAAAATAATACGTCGTTAGAAAAATACTCTTTTAGACGTCTTGACCCTTCAAAATGACTTTACATGTTTTACGTCAAATGTTATCCCACAATGGTTTTATAATGATTTTGGTGAAATTACCACTTTTCGTGCAAAACAATGTCGTCGAATTTTCATGAAATCAACAAAATGGCTCGGAAAGGTAGTCGTAAAATGGTGTACGTCAATTGTTAGAGAACGAACTCGACGGTTTTGGAAAGTTTGTATCGATATCTAAAAGTTTCGATTCAGGAGTTTTCGTCCAAAAGGGTCTCGATCATAAAGATATCAAAGGCTAAAGTTGGTGGTTTTGCTAATTGTGTGCGAAAATGAGTTTCGCCAATGTTTGAACATCCGTAAATAATACAATATGACTCGCTTGACAAACGGCTTTTGTTTTGAAAAATATGGCGGTGAACTTGATTTTCTAGAAGACACCGTTATAAAAGTTTCACATTATAGTTAAAAGCGCCGCCAACATGGACGATATAGCTAATGAAATACTTGTTACGTCAAAATAATATAATTTTCGTAAAATAATACTTACGGCAACTTTATGAAAACGGCCATATATTTGTCGTTTTAACTCCGCTTTCACGTAAAATATGTCCTTAGCTTCGTATCAAGTAAACTAATATATTTTTGACTAGTCAAATAATTTGTGAAGCTTAAGGCTCGTTTTGACCCGAAATATGTAAAAACTGCATGCTGTCTTTTTCGAAAATATTTATTTCGTCGTCAAACTTTAAAATTCACCACGGCTTCGTTATAACTCCGTTTTATCCGCTCAAGCGGCCACGGATTCGTTTTAAAGTATATTTTCTAATTATCAAGGCCAAAAGGTCGTACCATCAGTGGGTTTTTCCAGAAATACGTTTTAAGGACAGACCCTAAAATAGAGTTTACGAAAATAGTTTTTCTCGGACAAAACCTATTCTAATCCCTTCAAATCAACTCCAAAGCTAATCTAATCCTACCATACACCTTCTTAGGGTGTCATGGGTTCCTAATCACCATCAAGACCAAAGAATAACTTGGGAATAATTATAGGATGACTAATAAGTATATAAAACCTTAAAATCATGTAATAAATGGTATAAATCACAATACATGCATATAAGCTCCAATAATGATAAGAAACATATGAAAATGATAAGGAAACTTGAAAATGATAAGAATATGCTTACTAGTGATAATGAAGAGGTGTAGGTAACAAAGGTTTTTCTTAAATATCCTTGGTTTTTATTTCAAAACCATGAAAAGGATATGTTATAGGTTGTTTAAACACTTGATCTTGCCAAAAATTTTCTTGATCCCTTTGGTTTTCTTGCTTGGCCGGTTCTTGATGAGCAAAAGAGGAGAGAAAGATTTTTTTTTTTACACCTTGATAATATGAGAAGTATGTGTAATAATTTTGAGTGTTAGACTTTTGTATACCTTGAATTATTGATAAAACATCAACCATACCATAATTAAGACTCCCTCCCTATGGCGGTTTTGGGGAGGTTGTCTACCATTATATTTTTTTTTTAAAACTTTAACTTGTATATTTGTGTATTAATTTGTAAGACTTTGAATAAATGTGTAAGTTAAAGTAAATGGTAATTTGTGGTACAAGTAAGTTTTTGTTAGATCAAAATAGATTGTAATGGGGTGATAAAAATTGTAAAAATACTTTCCTTGTGAAAATCGAGTGATAAAATAATTATCGTAAAATTTTTAAGAAAACGACGTAATAATTAAACTTTAACTATTAAAATACCAAATAAATGTGAAACACTAGGAAAACTAAAAATATAGTTTTTATAAACTAAATGTGAGTTTAAAAATACCTCGGGATCATTTTTGAAAGTAACGGGTTAAATAATCAAAATAAAAACTCACGCGATAAAAATTATTAAATAAAAATTACGCGTTGAAGGGTGAAATGAAATGTCGTGAATGTACTAATGAGATGCACATGATGTCAATGAAGTGTAGACTAATCATAGTCCATATAAAATGTACGTGATGACATGATCATGAATTCGCCGCTAAACCTCCAAGGTTACGCGAATTTGAAACAAGTAAACCAAGTTTACTAAAAATGTTGAAATAATGAGACATGAAATGTGTCGAGAAATGACCTGAAAGTACGGGTTGTCACACAAAATCCTAACTAACTCAAAGATAGGGGATACCGTCCTTATACCAAGAATTACACTCACATCCACACAAACACAATGGCCATTCATATGAATCGTAGGAAGTTCCAGTGAAACCATGCTACGCAATGACCATTAACAAAAGCCAAGGACAGTCACTTACACACGTAGGTGTCTATTTACCAAATCCTGTGTTCAGTCACGGCCAACTTTATGTGGCAGCATCTAGGGTGACAAGCCTCGATGAACTGAAGATACTAATGGTGGGAGATGAAGACGGTGAATTAAAGCATCGAGCCAAAAATATTGTTAACAAAGACACTTTCAACAACCTATAATACCTCTATTTCCATTTTAAATAATTGAGATCAGTCTCATTCATGTACATTTGTTTTGAACCATATGTTACTAATGTTTAACAACAAGTTCCTCCATTTTTATGAATATGTTGCCCCTACCTTCGCCATGTTTTATATTAGCGAACTTAAATACAAACTCTTAATCAATCAATTCCATCATAAACTGTTCAAACTAAAAATCATAGTAAAATAAATTCATCTTATGAACAAGAATAAAAGAAATCAACAAAAAATGATCTAATAATAAAACAAACTTGTGGAAGAATAAGATCTTCATTTGTAGTATTAGACAAACCATAATTCGTCTAAAGAATCCGCACCCATTAATGGGTTTGATTATCACAACTTAATCGTTTGATTCCATTTATGTATATCCAATATGAAACCCCTAATTCGAGCCGATTATATTTCTGCATGTGTCTAAGTCATGTGTGGGTGATAGAAAAACTGAATGGAAGTTATATTAAATACAAATAAAATAAACATTAAATAAATAAATAAACAATAAAATTGGCTGTGACTGAACACAGGATTTTTCTTGATAAAAAAATACAAATAAAATAAACATTAAATAAATAAATAAACATTAAATAAATAAATAAAACAATAAAACCCATTTTTCTTTATGTGGCAGCATCGAGGCTTGTCACCCTAGATGCTGCCACATAAAGTTGGCCGTGACTGAACACATGATTTGGTAAAGAGACACCTACGTGCGTAAGTGACTGTCCTTGGCTTTTGTTAATGGTCATTGCGTAGCATGGTTTCACTGGAACTGCCTACGATTCATTATGAATGGCCATTGTGTTTGTGTGGATTTGAGCGTAATTCTTGGTATAAGGACGGTATCCCCTATCTTTGAGTTAGTTAGGATTTTGGCACGTAGAAGAAATTGACCAAGATTAATGATGATCAGTCGAGTTCCATTGCATACTCCCTGTGTTGGATTAACATTCCGCAATAGCATGATGGGGAGTTCCTTTTTGAAGCTCAGCTCATGGGGTGGCATCCCTTGGAAATTTAATGAATTTAAGAACTCGATGGGGGTATAGGTTATGCTGGTCCAGATTATTAGTTGATGCTTTACACACCTCATATGCGCTCTTGTATGTTACAGATTCTCCTTATAACTTTTCAAACATGTAGGTGTTGATCGCATCAGCGTCAACATTCCTAGGAGTTAGAATTAATCTTTCTTTTAAATACGTATCCTCAGTTTGTCTTGTAGTAAAGTTAGGGAACGTTTCTTTGACAATCTACTCGATAGGAGAATCCCATGACTTAATAATGAAATCTTCAGGAATTTCAATCCATGTTGGCTCTTCTTCATTTTCTTTACTTTTTGCTGGCAAATTTCCATCGCCCATGTCCAAAACCATTTGTTGAATTCCTGTTTGCGAGAATTTATTGAACCATTTGCAGAATATTCATTCACTCTCATGCTACGCGTGAGAGTGAAAAATTTTCAAGACTTCCACAATTTTGAATGGTTTATGCAGGCCTGAATCCCATGACTTAATAATGAAATCTTCGGGAATTTCAGTCATGCCTCCAAAAATTTGGTTTCTTTTGGCTGTTTTTTCGTACCCCAATATATCTCTTAACGTTTTGTATAACGCTTCAAAAGCATACCTCTGAGTCATAGGTGCTTCGTCCCAAATAATGGGTTGAACCTACTCAGCTCTGCTAAGTGTGTGTTTTGTTTAATCCCGCATGTGTTATTTTCCATTAGCTCAAGTGGTATAACAAGTCTGCTATGGGCGGTCTTCCCACCCGGAAGATGTAATGACGCTATTCCTAGTTCAATGATTTGAATTAGTTATAAATTTGTTATTAATTGTAATAAGTGTAATAATGTAAGTATTAAATTTTCAATTAAGCACTTAGGATTTTTGAAATGGTATACCTGAAGATGCAACGACCAGCACAATTATTCTTTCTGATCTTAACCTTGAGATTATGGTTTAAAATAAGAATGTTTTTCCTGTTCCTACGGGACCGTAAACAAAGTAAAACTGACCTTTTTGATTATGCACAGATTCAACAACCTGTTCATATATCAATCGTTGTTCGAGGTTTAACAACGAATACAGGTGGTCGTGTTCAATCTTACTTTCTTTCATATCAAAGGCTAGTGCTTCTCAAATTAAACGATTATCCATAGTGGACAATAGTCTTGGGTTAGGCCGTGGAAGATTAGGAAAATCTGTTAAAGATATCCCGTTTCTATTTAACAATTGTTGAATTTCCACCAAACAGTAGTTTTTGATTTGTTCCTCTGTGAGCTCTAACTCAGGGTACCTAAAAACTTTCCTTTTTTGTGTAAAATATCTTATGATAAAACTTCCCAGTTTTCTTCCCATAATTGTAATGGCCTATTGACATCACAGAACAACAAAATTGTGACGAATAGGTCACGGAGTTGCGGTCCTAATGGCCAAAAGCTTGCTTCTTATATAGTGAGTGTCCATTCCTTGTCATCATTGATTAGGCCATATGCAAAACATGCTTCTTCAAAAGTTCCATAAACCCTTTTGTTAACCGTCACCAACTTTTCAAAAGATGTAGGCTCTCTCACCATATTTAGCAACATTTGGAGATAGTAGCGTTCCCTGGAGGCTGGGCTTGAGTAATAAATCCTACCAATGCGTTTTTTTATTGTTTCCATGGTTTCCATAGCCTTTGTTGTTCATGCCACACATAGTGTTTGGGTATTTCTGCATAGGTCAACTTCCTGGCTGACTTATCCCGCTTATTTAGCTCAAACCACTCAGTAAACATCGTTATCTTGATGTTCTCCCTTTGAAGTAGTGCTGGTAAGCTTTGTGAGTTGCGTAATGTGATTTAGTTTTGGTTAGGTAGTGGAAATTTAGTTTCATGACTGATGGGTAGGAGTAGTGGATGTCGAAAGAGAAGAGACGCCACACTGCCTCACATGGTGCTAAATAGCAACAATTTAAAAAGCTCTTCATTTCATCAACTTCAACTATTTTTTCACCCGGCTCATTATTGCTTCTTGCAACGTTTTCTAGTACGACAATAGTTGCTCTATCTGGCCCTTTGTTTAAGTACTTGAATAAGTACTTTATTGCCTTTGATCTATTAGACCACTCAACATTATTGTGTTCTTTGTATTTTAACAATAGATAGCGATTGTAAGGGACTACATTTTTTCCCTAAACATAGTTTTAATTAAGGAAAAAGCCAATAAATTGGCAAAGTACAAATACAACTAAAGAGACATAGGCTAGAATACATACTAGACTACATACTAAGGCAACACACAAAAGGACTTGGACAATTACCAAGCTCAGACTAATAACAATGAGACTGATCTTACAATCAAGTAGCAAGGCACAACATACTCTGAATCCATGAAGTACACTGAGACCAATCAGTATACCTCAATCCATCACCATACACTGAACCCTGACTACAAGTTGTAAGACAATAGATAACATAGCCAATAACAGAGCAAAACAAAAACAAGAACAATCCTTTAATAACATAACAAATCATCAAAATCAGCTTCCACTTCAAACATCAAACCTGAAGAGCATAACAAGAGACCAGACCATAGAATCACACACAGAAAAGTAGACTTTCCTCCTTAAAAACCTTACCCCAAGTAAAGCCCTTAAGGATAAAAACTTGGGTAAGGAAAAGAGTACAACTTCTACTAGCAAACTCCCAATCCAGCCACTTCCAAATTCCCAAGACAAGATCACACATGAAAATCAACAACCTGTCTTGATTAATACAATTCAAAATAATACTACATAAGTTATGCAGGTTTTCTGACCAATTTTTAATATTTATAAAGTCTCGTTTACCTATGGTCCACCTTATGCACTCACGGGCAGTGTACCCGGTTGTGTGTAGTGTAGTAATTGGTAAAACCGACGTCGTCCCAAGAGCTGGTTTAAGGGTTGAAATGATTAATTAACTAATAAACAAGAAATAATAGCAAGTAAAGAAGATAGAGGGTGTGATCAATAGAGGGAAAGTGTGCTAACCTAATTACTCATCTTATCGTGTAATGTTCATGTTTACTACTTACAATTGATTCAAGTGGGGGTTTAAGTCGCTAGAACATCATTTGGTCAGTTCGTCCTAACCTATCAACAAAGGCTCCTACCCGAGGTCAAGATTCTACCCTTGATATTCGAGTTGTTTTTAGTCGCCTAAGCCAAGTCATTAAGTACCCTACATGCAAGATTCGAAATAATGAGTGCCTGGGCGCTAGCATCTTAGACACTCATCCCTAACTTCGTAAGTTCATCCAAACGACCGGTGATCATTTGGTCAGTTCTCACAAGCGAGGAAGGGTCATCAATTGGTCAATTCTTACCCTCCCCAATTCTACTTAACTAATTAGGGTCAGTTGGTCAATTCTCCTAAGAAACTAGATACAACCGCATTTCACAACTACAAGCTAGGGTAACTACCAATGAACTATGCATGCATACACTGGAAACAATTATACGGAAGCATGAAAACATAAACAAAACATTCAAGGAATCATAACTAGGCTAGCACCAAAGATGCTTAGCCGATCATATTAAAAGAAACAAAGAATTTAATGTTTAACATAATGAAATACATGAATCAAAAGTAAAAGATAAAATGATCGCTAATGCTTATCGTTAAGGAGTGATTTCTCCCTTGGAGATGGCTACGTATGCTCTGAATGATCTGCCTTTGGACCCCTCTTCACGTTCTATGCCTTTGAATTATGAGTGAATGATGTCAAATGCAGAAATTAGGGCTGGTATTTATAGGCACGATCTAGTTACGGCGTAACTTGAGTTGAGAATTACGTAGTAACTTCAATAATTCCTCAAATAATGCTCTCGTTAAGCAGGTTACGGCGTAACACTTGGGAAAGGTTACGCCGTATCTTCAATACAGGTTACTTTTGCTAAGATTACGCCGTAATCCTTGTGAGGAGTTACGGTGTAGTTGATGGAGGCGCAAAGCATTTCTTGACCTAGTTGATTACGGCGTAACCTTAGTTGGGAGTTACGCTGTAATTGCCTTTAAGTTGGTCTTCTGAGTCAACACACTAGCTGCGGCGTAATGTGAGAGAGTGAGTTACGCCGTAGCTTCTTCACAGTTGGCATACTATCATAAATCTTTAAGAAAATCTCCAAATCCGCGTCTCATAAGATCCAATGCTCGTAATTTACCTGAAAGTGAAATATAAAGGAATACAAGCGTAAATCCATATAAATGATGTAAAATACGAGCATTATCGGGGGAAATTGACACTTAAAATTCAGGACTATTTGATGTTATCGATAAGCTGCATAAATAGGATAGTAGAAAAGCCTCCTTAAAAACCTTATCCCAAGAAAAACCCATAGTAGGCAAAAGCTTAAGTAACGAAGAGAGCACAACTTCTACAAACAAAATACCATAACAACTGCCTTGACATGTGTTGTTTGTTATAACGACCATTTGGGATAAGATACCAATCCAACCTTTTCCTAGATGTGTCTACCTGGCTTGGTTTGCTCACCGTTAGGCACGGGAACGTGCTTCCTAGGCAAAGCGTGATGGGTTTTACTCCAACGGCCTGTCTTGGGCACGTGTCGAGTGTATGAGTTTTAGCCATTTGGGTTGAAACCCATATCGCTTATCGATATCTATAGCGTAGAGGCTATGACTATTTAAAAATTATCTAGTTTGGGGCATTTCGGATTGACTATGAAGAGACCTTTTCAATTGCTTTCAAAATGGTCATTGTAAGGTGTCTAATTGCTTTAGTCATAGCTGTTAAACACAATGAAACTTATATCAACTAATATGTTAATAACTATTAACTGTTAAAAACAATGAAACTTATATCAACTAATATGTTAATAATGCTTTCCTTTATGAGGTATTGAAGAGGATGTCTACATGACTCTTCCTCGGAGGAATTTTCAAATCGAAACTACGGTGTTCAAATTGGGTAGATCTTTATATAGTCTTAAACAAGCCCATAGGAAGTGGAATTAAAAACATGCCACTATTATGTCTAAAACCGGTTTCATTTAAAGTCAAAGTGGTCATTCTTTGTTTATCAAAGTAAATTGTATATTTTTTTTGTATCATTAGTCTATATGGATGACTTATCTTAACCGATAATGGTGATGAAGAAATACAAAAAAAAAAAAAAAAAAAAAAAAAAAAAAAAAACTTTCTTTGTTCTAAAATTTATATCAAACCCGGGAAACTCAAATACTTTTGGGCATTGAAGTCTTAGATCAAAATAATCGCATATTTCTTTCACAAATAAGGGATTGTCTTCAAGTATTGCAAGAGTTTGGTATACTTGGATGCAAACCAATTTCTATTGCCATGGACGCTAATCATGTTGTCGCCATGTTCCCAACGAAAAAGATCCTATCTTGACTAGCATCATTTGGATTTCAAAAACTTGTTGGAAAATTGATTTACTTGTCTCATACTAAGCCTGATATAACTTACTTTGTGCACTATCTAAGTCAATGTATGCATGATCCCTTAAATTCAAATTCAAAAGATGCATTGAATGTATTAAGATATTTAAATGGGTCTCGAGAGAATTGTTAGGTCACTAGTTTTACAACACAAGCTTATAGAGAAAGAGATAAGGCGATTGAATAAGTAAACAAGCACACACACACAATAATAGAGGCACGGTTTAGGCTTAGTGAATGTGTGAAAAGAAAACTTGAACAACCAACCATCAAATGAGGGTTTACAATAGTTTATATAGGCGAGCTAGGCAACACTCCTCTCCTTCCCTATTCCTTATTGGGCTTGGATCAAGCTTATGGGCCTTCTACATAAGCTTGACCTTAAACAAACATAAAGGCCATAATACACTACCTATTACATATGAAATATAAATACTTGAAATCTTGTTTAGAGTGATTCCAACAATCTCCCCTCAAGTATATATGAATGTAAACAGTGAAAGCGTTGATGTAATAGTAGCGGTGACGTCTTTCGACATTCTTCTTTCTTGTGAGAGGAATTGTCTTGATTCGAACAACCTCCCAAAGTGTAGAGATCGTTATCTTTGAACAGCTTATGCTTTGACGTCATCTTTAACTTTGTTCTTTGATCATTGTTCTTTGTGGTGAAAGTGATAGTATGTTGTTGTTCGCATCGACCGCTTCAGTGCCTTCACGCTCCAAGGTCTCCACGTCATTCTTCAACATGCTCACACGCTCTTTGGACGTTGGAAATCAATATCGATGAAGTTCTTTAAGTCTTTGACTTTGTAGATTCTTTGATTTGATGAAGAATCATTCATTGTTGTGTTGCATTGGAATAGAACTTTCATTAGTGATGATGTTGGCGTGAGCATGAGAAGAATCGACGATCATCCCGCTCCGAGCTTCCATAAGAAGAAAACATTTCAAACGGTTAGTAATAAGCGGTTCCTAAGACTTACAAGTTTGAACTTCGAGAGTGTCAACGAGATATTGTGAAGACACAACTCTAATTCTTACAAAGGCCGCTCCTAAACCGGAGTCCCACAAGTGAGATAACGCGATGTACCGAAGTACATCTACAAGCTCGATGAGTCATTGGTACAATCAAGCATCACCTCACGATCAGACCGTTTGAGACACACTCCGCGTAATCCACGGGAGTTATCGAAGAGACCGCCGTGGTCGTTTGATGTTGACCACGGCAGGAGTTTCCATTCAATCACCGAGAATCATGATGTGAACCTCATAAATGTTCTCGACAGTTGCTAAGATCCGTGAAGGACTCGATATGAACCATCGATGATCTTATTGTTGATCATCAAGTGATTAAATGTCAAGTGTTCCTAAGAGATCTTTTGATGAATCTCGTGGTTCTAGACTCAATAGTGCGTTTTGGTTTTCCCGAGCGGAGACTAGGAGAGGGTCTCCTTCTTCAATACCGGCGATCTCTAGAGAAAGCTAATAGTTTATGTAGGGTTCCCGGTGAGAATGAAACAAGCTTCGCTGAGAGAAACTTGAGTGGTTAAGAATGTTTAGTGCATGCGCCACCGGGTCCATGACTACTTTTAATCTTCAATACGGTGTCACTATGTGACAACCAAGAGTATATGAATTGAACCCGGTATTCGCCCTAAGTTGAATAACTGAGGCTATTTCTTTTCACCCTTTACTTTACATTTCTTTTGATTCTTCAACCCTTCTTTCTCCGATTCTCATTTTCTCCTTTTACAATCATTCCTAAGGACTTCTAACACTAACTAATGGTAGTGTCCTTGGGTAGATCCCTCTCGCTCAAGCGGATCATAGGACGGTTATTCCTAACCTTAGTCACCTTATAACTCCATGACTAACCTATGTTTGCCATTAACACCACTGTATTTAAAATCTCTCTCAAAGGGTTTGTTAATGAAAACATGTTTGAACCACAGTGAGAGATGAAGTTTTGCATAAATACTCCCTCCACATGTACTTAATAGTTTTAATGGTTAAATGCACAATGAGGAAAGAGCGCACTTTTGAATTGATTCATCAAGATAGACAATTTCCGCGAGACACGGTTACGTTGAATAGTTAAAGAGATACATTGTCGCTTTTAGGTGACAACTAGCTCTAATAACTATCTTGAAGGTGTAGACAAACCTTGGAAGGTTGTCAAACCCGCCGAGTTCATGTCTATCAAAAGTTTCTCGAATGGTACTTTCTACTTGGACAAGTCCTTTGCATGAGACACGCTACATCACTAGCGAACTAGCTTGAAATTATTACCCGCCCAGACAAGTCTTTTCGAGTTACTAACAGTTTAGTACCGTCAATTCAGAGGTTAAGTCCGAGGTACATGATTCATTTGCATTTTGTACAACATATTTTATCACATTAATTTTCCCCTCAAAAATGGCATATAAAATGTTATTTTGAACGTTTGAGAATTAATATGACCATTTTGAGTGTTGAGGAAGAGTGACCACTATGAACAATTTGTGAACAAAGTTTTAATTCAAATACTCCCCTCAACATGTGATATAAACGGTTGAGGTTTTAAAATCATATGGGAAGTACTTGTCTTTTGAGCAAAACCTTGAATAATGAAAGGTTTGATAGGTTTTACTCAAAAATAAGAAGCTTTCGCTCCTTTTATAAGGATTGTGGCACCGAGGCGCACTACGTGGTCCTTTCTTGACCATTACGGGTTGTACACGTTATGTGTGCACAAGCCATCCACATATAAAATCATGCATCCAAAATTTTATGAAGGAAACAATTCAGGGGTACCGTGAAGTGCAGTGATGTTCCCGAGTGCGCACAGGCGTTGAAAGCGGTGATGTTTCTCCTGGTCGACCACCAACATAGCTCTCCAATCGTCTGAATCGATCCTTCGAACAACCGTTCATCAATCATGGTGATGATCCTTCTCACATCCCTCCTTTCCCGAGAGTTCCAGCTTAGGATTCCCAACCTTCGTGCGATATCCTTCAATCAGACGCCAATCCATCCCTAACCATCTTCAAGGTATGATCCCGAATTTGTGGAGCTCACTACACGCCATTAAGCGCTTCAGGAAGTTCACCGCGGTAAACAATGCCAAAGGTTTGTCGATGAGCGAAGTTGTTTGAGCTGGTTGATGTCGGAAGATCAAGGCGTGGTGGAGTGAAGTTTACGTTTTCGATATGATTCAACGACCATCCGGATATCTTCGACACGTTCTTTGATCACAATGCGCCTAATGAAGATGAGAACCGACTTGATAAATTCACGTTGAACTTCATCGAGAATTGTCTCATACGACCACGCACTTTGGCAAGGTACATGTCTTCGATGTCGTTGAGGACAAGTTCTCAAAGTCACCGAGAATTCATAGTCTTGTTCATCTTGTCGTTTGACTATGATATTCTTCAAGAATGTGTAGTCCCACTTAGACTTGAGATCAATGTGTTTGATGGCCACGATGTCCTTTGAGCAATACACTTCATGTTGAGACTTGAACCGTGCAGCTCGTAGTAGATTCTTCGCTCGTGCCAATGATGAATCCTATACAATGCATCTTGGTCGTATGCTTGCACGTTGTCGTAAAACAAGTGATTTGACGTTCCTCGATAGCTATGCGCTTTGAGTAAATAGGCTGCTTTGGGAATGGAAGAGTTAATGATGTAGCGTATTTTCTTGAACCATCGCCACCATGGAGAAGAAATTCGTGTCTTTGTTGAAGAAATATCGAAGGGAATCCTTGGTTCATCCGGTTCACGATTGTTGGTAGGGTTTTGGTCCAAAGTGTAATATGGAGGGTTGTTCCGTTTAGTGAAGTCGATGTTTGCTCGGGTCGAGCCAATCCATGTTGTTAGACATGGCTCGAGCAATGTTTTCAAGGTGATATTCAACCTCGATTGCACTTTCCGAGCTGTTTTTCAACGTATGAATGCGTCATTCTTGATGCGCTTCAACTCGGATTTCGCCATCTTCTTCACACGGAATCTTTCTTGCAAGATTTTTGCATGCTCCAAGGTACTACCATCTACCAATTCTTGACCTTCTTCGGTGGTAGGAGTGTCGTTAACAAGAGTAGCAAACCAATCAAATTCGCAGCTTTTATCGTCATCAAGCCATGATACGACGTCATTTAGAGTCGCTTTCTTCTTCGCTTTGAAGGTTTTGATGATGATTGTGGTTTCGCACTTGTTTAGTGAGTGGGTTGTTGTCGGGGCTCAAGGACCTCTTCATCGTCACCACCCGTGTACTCAAAGTAGTCACCGCTTTATGAGTCGGGGTGGTAACTCGGAATCGCCCCGAGGTTTATCAAGAGAAGACCGAGGTGATGGAGACTTATGTTGAGAAGAAGTCCGATGTGGAGGGTGGCATAGATGTAGATTGACCCGCATCGCTTCGACGTTTAGGTGCGAGTCCTTATCCTTATCATCGCCATCTCTTGGTCGTTTGGATTGAATGGTCGACTCCTTGCATGATGATCCGAGTTGATAGTCAAGTAGAATTTCGAAAAATTTAGCTTCATCTCGAGTAAACGTTCGAGATCTCTTTGACATTTGCATCACTAGTTTAGCGATTAACCTGTATCGAGAGATCGACTTCTTTTGCCATTGTATGTTTAACCAATGCTACGATGTTAGGAGTGAGTTGTCGGAAAATACTTTTTGTCACACTGGGGACAAGGTCGAGAAGAAACTTGTGGGTTTGATCTCTTGTCGACTTCTCCAGTTCCTTTGGACTTTAGGAATGATATCCCGAAGATACTTTTGAGTGTATCCTTCAATCATTTCATTCGGTTCCTCCCGACGATGACTCTTCATGAACGTCTCGAACAAATTTCCTTTCTTTCTCCATCTTGTCTATCTCATCATTTAAGGACCGAATTTGGTCAAGAAACCAATTCATTTTTCGTAAGTTATGTCCTTCTTTCCGATTTGTTGGATGCCTTTTACAATCCTTTTATGAGGCGAGAGATCCAAGACTTTGGAGGTTTCTTCACCGATTTGGATGATGATCCGTTGACTTCGTTGATGGTGGTTGTGATGAGTGAGATGAAGAATCCGATGATGAGGAGACATGAGGAGACTTCATGTCCTTAGGAGTTTCGAGGTTTTCTCCTTTGAGTGTGTTGGGTATCTGAAGAAACTTGGTATAATCATCCTCGTCATCTTTAGACTTTTCTGTCTCGGTTTCTGTTTTCAAAATCATACACAATGGTGTCTTCAATAGGCGGTTGTTGTTGCGTAAGAGTGATGGCACGGATCCTTATCGGGTTGATTAACCGTATCAAGATCCGGTGAGGGCAAGACCACTTGATCCTCCGGGGCCACCAATTTGTTCTTTAGCAAATTCAATGCCTTTTGAATGTGTCGGACGTTATGAAACTTTTTCCGTATGATTTATCCAATTGCTCTTCTTCTTCTTCTTGAGCTCTCATCATAAGGTACAATAGTCGGAGTCTTCCCTTTTCTTGGACAAATTGGAGGACTTGGAGGTTTTGTCACCGAGGTGTGTTTCGGTTGCGGTTGCCGAGTAATGAACCTCTTCATCCGTCTCAAGATATCTTGAGCTCTCATCCCTAAGATGTCTTTGAGGTTCAAGTGGGAATAGGTTCGGCTTCCTTTACGGAACAATCCTTATAGAAGGAGCTTTCCTTTTAGGAACCTTCCTTTGACTCATGAGAACTTGTTGTGCATCTCGCACTTCCTCTCTCGGTTCTCCTTATAGGTGTTCGAGAAGATTTTTCGTCAAGATGACCAACTTTGCCTTGTCTTACCGCTTCGAGATACCTTTGGTACGATTCTAGCTTTCGATATCTTGATTAGAAGGAAATCGCAAGACAAGACCTTGTTTCTTTGTAGACGTTTCCTTGATTCGGCAGATAGAATAGGTTTCGTCAATATGTCGTGATTGTCGGGGTCATTGAGCCTCTTGGGAATATCGTGATGAAGTCCAAGTGCTCTTTGTATCAACAATTTAGTATATCCGATGTAGGGAATCTTTGAGCCAAGTTTGTTGAGAAATGACATCATGTCATCCCAAATCATAGCTTCAATAGCGATGTGTTTCATGTTGACGAATGCCCGAATATTTGCGTTCTATGAGCTTAGGATGCTCATAGTCACCGTCACGACCGGAAACCGACTTGGTGATGATCATGTAGAGTGTTCTCCATGGTTGAGGAATACTCTTAAGCTCTACGTGAGAGTGCTTGGTGATTACTCCCAGCCTCGCCATAACCGATATTGATTAAGAATGGAGAGTTAGCTCTTCGCAGTGTGGCATAAAGTTTGGTTGGATTGACTTCAGAATAAGGAGAGCAGCCCTTAAGTGCGCAGTGTAATGGTGACTTGTTTGTGGTTCGTAGTCACCGTCACGTGATCCTTCCTTTGACCCTTTCCATAGTGTTCCGAACTGCTGGATGTAGATCTCGTGAATGGTTGCAGAGTGAGTAAGCATGTTCGATACGGATGAGTCCTCGAATATTGATAGCAATAAGACATGAAGATTCGAGCAAGTGAGGTGTCAAAGTCAACACGAGGTTGTTCTTTCCTATCTTCATTGGATAGCCATGAGGATAGATATCGACAATCGAGAGAACTTGTGTGCATCCACATTCATTTGTTCACCATGTCGTGATCCGAAATAACATTAGCCAAAAGAACCAACATATCGAAAGACATAATGTTAGTCAATGAAGGTCTTATTGTCTAGTTATTGAATGTACGATGTCAATGATTGTTACGAGTCCTAAGTCACTTGTATGTTCAATAATTCAATGATGTCGTGAAATGTTTCGTGAGTTAGTTAACTTTAAGTTTTAAAGTTTATTTTATCACTTATTGCTTCACAACATATCGCATTTATTTAAGTTTATTAGTGACATTTTGGATTCGTGATGATATGATTAGTTTATTTGCAAGTTTGTACAAGTAACAATTCATCATGAAGGTCAATCCAGGTTAAGCGTAGTTTTGGCAAAGATACGCGTGAGATGTGTATGATATATGCTTAGGCGTAGGCTTACGCGTAGAATCCTAACTTACACGTAAGAAATGTTACGCGTGAGGAAAAGGAGACCTTATGCGTAGAGCTTATGCGTAGGCATATATTAACCTTACGCCGTAAGGCTACTGTAAGAGTTTGACCTTATGCAGAGGTCATCGTTCACGCATATCCTTCATGTGATACGCGTAGTCCATTGTAGAACCTTAAGCGTAGAAGCTGCGCGTAAGACAAGTCTTACGATAACAAGCTACGCGAAGGTGATCCTATGCGAGATTAGTAACCACCTTGATTACGAATATTACGTAGCAAAGGCCGAAATAAATCCATCAAATCATCAACATTAACACATAGATACATTTTAACAATGGATCATGGCAATAACATATGTTACACGCTTATCGTAGAATTGCATACGCGTAGTCTAAACCCTAAATCTACGCGTATGGATTCTAGCCATAGATTATGCACTAGACTTTTTCTGGTAGTTCAAAGATATGTTGTGAGTATGTAAGCCAAGTTGTAACACTTAATTTGTTGAGAATCAAAAATACCCAAAGTTTATAAGCTTTAAACCCTAGTTTCGAATTGATGATCAATTCGTGTTTCTGGGTGGCTATAGACTTAGGAAATCATCAACTTAACAACTCAAGAGCATAAAACAACAATCTTTTTAACCAAGATACATCACATTCAAAAATGCCCAATTGACACATAAACCCTAATTCGCAATATTCATCAAATTGTGTTTTTGGGTTTGTTTTGGTGATAGAAAACATATCAAGGATGTTTTTAAAGCATTTTGACATTAACAATTAAGCCACAAACACCAAACACATGATCAAGTGTTCTTACGCATAAGCGAAGAACACAAAATCACTCATATTCATAGATTAGACCGTTGGATTCATTTAAAATTCAAGACCCATGTTTGAAAACACGTTAGAAACATTAATCTACTTACAGAATGATGATCAAATTCACGGATATGATGAACGAATTGTATGCGTAGGATCTTGTTAGGTTTGGTGTATTAAATGTGATGGATAAGAGTTAGGTGGAGAGTTTTATTAAAATAGACTTTACCATTTTGACTGTTTTGGTCCCTCCACCTTTTCATTTTTCACACAAAGTCTTTTAACTTCCATTTTGGTTACAAAACGAAGATTTTTGGGAAAGAAACTTGACAAACTCCCCCGACTTGAGAAAATAATGAAAGGTTATTAATTAAAGTCCGAGGAGTGTCTTCGAACCAGAAATGTACCACCATTTGTAAAAGAATCAACCGAGATATGATAACATGCAAGTACACGATGTTTTGAAACAAGTTAATAGATTATTTTCTCCCCTCAACACTTGATCGAAAAATATCGAATTTTGAAAGATAAAAGTGTTGACGGAAGAAATGTACTTGCCATGTTGAAAGAAATATAGATTGGGAGAATATTTTTGTTGTTTTATCGATTTTATATTTTTGTATTTTGTTTTTGAAAATTTATTTACAAAAGATGTTTTGGTGTTTGACATGTTTTTAAGACTGTTTTAAGAGGTCATCCAATTCCTTTGAGTCAACACCTCATACCAATTCGGTGGACCAACTCATTAAACCTAGCGGGAGGCAAGGCTTTGGTGAGCAAGTCCGCCAATTGGTATTCGATACCATAAAGTATAATTCAACGTGCACTGCTCCACATGGTCCTTGATGAAATGATAGCGTAAATCGATGTGCTTTGATTTCGAAAGTCGAATCGAGTTGACGAGATTGCAATGGCATCCGATTGTCGCAAAGACATCGGATTCTCAAATACATAACCATAGTCTTTGAGTTGTGTTCTCATCCAAATGACTTGAGCACAACACGCGGACATGGCTACATATTCGCTTCAGATTGATGACAATGATGTACAATCCGCTTTGATTGCCAAGACACCGTTTATCACCGAGAAATTGTAGTGCTCAAGTACTTTTCCTCGAGTCTAGGCATCCTGCGTGATCGTCTCTAAAAGCGATTAGTTCAAAACCGTAATCCTTCGGATACCGATCCCCAAATTAATGGTTCCCTTGATGTATCGGAGGATTCTTTAGCCTCGCAGAGGTGGGTTTCGATTGGTCGCGATCGATAGCGGGAGCATAGATAAACAAAGAAAGACAATATTTAGTCTGTTAGATACATGAGAGACCCAATAATACTTGGTATTTGGTAGGGTCAACCAATTTCCCATGTAAATCAAAGATCTAATTTCTTGGTATGAGCCATTGGTGTGGCATAAGTATCACACGATTCATTCCAAATTTGTTTAACAGTTCAAGGGCATATTTGGATCGACTTAAGAAAATACCACGGGTGATTGATGAACTTGCGGTCCTAGAAAGAACGTAAGTTCACCCATCATGGACATTTCAAAATTTTTCTTCATGAGTTTTGCAAAGCGATTGAAAACTTTTATGTGTTGACCCAAAATGATGTCATCCACGTAAATTTGAACAATTAAGATGTGTGCCCGTGATATTGTATAAAAGAGTTGGGTCAACCGAGCCTTTGGTGAAGTTATGGCAATGAGGAAAGATGATAGCTTATCGTACCATGCCCGAGGGGCTTGTTTGAGACCATAAAGAGCTTTGTTCGGTTTGTAGACATGGTTCGGGAACTCGGGATCAATGAATCCATCGGTTGGTGACATAGACCGTTTCTTTAAGTTGTCCATTGAGAAACGCCGCTTTGACATCCATCGATAGACCGTCATGTTCATATGAGCCGCGAACGCGAGAAATATCCGAACGACCTCAAGACGAGCAACCGGAGCAAAAGATTCTTCAAAGTCTATTCCTTCTTCCCGACGATAACCCTTAGCAACTAGACGTGACTTGTTTCGGATGACGTTCCCTTCAAAGATCCAATTTGTTTTTCCAAATCCATTTTAGACCAATGACGTAGACTCGTTGGTTTTCAACCGTTCCCATACTTCAAGACGTTTGAATTGGTTGAGTTCTTCTTGCATGGATTCAATCCATTGTCTTTTGTCATTGTGTCTTTAATGTTTTTAGGTTCGATTGGCGAGCGGTGAGTGCATAAATGCAAAGTGTTCACAATCGAGTGAAGACGTTGTCTCGTAACGACCGGTTGATTCGGGTTGCCAATAATATTAGCCGAGGATGGTCTTTAGTCCATCTATGTGTAGAGGGTTGATGTTGGTATACATTGTGCGATTCCGAGGATTCAAATGGTTTGTTGAAGATTCCGCGACATCCGTGTGCGAGCCTCATTGGCAAACGGGTTGAAGAACGATTTGGATCAAAATCGCAGTGGGGTACTTCATTCGTAATATCATCACCGGTTCATCATTGTTGGGCGGTGTGTTCAATCGCTGTGTTGGAGTCAATGGTGTAGGTGCATCCGCAAAGAGTTGTTGTAGCGGTGTATCGTATAGGAATATGATCGGGTTGTGCAATGGAGATGCAGATACACGAGAGCATCGCTCATCAATATCGCCACGTAACGCAGGAGCAAATAACCTTTCCATTTGTTGACGAGTTAGCCGAGGGCTTTCTTCGGTGATGATGGGGTTGAGGAAGTTTAAACGGTTGTGACCGGGTTCTAAGTCGTTATACTCGTGAAGCCATTTCGTGAGTTCATCGAAATGAGCATGAATCGCTTCCATTACCTCCTTAGTTCGACGATTCCGCATTCGGAAACCTTTAGAATTGTCACAAGATCCAATAAAGACCCAATATCGCCTTTGGCTTTTAGCTTTCCAAAATCATCACGATCATTATTTGGATAGCAAAGGGATCCAAATACATGAAAGTGTTTGAGGTTCGGTTTATAGTTGTGGACAAGCTCAAAAGGTGTTTTGTTGTGGCGTTTGTTATCATAGAACGGTTTTGAGTATAGCATGCGGTGGATACGACACGCCCATAAGTAACTGGAAGTTTAGCATTGATCAACATTGTTCTTGCAACTTCCACTAACGCTCGGTTTCGTCTTTCAACAACTCCGCTTTGTTCGTGTGTCCGTGCAATAGATGTTTGATGTGAATTCCACTTTCTCATAAAATTCACGAAGGGTTTTGTTAACAAATTCAGTTTCTTTGTCCATGCTCGATGATTCGACGGTGTTGCGGAGTCGAACCTGTATCTTTGTGAGAAAGGTGATGATCATTTGTGGAGCTTGGTCTTTGCTACGAAGAAAGTAGACCCAAGTCCATCGTGAGTAGTCATCAACAATTACTAAGATGTAGCGTTTGCCATTGATCGCTTGCACGCGCATCGGGCCACACAAATCCATGTGAAGAAGATGAAGCACATGTCGAGAGTCGTGTTCCACCTTTGAAGGAAAATGAGCACGAGTGCTTTTCCCTTGTTCACAGTCGAGCAAAGGTGATCTTTTGAATACCGGAATCGTGGGAGTCCTTCAACTAGTTTGTGTCGAGCAAGGTTGGTGATGGTTTGAAAGTTTAGATGTGAGAGACGACGTGCCATAGCTGTGGATTTTGTAGATGTTGCCTTTGAAAGTAAGCAAATGGGAGAGGAAGCAACCATGTCTTGCATAGAGATAGTGTAGAGACTAGAATTACGCGAGCTGACATAAGATCGCTTCCTTGTAGATCACGAATGAAACAAGTTTTCTCCCGAAAGCAACCTCCAAATCTCCATCACAAAATTGACCTCATCGAAACAGTTGTGACCGAGGCCTTCCACATAGTAAACCCTGCTGATTTCGATGTTCCCATTAACATAATCTCCGTAGCCCATGATGGCTGCTGAGTGATCGTTCGAATCGACAATTGCCAATGAACTTTGCAATAAAGTTTGATAACAGTTTAAGATTGCTCGTCATGTGTCGGGAACATCCGCTATCAACAATCTAGAGAATGATCTGATCACCCATTACACATGCATGTACACACGGATGGAATAGAAGTAGATGTGGAACCCAAATGTTAGAGGTTCCAAGCGTATATGTTAGACATACACACATTGACAATTTTAGGCATCCATTTAAATCCAAGTGTGTTATATATCCATTTCGCCATCTATAACTACTCTTTGCTTTAGTCTTAGTGAAAACACTAGGTGGTACTGTATTCTTAGGAGGTGAAGCGGTAGCTACCGTGATAGCAATGGTTGCCTTAGAATCTAAATAAGGTGGTTTACCAAGCCACGACTTAGAATGATTAGTGGGCCTAGAGGTATTCCGATTCTTAGGATTCCGTAATCTAGAGATTATAGCTTTAGCAACACATTTGTCATGACAATCGAATTCATACTCTTTTGACAAATATCACAAGGTGCATCGATCGAATATCAAAGGTACTTAACGGTTTAGCATTCGTTACATCACTATTTCTATTACATTTGCAGACGCAACATCTATAGTGGAAGTAACATGAGTTTTATTCAGATTCCTAGGTGTTCTTCTACTTTAGCATTCCTTATTGATCTTTTCTTAGGTCGCAACTTCCTATTCTTCGTTTGAGTGCTCCTAGGTCGTGAAGTGCGGACGCTTGGAAAAGATGCAACTATTCTGCTTTCAAGAGAGGGAAACACATTAGCAACTTGTGATTTGGCGTGGGAATTCTAGGTTCACGATTACTAAGTGTGACCGGTGCTAATCTCTTAATCACAAGAGGTGAAGTTGTTCATACTTTCCTAACATTTCCGTAACTTAGAGATGGTGTGAATCGATCTTGATTTTCGTAATCTAAGATTACCAAAGAAAATTCATGACTTTCTAGTGTGAGCAAGATAGTGATCAAGTTCGTTTGATGCTTCATCTCGAGTCTTTTGAGTAAATCAAATATGACACCATATTCTGCTTAACTTTACAAGTTCTTGTTCATATTTTGAGATTTGACTTTTCAAAGACACGCTTTGATCATCCAGTGCTCAATTTTAGGATCGAAGATTTTTCACTCATTGAGCAATTTTCTTTGGAAAACTAAGTTGATGGTTGTGAATATCTTTTCACACCAATGAAGACGACGTTTTGCATTGTTAATTTCGTGTGTAATCGTTTATTTTCGACTTTTAAAGACTCGATCCGAAGCACATTATCGGTTTTCGCAGCAGCTATAACAGTTTCAACAATATCGCAGAGATGTGATCGATGCATATGGCAACGAATAGAATATCACAACATTATGGATATCAAGCCACAGATAACATCTTCCAAGAGTCGATCAACATCTTTTCTCAACAGTTTCTTTTGCGTTTTGTGTTAGTAATAGATGTTTCGCTTTCTCGAAACGCTTTTCATTATCCCAAGTTCCTTATGAAAATCCTTTTCCTGTGCAATTGTACAACTTTTCAAGTTTTTAACATTAGGTAAAAGATTTTTCGAAAAATGTCTCTTTGTTCTCGCGCCGAGGCGATTGAAAATGTTCAACTTTGATTTCGGATCGATATTCTATCTCATGTTGTAAAATTTTGAGGTCGACCATGAAAATGTCAAAATATCAAGAAGTTTTCGATTTTCGGGTTGTGAGTTTACTTCGCTAATGGAAGGTAAAGGACCATAAGTTTGTGCAAAGACTGTTTTGGGATTAACAATAGAAGACTCGGGTGTTTTGATGATAACCCTTGGTGTGTTAGAAGAATCCGTTGGTGTGACGAAGTGACCGCTTTTATAATTAAAAGGTTTGTTGTAAACAACGTTTTTTAATTTTGATCGACTCTCGTCTTACGCATCTAATTCCTCTTGACGATGATATTCAACAACACTCATGACAAGATTATCAATTTTTATTCTCGGAAACTTCGTGAGTTGGTTTGAATGTTTTTAGTGAAAGCTTTGGTTTGTAATCGCCTAGATTTTTTCCATATCCATTTGGATTAGGTTTTAAGGTAAACTTTTCAATAGTTGTTACCGATTCACCATGTTTGTAAACAACAGTTTTAAACTCTTTAAGTTTGTTTTGCAAACCGAGAATTTCGCAAGAAGGTCATCTACCCGATTCGTTGAATGCTTTTTGTATCTGGAGAAGCTGTTTTGACAATTTAACAACTCACCTTAGCATTTTGATTTTCCAAGGTGAGAGCGTTAATTTGCTTTTTATGTTCATGTTTCAATTGTTCTAATTAGGACAACAAAGCATTCTTCGAGGCGGCTAGATCACGCATCTGTCTCTCTAAATATTTTCGTTTTGATGAGATTTTGCAAAGCGGCTTCAAAACCTTTTTCACGGTTTTCTTGAGTTTTGAAAAAGTTGAGTTGCATTTGTAAACATTCAAAATCCTTGGTTAACAGTGCATTTTACTTTTTAAGGATTGATTTAATGCATAACATTCCTCCATTTTGATTTTATGGTCTTGAATTAACCGAGCAAAATCCGGATGAGGCAATGATCATCTTGTTCAACGTGGGTCTCAACATGATCATTCTTTAGATCCTCGGAAATGCGACCACGGAGTCAATTTGATTATCAAAGGAGACCATAAGGTCATCTTGATCGTCAAATGTAACTCTGTGGTTAACTTGAAAATCATCGAGGAAGATGTAAAAGACTCATTTTGAGCAATCGATCCGCGCGGATTCGAGATATTGGCGGAGATATTAGTTGATATATGATGATGGTTTGTTCGGTACACGAGACAAGCCATCGATTGTCATACACTGGGCTGTATCACTCATGTGCAGCTCATGCATATTAGCCATCAACATAACGGTTTGATTAGCTCCGCAAATCCTCCATATCATCATCCAGTCGCAGATACGCCATAAAGCTCGTTCTTTGGTTGTGAGAGATCCACCACTTCATCCTTAAGAGCCAAAAGTAAGGCCTCTTTGAAGTAAGCACGCCCCTAGTCCTTGGCTTTGGGCATGCATTAGCCAGTGTCCCTTCTCATTGCGCTTGTAGCATCGAAGACCATTTAACCGATTCGAGCATTTCCTGCTCCACCACTTGAGCTCTGTTGTTATTCCTACCCATGACATTAAACCCTTGACCACCGCCCATCCGACGACCATAATCACGATTCGAACTTCAACACGTCCATTGTTCACAACAGCTTGAGTCCGTGTGTTAGATGAGGAACGAATACGATTGTTGGATTTGTTGGTAACGCCAAAAGCATTAGCAATCATCACAAATCCTTGTTGCAATGCTTCGAACGGATCTGCTTCCTCGAGCTTCACCGACATATGCTTGAGCATTGTTCTTGTATGGAACCAATTGATTTTGTTGAGGTTGAGGTTGTTCTTTGTGAAGGTGTGTTGGAAGCGATTGGTTGAGTTCTTTGGTTGAGAGGATAATTACATTGAGCATATAAGGCAAGTTGTTGATTGTCCGGTTGTGACTGCTTAGCAATTTGAGCACGGAGAATCCTTTCCGATCAACTTCCTTCTCATGAGGCTTCAAGTAATCGACAACAATCCATAAGTAGAATGATGCATATTCTTCGCAGACGGAGAAAATGACATACTTCTCCCATTCGGACCAAGACTACTCAGAACTTAGTATTCACCGCAATTCTTGGCATGATGATGTTGTGTTTATCCAAATCATTGACGATGTCCGAAAATCGATGATGATATGACTCGAGTGTCTCTCCGTGTTCAATCATGAAGTGTTCATAAGCCAAGTAAATTTTGGATTCCAAATCCTCCGATTGAGTCTGATCCTTCCATAAGAAGACTAATATGATCCCACATCTTTTGTGCGATCTTTTGAGCATCAACACTATGAAGAATTGGGTTTGGTAATCCTAAGAGGATGTATTCCATTGCAAGTTCATCGACTTCATAGTGTAGAAGTTCAGAGGATTTAAATCGCAACAAGAGCAATGTTGGTTTGTTCATCTCTTGGTGGAACAAGATTTGGATCTCCGGCACAATGACGGTAGGCATCTCAAATGGACCTTCCAAGATAACCTTCTTTAAGAACTTTCCATGTGGCTTCTTCGATCACGAACCTAAAGAACCTTATCACCCATTGATCGTAGTTTCGGAGTGAGCATTGGAGGTCTATCAAGTGATCCAACTTCATGAATTGATTGTTGGTCGCTTAAAGCTTCACACATCTTTGCAAACCAAGTGGGTTCCTTCATAGTGCTTCGTGATGGATGTTGACCGAAATTGTTTGTGTAGGGTAGAGCTTGAAGGTTTGGTGGTGGTTGAACCATTTGTGGTTGTGGAATTGCACCAAGTTGTGGAGTATGTTGTCGATTAAATTGTTGTTGATAAATGGCTTGTTGTTGATTCCATTGTTGATGTTGTGGAGTTAATTGTTGTTGTTGTTGATGATTATAAGTGTGAGGAAATAGTTAGAGTATGGTGGTTGAGACATGATGATAAACTTGTGTGGTAATAATGGATCTTTGTAGTCGAATGAACCTTTATTGATGAAGTGTCCTTAGGCATAGAAAAGACAAGAACCAAGTAGCACTTATGCGTAAAAACACCAAAATTACGCGTAACAAGAATAGTTACGCCAGGATTTAGCTTACGCTGAAGGTGAAAAAGACTAAAATTATGCGTAAAATGAAGTTAGGCGAGAAAGTTAGGCGAGGATTACCTTATCGTGGGACTAGGTCACGCGTAAGATGAATCTTAAGCGTAAGATTTTCTACGTAAGCTTTATGCTTGCGTAAGATTAGTGGTTTTATCTCAGTGATCTTTACACTTCAAAGGCAAAAGATATCCAAAGTCGACGATTTTCGGACTTATCCAAGTAAGAAAACACGGAGTAAACCAGAAAATGAAGATCAAGCCAAGAACAAAGTTACGCGTGGAACTACTCGTATAACTAGGGTTTTGATACGCGTAATCCTACTCGTAAGAATGATTTTGTCCAAAGATGTTCCTAAACCAGTTTTTGTTATGGAATAGCTTCAATAGTACCAAAAGAACACAAAATTGTGAATTTTGATGTACCAAAACGCTAAACGGGTTACGCGTAGAACGACACCCACGAACAAAAACAAGCTTAAAAGCGTAAATCCACGCGTAGAAGTTTGAAACTTTTGCCAAAAACAAGTATTTTAACACCTCAAAACATTGAAAGTACAAGAATCTTGGATTAAAAAGTGTAAAAACGAGTTTTTAAGATAACCAAAGGATGCGTTATCTCTACGCGTAAGATCCAAAACCAAAACTTCAAAAACAAACGAGTACACCCAACTATTTGGCGATTGATACCACTGTTAGGTCACAAGTTTTACAACACAAGCTTATAGAGAAAGAGATAAGGTGATTGAACAAGTAAACAAGCACACACACACAATAATAGAGGCACGGTTTAGGCTTAGGTGAATGTGTGAAAAGAAAACTTGAACAACCAACCCTCAAATGAGGGTTTACAATAGTTTATATAGGCAAGGAGCTAGGGCAACACTCCCTCTCCTTCCCTATTCCTTATTGGGCTTGGATCAAGCTTATGGGCCTTCTACATAAGCTTGACCTTAAACAAACATAAAGGCCATAATACAGCTACCTATTACATATGAAATATAAATACTTGAAATACTGTTTAGGAGTGATTCCAACAAGAATCAAGTATGCTTCTGATCTCAACACCACTTCTGATTCTTCTGGTAAGATCCTTGGCTATAGTGATACTGACTAGGCAAAATGGTTGATCACCATTGAATCAGTTTCTAGTTATTGTGTATTTTTCAATAACTATTTGATTTCCTAGAAATAATGTGGGTTATCAAGATTCTTAAGGATCTTAAGATCAATGTCACTCTCCTTGTCCCTTTATTCTGTGACAACAAATTTGCAATTCAAATTGCTAATAATCTTGTATTTCATGAGAAATCCAAACATTTTGAAGTCGATATTCACTTTATTAGAGAAAAAAATGGCTAAAGTCATTGTGAAGACTTATAAAATTCAGTCTTCCAACCAGATAGCAGACATATTTACTAAACTCCTTCATGTTTCTCAACATCAATAATTGAGCAAACATTTAGGTTTCTTTGATGTATTTAATAATTGATTAAGGGAGGGTGTTAAATCTTTTTCCTAATCTTTTTGGTAAACACCAAGTTTATATTTGCTTATTATGTGTTGTTTACCTTTTTAAGTTAATAAAGAATTTGATGGGCTAAATGTGGATATTTCATTCTCTAAGGACTTATGGATGCTCTATCATTGTGTGAGGATGCAAGTGCATCTTGGTGGAGTATTTATACTCCACCTAACTGATCATTAGGATTCAACCCTAATCATTCTCAGCCATCATCTTCTCCATATGATCTTTTGATCACTGCTTTCAGTTTTGTAATCTTTTGTGTTTCGTTTGTAAGATTATTATCTCACAAGATAATAATCATTTGTGTACTCATCTCAATAAACTTATTAATAAATATTCAACTAGATTTAATCATGCCGACTATTGTTCTCTTTCGTGAGTGTTTATATGTTTGTTTGATACCATCCTACATGTAGCAATAACTACAAACATTAGAATGAATGATTGGGTGTGAGTTCTAAATGAGTATTTTTTTTTTTTTTGGTAATAGTATGCAATAATGACTTATGAGGCAAATAGTCCCGTTACAATGCGCGGGGTAAACCCACCCGTTATGACATGTATATCTTAATCTATTTAATTTTGAAATATTTTAAGTACCCGAATTGTGTTTCACACTTGCACGAAGACATAAAGTTATAATTTCACATAACTTTTAAAACAAACTAAAGTAAAACATATGTTGGATGTAATGCTTGTAAACTTGAATAAGAAATTGGTCATTGTTCCATGTGAAAAGTCAACCAACCAAATTATGTGCTTATCGTGAAGTTTCATCTTAATTCATTGTTTGATTCAAACACTAATGCTTATAATTACTTGTAAGTTACATAAGTTCTTTTTCTATTTTATTGAAATATGGCAAAGACACAACATAAGGATCGGTGAACATTTGACTCATGACACATAATACGTAATCCATATGATTAATTTGCAATTACACTCTATAATGATTTTACATAACCAAGTATCAAGAATCAAAAATAAAAATTTAATATGTAATGATATGCTAAGGGTGTATCATCTTATGGATTTTATTAAACTTATAGTTTAAGTAACACTATACATGTTTTTTCTTTAGTCTAGAACCACAAATGAATGGTGGACTTTTGTATAAAGCAATTATTAGAATCTTTTAAAGCTTTCAATAAACATTATACTATCTTATAATGCATGATGGACTCTCTCTCTAATTAAATTTTAAGATTTCCTTAAATAAATTTTTAAGCATTTACACATTTTATTCTTTGTTGTACATATTTATAATACACAATAATATTAGGAGTTACATTTTAGTCTAAGACATTTGATTCAAGAGTAACTATATCTCACTATTAAAATTTAGAGTTAATTGCATTTTTGGTCCTTGTGATATTGGTAAATTGCAGGTTTGGTACTTAAAACTTTAAAAATGTAATGATAGTCTCCATTTTTAAGTTTGGATTGCATTTTTGGTCCTTAATCGGTGTGAAATGACCAAACTACCCTTGTTTTTTCTGAATAAGACAAAGTTTAGTCATTTCACTTTATCAAAGGATCAAAATTGCAATCCAAACTTCAAAATGGGGACTATCATTGCACTTTCAAAGTTTTAGGGACCAAACCTGCAATTTGGCCATACCACAGGGACCAAAAATGCAATTAACTCTAAACTTTAACATGTCTAGCTACGATATAAATAATAAACATGAACTATATCCGAACAAATTTGTACATCAAACAATTATTATTCAAAGCATACCTCACATGTCATTGACTTAGTCTATGACTTGAGGGTTGTTTACTTTCCATTTAGTGGGGAGGAGTGTGGGCCAAAAATCCTTGCTCCCTCTTAAAAGTTATACGAAATTGTTTTCTACTATTACATAAAGTTATACAACTTAAATTATCACTATCCTCCTTGCTCCCACTTAAAGTTATACGAAACTGTTTTCTACTATTACGTAAAATTGTACAACTTAAATTATTACTATCCTTAAAGTTATGGTTACGAAAAATGTATAAATCGGAAACATTGTTTCTCAAAATTTAAGTTACGGGGTACCAACCGTCGCAACGCGCGAGTACCCTGCTATATGAAACAACAAGGATTACTCATTGACCATAAAAATACCAAGCTTCTAATGACACACTAAACGTGAAACATCTCACGCATTGCATTGACTTATATATTAACCAACATGTGACATTACGTGTTTTCCTTAAGAAAAATCTAAGGACCACACATGAGAATTTAGACGTCTGTATAAAACGATCATTAGAATCTTTGAATGCTTAAAATTAACTTACTTATTCAATAACCTTTTTACTATTTATGTGAAAACTTTAAGATAAAATAAAAAGTTATAAGACAACAACTAGATGTATTTCACATTACTAAATTACTTTAACTAATCGTGTATCAAACGATTATTAGAATATTTGAGTACCTTCGACGAAAAAAAAAAAGGAAAAAAAAAACTACCTTTTCCATTATTCATGTTTTAAAAAACCAACTTAAAAATAACGTAAAAAGTTATACAGATATGTATGACATGAAGGTTTATGAGAAAGTAGCAAAATAAGCTACTACATCCGTCCCATAATAATTGTCCACTTTGACTTTTATAAGTATTTCTTATTCAATTTTGACGAATAGTATTTTTATTTGTGTTGTATAATATTTGATCAACTTATACAAAAAGTAAAGCTTTTGTTAAAGATTATTAAAGCTTTTGTTATATAATACTTTTTAATTTCTAAAAATCGAATGCGACTTCGATCAACTTATACAAAAAGTAAGCTTCATCTACAACAATATCGTTAGTTTCAGCCATTTTACCAAATATAATCAAAATCGACCGATTACAATTTATCACAACCATTAAAAAACTTAATAACAAACATGTTAAAACCATGTCAACATAAAGCCATAATAAACTCTAGAAATGAATGAACAAAACCATAATTACAAACACAATTAATAAAAAACCACACCAATTATTACCTCACTTTCTAATTTTTCTAATTATTACCTTCCGCGCGCATCCATAACTTTCTAATTTTTCTAATAAATAAATAAAGTGAGAAGAGAAATAAATACTTAATTTTTTTTCCAAATCCCAGACTTCTTTCTTCCTTTACCTTCCCTTTCTTAAAAAACTTAAATCTAATTTGATTAAAAGCAGAAAAAAAATCCAGAGAATACCAAATTGATCTTTCAATCTCTCATTCTCTTTCAATTTCAACACTCCTATGGGAATATCACAAAACTACTTGTTGTGTTCTTTCTTCCCCCTTCAATCAATTGATGGTGTGACCAGAAGAAAAATCGTTCCTCCTTTCTTACTTCTTCAATCGAATGAACATGTATTCTTTCTCCCTTTTTCTTTCTTCCTTGTGTTCTTGCGGTTGATTCCCGAATCGATCTTGCTCTGATGCCACTATTATTCAATCTGGTTTTGCCTTATGTATGGTGCGTTTGGAACAACAACTTGGGACATAAACTATGCGACAGAAAGTTAACAAAGATTGCAGAAACTGATATGAATAATCGAATATGTAACTAACTGATTGAATTGTATTGATTGATTTGTTTACAGACTCTTAGACCTATTTATATATAATGAATCGGTGCCTTCATGAAGAGACATACCGATTCTCTAAAAGTAAACGTCATGACCCTAAAAACGGTTTATATTGTTACCCTATGACCCAACCCAAACTATCTTGGATTTACAGACTTCTAAACTAAATACATAATATAAAAACTAAGTACCTCGACTTTGTGTCTTTAACATTATTGGTCCGACACTCATACTATAAACCTCCACTTGCAACCACTCTACAGACTGTTTATGTTCAACCTGTATAAGCTTAACAAATTTGTAATCATCATTCTTAGGATCAAAACCGAACCGGCAATAACACTGGACATTACGACCGGAAGAGGGCACTGGGATAGCATATGGCGGGACACTTAAGAACGCGGATAGAGAAGGGTTCCATACGTGAATGAAAAAATCATCATAGTAACTGACAGAAAAAAATATTATGCCGTTAGCAGAACCAATAACATGAGTGTTGTGTGTCTGAGGTTCGATATCTGGAGATGCAGAAGAATGTGCTTTAAAAGGAAATCAGGATCTCGGGTTGAATACCAATAGAATTTCATCTTCATCATTATTGTTGATCGAACGACGAAGATGTGATTTAGTAAAGTTGGTTTCTCGTAAAAGTGTATTCTATCTTTCGACGGTAGCCGGATTAGTATTTCGCTTGTAATATCATCGTACAGTTTCTGCATTCCCCTACTTCTTGTTATGAAAGCGCATACAACCACATATTTTTATAGACGAGACTTAAACCCTCAATTACGTACAATACGAGTTTTGGGGGAGAAATTTTCTTCACAAAAAAACTTGTTTTATATAGGAGTTGATAAATATAAAGTTCTCCAAGAAAACTGCCAAAGGCACGGTTTTTGCAATTCCTTCACAAAAAAGCTTGTTTTATATAGGAGTTGATAAATATATATAAGTTAAAATATTGGAGGACCGAAACTAGAAAGTGATAAATACCATAGGTACTATTAGCGTAACACAATCCAACAATTTTTAGCGTACAAGAACTGAGAATACAGACGACTGCAATTAAACAAATAAGGGTTTTGGGAAATAAATAAAATGGATGTTGGGCGTTGTATGATAATAAAGCCTCCAGTTTCAATTCAAAATAGCACCTCGTTACACCGTTCCTCTAATAGGACTAATTTTAAGGTACCTGTGTTTTTACTGTTCTTAGGATTTTGCCAGCGCTAAACGGTCACATTTAAGAATTAAAACTATCCAATGAAAGGTCGTACACAAACAATTTAAACAATTTATGCATGTCAGAATTTCTTAAACGTAACCCTAGTGGCTATGTTTTGCATTTTCCTCAAATTTATGGTACATATGTCAGTGTAAGTGTTTATGTTTAACTGCAGATTGGTTCGTTGATGGTTCAACAATCAGGACCATCTTTTCCAATATATCAAACTGCCAGCAGCAGACTAGTCCCTATATTGGGCACGAGTAAGGTACTAATCTTTACTATTATTAAGCTTATTCGAGTTGCTTATTTGTCGGGTTTAATTTATTTGGGAAAAGCTCATAAGCCCACTTTTTCTGGCGTATTACCTTTTTAGAGTTGAGCTTATATATGGACTTACTCACTTACATGAGCCATAATATAAAGTTAATAAACTCATAAGCTGAAAAATGTGAGTTTGTGAATTTCAAGTAAGCTCAGATGCAAGGTCGAAAAATATTCTATTCCAAACTAACTTTTGTATGTATCGTCACTCATACTAATAAATCACTTCCTCACAATTAGTTTATACTAACTTTAAAAAATTGATTTTATTTGCTCGAGTTTCACACTTATTATCTAGTGTAAATATGAGGCTTCGTCATAAACATTACAACATTCATGTTGGTTCTAAACTCGGAATTTGAATATATATTTCTAAATCGAAATTTTAATGTTCGAGCATAACCGATTGTGATGCTCTATTGTGGATGGTTTTGTAGAAGAATGCTACAAGTGCGAGCTTTCATTGTTGCTGCACTAAAGAGGAGAATCATGTAGATACTATAACTGGTATGCATCCCTTCTATTTCTTTTCACTCTTTGCTAAAGTATATTGATTGCGTATCCTTTTAGTGAAATAAATAAATTTCATTTTAACTAAGCTACTCTGTTTTGCAACTTAATATTGGTTCTTTTTTTTTTTTTTTTTTTGCTCCAAATATAGGCAGTGATACAGGAGTATGGAAACAATATGATCTCAAGCTGCAGACTCGGTTTATTTGGATGCCTTTCTTGGGAGCAATAAAGGGTGTCTTTTCTGCTATTTCAAAACTTATCCCCACATGGATCTTGGTTTCTTTTATATTATATGTGGAGAAACTTAAACATCGCTACGGATCAAAAAAGAAGGAACCAAGAAACATTACATTTGATGCTCTAGCGGGTGTCGATGCTACCATATGTGAATTTCGACATGTAAATTTCCTCTATCAATATTCTTGTGAATGATAATATCATGTTGTGACTTTTTTTAACTCCGCTATTATAATTAAAGAATTCAAGAATGAAACTTTTGATAGATTAGTGGGTGTTGATGACATCATACTTGAATTAAAGGATGTAATTAGTTTGTATGACGTTGGTTATATCGTCTTATAAATTTGATGATTAACTTTGTAGATTATATCTATACTGCATGGAAAGAGTGAATCCAAGAAGTTTAGATCAAAGTTACCAAACGGGGTTTTGCTTTATGGTCCCGGAAGAACGGGAAAAACTGCACTGGTTCATGCTATGGCCCGGGAAGCTAGAGTACCATTTTTTCCCATTTATGGCGATGATATTGTTAGTGGAGATGTTAGACTTAAAACCTTTTAATGAGGCACTAAGATGTTCACCATCTATCATCTACATCAAACATGTAGAGGACATTGCACAACAAGGAAATGGTAAATCTGACCCAACTTTATTCCAGGTAAGCGACATAATATGCATTTAGAATCAAAACAAGTAATTTAGAATTTTGATAAAACAATTTGAGCGGATAGGAAGATTCCATATTGTTTTCCTCCTAAAACGATACATTAAAACATTCAAGCACAAAATCTATCGTATAACGATGTGCAATTATTTTTCATTTTATTTTTGGTGATGTTCTAGCTTCACACCGAGATGGAGAAGTGCAATGAGGATGGTAAAATGGTGATGGTTATAGCTGCTACTAGTAGTCCTATGACACTTGATCCAGCTTTCATGAGTTCTGGCTGGTTCCAAAAGATGTTTAATGTGGCTAAACCAGACGAAGATTCTAGGCGAAAAATGGTCCATTTTCATTTGAAAGATTACATCATGAAGGAAGACACAGAAGCCATTTGCAATCTTATTGCTTCAAAAACCTCGGGCTTAGTTTGGGCTAAAATTGAAAATGTAGTTGCTGATTCTAGAGTAGCTGCTATTATGAGAGGTTTGTTATAATTTTAACAAAACTAACATTCTTTTACATATTGATTAATACGTCCTAATAATATTGTCTCTAATATATATTGTTCTAGGAAGGATCATGTCACAATGGATGATGTTCTTCATGCTATTCAAGGCTCGATCACTATATCAGCTTGATGAACAAAATACGGTTACACAAGAACTCATGCATGTGAGTCTTAGTTGGATCACAAATTAGCCTTAGACTTCCGTATGACTCATTCTACCATCTCATCTGCATATATAATTTATATGCATGGAATGAAACGTCTTCTATCTTCTCGTTAGTGAGGCCATACGATATTATTAATGTCATAAACAGTAAAAAAAAATCACATGTCTAGAATAGTAGTGGTATTTTTGCATCTGTATATGATAATATCTTTCTGGGAGTGAACTGTTCCAAAAATGGCGACGTCCGGAGTAGTTTGAATCGAGGCCAACACTACTAGAAGTAATTGAAGTCTCACCATACTTCCATGATATATGCTACCGGTTGGCTTGCAGCAATTAACGATAATAAAGTTGCACTTATCAATGCTAGCAAAGTGTTCTCTCAATGTTTTTGGTGCAAAAGGTGAACTTTGTATTAATAAACAAGGAAAAATTACAATATCAAGAAAAGGAGTAGACATGCCTATTCCTTTCCATACTACCCGCTGAAATACAAATGAAACAAACAGAGATATCTGACAATACAACAAACTATCTCGAACACAACAGGAAATATCTCAGACAAAACTATCTATTAGAAGCCTGACACTTAACCCAAACAGCGTGACAGACATCAAATGCTCATATGCTTATATTCACCTTTATACACCAATATCATATCCTCTTGATTACATTTCCAAGCTTAATTCACCCCAAACCATTCAACCCACATCCACAATAGAGTGAGGTGAAATTGAGAAGGCATCATCAAGAAGGATATAGCCCCCATTCACACTAAAAGAGGGGATATACCTATCAGACTATCATAGCTACATTTCCCATCCATTAGGCTCTAGAACCAAACAACAACTTACATCCTCACTGATAGGGAACACTCACCCTCAAATAGATCCATTCTTACCTCCTTTGATAGGGTGGACCAAGAAGGTCCATCTTTCATACACTCTCTATTCCACCTACAGTGGCGGAACTTGACCATTTATTTTGAGGGCCAGAATCGAAGATTTTGTTTGCAACCTCAACTAAATTACCCTTAAAACTTATAATATTTACACTAGGTGCCAAAATTTTGGGGGAACGGGACCCTCCCCTGCCCTTAAAGAGTTCCGCCCTTGTCCCCCCATCATACACTGTCCACCCATGCCATAAACCCTTCACAATGGGAAGCCCTACTTTATGGTACATTTTATCTTAATTAGAACTCCTATTGAACCAAACATAGATACCCGTTTCCTCCCAAGGCCAAACTAGTAGAGCTATGAAGATCAAATACGTACAGTCACACCAGAATAAACTCCAAGATACAAGGTACGTATCCATTGTTATGGCATGCAATTTTTTTTTTTTAAATCTTTGATAACCGGAAGACTAAAGTTGAAACAGTTTATATTCGATTGAACCCATATCCAAACACCCCTTCAAGAATGGAAGCTTAGATAACTACTTCTCTTTGATGTCCAACTTAACATTCCATATTAATGCAGCTTTCCTTACAGCAGGAGGCTGTCTCACTTGAAGTCCCATGATTCTAGCTTTCACATTATAAGTACCCGAATTGTGTTTCACACTTGCACGAAGACATAAAGTTATAATTTCACCATACCCAAATCATTACCACTGAGCCTGGATTGCAACAAAAACCATATGCACATATTTTGTCTTTATCTATAAATGTGACCCCCCAGTTGATATACACCACTCATTATAAATTAAAACATATTTTATAATAAAAAATTCAATTAATTTTCTTTTATTTACATTTAAAATAAAAATATTATATTATTTATTAATTATGTTAATATATATTATATTATTAAATATTATTTTCTCTCTCCTACCTCCAATCCAAATCCAAATCTTAATCTACAACTTTACATTCAAATCCAAATCCTAATCTAAACCCATCTATAAACCAAACGGCCCTTAATGAATCAATTTGCATTCTTTGTAATATTAATTAAAAGGTTTAGTTGATTTCTTCTATGGGATTTTGTCTTGATTTGATGATAATTGTTAGAACGGCCAGTTAACGAATACTTTAAATATTTTTTAAAAATGCTAATGATTACTACTTGTTTGCGAATCGTTATTTGCAACATAGTTTCTTTTACTATTATTTCGTTGAGTTTGATGATAATTGTTGATTGGATTTGTTTCTTTTGGTATATTTTATTGTTTAGATATGTGTTTAACGTTAATTTAAAATCATTGGAACGGTGCATATGTGTTTTTCGTCTTGTACAAAATCAATAAAAGTGACGTGCATATATATTTTAAGGTTAATATAGATACAAGGTTAAATGGATGCATATATGTTTTCAACTGTGCATATGTGTTATGCTAATTATTATCATTAAAAAGTTCGTTATATGTTTGAGTTATGAAATATATTTGCAATTTTATTTTAATAATATTAGTGCTAATTTTATACTTTTCTTTGTATCGCTCGTTGTAAAATCGGTTCAGCGATTCGATTAACATGTCTCTCGATAATCACGATCGCTCACTAAGCGTCTTGATTTATCATAATCAGCCTATTTAATCGGTTTGGTCAAAGATCGCTTATAAATCGGTCAACAAACCTATTAATCGGACAAACGCGGTCAAAGATCGCTAAAAAAATGGTCAACAAATCGAATAATATCTATGTTTGACTTTAAACTTTGAGGAATTATGTATTATGTTTATAGTTGAACACTTGAAGTATTTGAACTTTGATACCCTATGCTTATCTCATACATATAACGATGAGTGTGCACATATGTCCATTTGTGTTAAATATTATTAGTGCTCACATGTATAGATCGATTAAATTCATGTATTTTATGATTTTTAGAAATTTGTATTTTAATTGTATTTTCTATATCGAATTTTATGTATAACATTTATGTTCTTGTTTGTTATAAATTTACATTATATAAAAAACCCTTATGCACCTTAAAAACATATATGCACAAAATCTTTAAAAAAAACATATATGAACTAAATCGAAAACATGCTAGCTTAAAAAGAAACATGCACTAAATTTGGAAACATGCTAGCTTAAAAAAATAAAACATAAAAAATAAAACGGATTTAATAAAAAATCCAAAAATAAAATAAAATTATATTTTAATATTATACCCTTTGAATTAAATAAAGTTTAATATTTTCAAAAATATATATATAGATATTTTCAAAAATGTCATTTTGCATTGATATATTGCACACCATGCATTATTAGGAGTACATAAGTGGTTTTCAGCATTATTGCACTTAAAGTGGGTTCCGAAAATAAAGCCCCTCCACATATTTATAAGTTATATATATTTTGGGCGGGCGGGCGGTGTTCCCCGTCCCCGCCCCCACCCCAAACCCAATAATAATCCCCGTTAAGGCCCCAAAACCCGCTAAGCACACCCCGTCCCGCCTCAAAAAGTTCGAATATCAGGTTTCCCGTCGAGTTTAGATTTATTTGCCATCTCTACTCATATTAATGAATTAGTATTAATAGCAGACCACAAGACAAAAAAACAATGGAGAAACACATTGCATTTAAATATTTAATGGCTATCTCCCCAAATACGTTATTCCGTAAAATAAATTTTGCAGTGAAGAAACAATATTTGGGTAAAAGGGATAAATGGGTAATTTACCAAAAAAGGTAAAAGTTGTGAATATGTTTCCCAAGCTTACCGCCCGATTTTGAGAGGATGATTTCTGGAACAAATAAACACTACAACACTCCTACCTTACCCTCCCCTCCTTCTTCCCTTCCTTCCAAAAAATTTATCGAATGGTGAATATAATGCATCCCCGTCTTCAAATCATGCCATGCGACTCTAACACTCCAAGTCAATGCTATGTCTTACGAAACCTGAGAATAAACATGCTAAAAGTGTCAACACAAAGGTTGATGAGTTCATATGTTTATTATAAATAGACTGAAAATCTTTAAGTAAATAAAATTCAATTATAGACCACAAGGTTTTATGGTTTGTTTGAGATTGTTCTGATAGTTCTAGATTTAACATTTGTTTGTACGGTACATTCGGTTATGTGACCAGTTCATTCGGTCATGTTATCAGTTCATTGGTTATGTGACCAGTTCATTTGGTCATGCGACCTGTTCATTCACTCATGTATGTACACAGCAGTCTGGCTGGTTCATTCGGTTATGTATCTGGTACATTCGGTTATGCAGGTATAATAGTTTAAAGTACTTGTGTATAAAACAAGCAATAAATTTAAATAAAGCGAGTAATGTGTTTCAGTAAACAAATAGAGTATTTCAATAAACGAGTAAAATATGTAATTAAAATGAGCATGCATTGTCAACTCAAAAATAGTACAAAAAATTTAAAAATGGGGGCCATGAACTCACCTTATGATAAGATGATAGCGTGAATGAGTATAAAACGACGAAGTAAAATGATATGGGAAGTCGCGAGCTTTGTAACGAATGACCTAAAATAAAATAGGCACGTCTGATGTTTATATATATAACGAAAACGTACAAAACAAGATTTATAAAAGTATTTATATACTTTAGACATTTTAGACTTTTATAAAGTTAATAAGTGTCGAAGTTTAGTTTTTACCACTTTGAAAATATTAACGAGCCCTATTGGTAGTTACCCAAGGTTCGGGTTTGTCATTTTTATTAAACCAACTATTCCGTAAATATCTTGTCTAAGTCACATTTAAACTATAGATAGGTAAATGAGTTTATAGTGGGTCTTACTGCTTTGGTTGTTTTTATAAGTCAAATGGTATTATTTGTCAACGTTAAGTTTATAGTTATCCCGACTTAATAAATATGTTATTCCTAAGCCGTAAATTATTATGAATTTGTTTTTATACCACCAAAAAAGTATACGGATGTATTTATCATTTGTATAGGTCTCATGCTTCTAATTATTTTATAACTTATGTAAATTTATTAAGGTATACTTATAAGTCATTGCAAAACTTGGACAACTCACCAGTCTCGCAAAACGGCGATAAGTTGAGTTCTACAACTCCATTTGATGCGGGCTTGCGGCTACGCTCAATTTTATGTGTTAGCTATTTTTCATAAAACTCGGCCAAGTTCTAGAAATGAACAGAATAGTGATATTTTTCCACATGAAATCTGATGTGCAGTTTTGGACACCTATTACCATTTTGGATATCATTTACTCATCAGGATGAGTTATGAGATGGGCCTCGTGGAAAAACGACCGTATGACGTAGCTCTAAAATTCTATCAATTTATCTCAGGTCCATAAACCACCGAGTTGTGGAGACAACTCAATCTTTGGGGCTGTTCTGATTTCCAGTTTTATAAACTTCACCTAGGGCTTGTTTTGGCTTATTTTCAAGTGATAAATCACATGTATAATGTCAAATACTTACAAAATCATAATGACATCATAAAAATAATAAAATTCCAGTAGCCTATAACAACCATATTGAATCAAACAACAAAATAAATATATCTTACAAGGAAAGTGGATGAAAATTACAAGAACAACAACTATCAATCAACCTTAATCACTTCTACACTTCAACCCTTTCTTCAATCTTCACCCAAACTTGATTTCAACCTTAAGTAACCCTTGTTCTAATCTTCTAAGAAGACCTTACTAACCTTAGATCAAACCCTTGCAAGAACTCCAAATAACTCTAGGATTTGATGAGATTTGATGATGTTTTGGGTTGAATAAACCATGAGCTAACCAAGAGAACTAATTATCCTCAATCTAAGATCACTATACTTGGTAAAATTTGAAATGAAATGGTGTAAGGAGCTGTTTTTGGTCGTTGGTATCAAGAGAGGAAAGGGAGAGATTTGTTGTGAAGTTATCTTATGTATATGATAAGATATTAAAGAGAGCATGCAAAGTTATATTACATGTGTTAAGAGTACGAGGTCTTAAGGCTCCATGTGTCCTAAGATACTATAAGAATCAGCCACCTCGAGGTGATGTGATTTGGTTTATCTTGATGTTATCTTGGATAAGTATATAATATAAGGTATAGATTGATCTCGGTAATTGCTAGCTTAAAGTCTTTAGTAACGAAACTTAAAATCGGGTATCGTAAAAATATAAAACTTATAGAAATGTTAAAACTCGTCAATATACTCTATATTAGTATTTTCAATGAGTAATAAGTTTAACGGAATGCGTAAGTATTGTTAAAACTTAGAGACGAGGTTTAAATATGTAAAATGTAAAAAGTACAAAGTTTACGTAAAATGATAAATAGCAATAGTACATATAAAATATGACTATAACTGAAAATAAAATGTATAGAACACTTAGACTCACCATAGTCTAGTGTTGGCTACGAGTTAAGCTTACGCGATTGAATTTTCTTGATTATACGTGAAAGTATTTACTTTTAAAAATAAAGTAATAATACATAGAAGTTCATCCATTCTAATGTTTGTAGTTATTGCTACATGTAGGATGGTATCAAACAAACATATAAACACTCACGAAAGAGAACAATAGTCGGCATGATTAAATCTAGTTGAATGTTTATTATTAAGTTTATTGAGATGAGTACAAAAATAATTATTATCTGGTGAGATAATAGTCTTACAAACGAAACACAAAAGATTACAAAACTGAAAGCACTGATCAAAAGATCATATGGAGAAGATGATGGCTGAGAATGATTAGGGTTGAATCCTAATGATCGGTTAGGTGGAGTATAAATACTCCATCAAGATGCACTTGCATCCTCACACAATGATAGAGCATCCATAAGTCCTTAGAGAATGAAATGTCCACATTTAGCCCATCAACTTCTTTATTAACTTAAAAAGGTAAACAACACATAATAAGCAAATATAAACTTGGTGTTTACCAAAAAGATTAGGAAAAAGATTTAACACCCTCCCTTAATCAATTGTTAAATACATCAAAGAGACCTAAATGTTTGCTCAATTATTGATGTTGAGAAACATGAAGGAATTTAGTAAATATGTCTGCTATCTAGTTGGAAGACTGAATTTTATAAGTCTTCACAATGCCTTTAGCCATTTTTTCTCTAATAAAGTGAATATCGACTTCAAAATGTTTGGTTTTCTCATGAAATACAAGATTATTAGCAATTTGAATTGCAAATTTGTTGTCACAGAATAAAGGGACAAAGAGAGTGACATTGATCTTAAGATCCTTAAGAATCTTGATAACCCACATTATTTCTAGGAAATCAAATAGTTATTGAAATATACACAATAACTAGAAACTGATTCAATGGTGATCAACTATTTTGCCCAGTCAAGATCACTATAACCAAGGATCTTACCAGAAGAATCAGAAGTGGTGTTGAGATCAGAAGCATACTTGATTCTTTACCTCGAGACCCTTTAAATATCTTAATACATTCAATGCATCTTTTGCATTTGAATTTAAGGGATCATGCATACATTGACTTAGACAGTGCACAAAGTAAGTTATATCAGGCTTAGTATGAGACAAGTAAATCAATTTTCCAACAAGTTTTTGAAATCCAGCGGTATTAGTCAAGATAGGATCTTTTTCAGTAGGAACATGAGCGATAACATGATTAGCGTCCATGGCAATAGAAATTGGTTTGCATCCAAGTATACCAAACTCTTGCAATACTCGAAGACAATCCCTTATTTGTGAAAGAAATATGCGGTTATTTTGATCTAAGACTTCAATGCCCAAAAAGTATTTGAGTTTCCCCAGGTTTGATATAAATTTAGAACTAAGAAAGTGTTTAATTTTCTTTTTATTTTTTATTTTTTATTTTATTTTTTTTTTGTATTTCTTCCTCACCATTACCAGTTAAGACAAGTCATCCATATAGACTAATGATACAAAAAAAATATACAATTTACTTTTGATAAACAAAGAATGATCACTTTGACTTTAACCAAGAACAATAGCCTAACAACTTCAGCCAGTTTCTACTGTTGCTTTCTCCTCAAATCCGAAAGGCTTTGAATTGCAGAATCAAAAGAACAAAGAACCTCCAACTCCTATAGATCATACAAATATATAAAATTCACATAAACATTTAAATAATCAAGCAACGTTAATTAATAACATTACGATCAATACTTAGATACAAAGTTTGTGCGTAGCACGGGTTCTGAATATCTCGTAACTTTTTACGATTACTCATGGGTTTTAATACACTACATAGTACAAATTTTGTTTTGAGTATCTATAATACTTTCACTTTCAAAAAAGAAAGCTTGCGTCTATTTAAGCGTAAACTTAGGGGGTGTTTGTTTTAGATTTTATATATGGCTTATAAGCTAATTATATTAGGGCTGAGCACCGCAGACCCCAAAACCGAGCGGAACGAGAAAACTAACCGAACAGAAGGATCAGCGGTCCGGTGTCAGCCCCAACTTTTTCCTTATTTCGGCCTCGGTCCGGTCTTATGTACAAACCGACCAATAATTCCTTCTTGAACCGGACCTATCAAAAGACCGGACCGGACACCGAACATATTCAGTCGGATTCTCGGTCCGTGGTTTTGGTCTAATTCGGTCTCGGTCCGTCCAATCTTAGACCGATGCTCATTCCTAAATTATATTATACATCAAGAATAAACTTGTAAAGCCAATCACTTGGGAGTGACCTAGTAGTTAAAGGATTGTGAATAGGACACTAAAATGTGTAAGAATACGGAGGTTTGTTAGGTGCAAACAATTCAAGTGATCACATCAATATTCGAAAAAGGAGATATTTATCCGATTTGAGTATGTGTGACGGCTGATTCAAAACCCGTAGATTAGTCGGATAAAAACTCAGAAACTATTCTTATACAAAAATAAAAATAAAATGATAGAGAGGCTTGTAAGCTTTATTTTTATGGCATATGAATTTATATAACTTTTTAAGTTTTTCATGTCATTTTATCATAAGGTAATGCAAACAGTCAATCTTACATTAAAAACTCATCTATTGTAAGTCATAAACTGCTTATTAGATATAAGTTTAAGCCCAAAAAAGCTTAGACAAAAGAAGACTTGATAACATCAAATATAGCAAGTCTGTTTAAAAATACACTCCTTATGAAATTAATGGGGCCGTCACTTACTAAAAGTATCCAACGTTACCATTGACCCGCTTTGACCAAGATAATTTACACATAGGCATTTGCTACGTGGCACTGGGTCCCACCTATAACAACTTCATGCATACATAGCATTAACCATCTTCTTGCCATAACACGTACAATAACAGATTTTGAATTTGATAGCAATCTTGGTTCACATTCTCTGCTGCAATGGCCAACAATAACTTCTCATCGTCACCGGATTTCGTCCTCGTGAATCCGCATCAAATGCAACCACAAACTCTCTAAACAAGAAGTTCAAGGTTAAGTTCTTTATCAACTAGTACTTCTTTCTTAGTTTTTATGGTTCTTGAAAAAGTGCAACGTTTATTTTGTGATATTAAGTATATAATTTGTCGTGATTCACTGTTTCAGCAACAACAATCCGTTGTTAGCATGGGATGCAGAAGTGTCATGGAGTGTGCTCTTAGTGCGACTAATAATACAAGAAAGGTGGTACATCTTTTTATTTATTTTAATGAACTGTTTATTTATTGAGTAGTAATTAATAGCATGGATGCATAATCTTGGTGTTATAAGACTTCAAATAAGGTGTTTGGACTTTGGATAGATATTTGTTGTTGGTTATTTGTGTATTGTTGGGTAAATAAGCACTTTCTAATTAGCACATGCATGTGTAGGTGCTTAATTAATGTGATGGATGGATTTGTTTTTGGAATGATGTTTTGTACCTTATTCATATTGTTCAAATAGTTGTTTTTGTACGAAAGTATCAGCAACAATAAATAAACAGTAGAACCTTTATTCAAACCTAAGCCTCAATAGTCGGCTTATATTAAATCTACAATAGTATCTAAAGTGTTACAAGATCAGATTAATGTCAATGAGACAATAACCATACAAATATAAAGAAGAGACAAGATCTGTGAGATGATCAGAAAGAAGAGAATGTGAGACAATGATCGCATTAACACGCTTATATCTAACCTTAGAATAGGGACTTATTAAATAGGAGATTAAAATACACAAAGACCCTCTAACGGCTATAAATGACTCATCGCCAGAAATGAGAAATGCTTCAGCAGAAATGAGCTTGGAATTTTAAACCATTTATGTTTTGTCCATGATTAACCCCCAGAATAAGCCCGCATCGAACATAACTTGAAGACCATTAGCAATTGATAGAATGACATGTTTGCCACAGATTAATACCCCAAAATTTAACATTCCCCTTAACTGACGGGCAAACATATCAAACAATATCAATTTTTCACACAAGAATTTATGCCGATAAACAGGAGGTTTTAGTAAGTATGTCCGTGTTGGTTTGAAGAGCCAATCTTTTGGCACTTATAACACCTCTTGCAATTTTTTCCTTGATGAAGTGAACATCAATTTCAAAGTGTTTTGATCTTTCATGGAAAACAGGATTGACAAAGAAGTTGTAAAGCGATTTGTTATCACAAAAAGATTAACATGGAGATTGATATCAACTTTTAGATCTTTTAAGATTTTTGAATCAAATAATTTCACAGCAGCAAAGAGACATTGATCTATACTCCTTCGTGGAAGATTTTGAAAGAGTGTTTTGTTTTTACTTTTCCATGAGATCAAACAATCATTAAAGAAAACACAATAACCGTGATGATTTTCCGGTTTTCTTGCATTTGGCCCAACTGCATCACTATATCCTTCAAGATGATTTTCGAGTTGTCAAATTGTACCTTAGACCTTTTCCCGAGTTCCTTTTAGATATCTCGTAACATTGAGGCACATTCTAGATGAGATTTCAAAGGAGAATGCATATATTGTGCCGTATAATGAACCGAGTATGAGATGTCGTGTCTTGTATGGGTGAGATAGATAAGTTTCCCAAGTAACTTCGATAACCAATGATGTTGACAAGTAAGGATCATCAACGGTGAGGAATGTATGGAAGGACAGAGTTGGGTTCCATATGAGTGGACATGTGTTTGCACCCAAGAAGACCAAATTTTTTGAGGAGTTCAAGATGATTTTCTTTGGGTGAGACATATGTCATTCCCGCTTTTAAAACCTCAATGCCAAGAAAATATTTTAAGTTTCACGCCTTTGATATGAAATTTTGATTTTAGGAACTCTTGAATAGGTTTATCTCATCAATACAGCTTCAATCAGACAATATCATCCACATAAACAAGGTGGCAATAAATTTGTTATTCTCTGCTTTGGTGAACAAAGAGTGATCATTGATGATTGAACAAAGTTATTTTCCTTTAAAACACTAACAAGTTTTTCATTCCATTTTCGGGAGCTTGTTTTAGGCCATATAGAGACTTGACAAGTTTGCAAACTTTATTCTTATTGTTCTCATTACGTAACCCTTAGGGATGGTCATATAGATATCCTCATCAAGATCTCCATACAAGAAAGCATTCTTAACATCAAGTTGGAAAAGATGCCATTTGTTTTTCACGACTAAGGAAATAAGACATCTAACAAAGAGACATTTTCACAACAGAGAGAAAGTTTCATCATAGTCTATTCCTTCCCTTTGGTTATAACCTTTAACAACTAATCTAGCCTTGTATCTATCAACTTCACCATTGGCTTTATATTTGATTTTAAAGATCCATTTGTAACCAATGGGAGTTCTATTAGAGGTAGATCTTATATCCCAAGCATGATTTTCATTTAAGGCCTCAATTTCGTAGTTTATAGCATCAACCCAATTACTATCAAGGATAGCTTCTTCATAATGTAGGTTCAATACTTTATTAAGACTAGAAGCAAAGCAGAATTTTTGTTAAGGTTAGAGTAATTAACAACCTTTTCAACACCATATTTGACTTTCCCTTCTACAATAAAGTCATTGAGATTGTCGGGCAACTTGGAAACTCGTTGACCTTCTAGCAAAGAATGGCTAGCAAGCCTCTTTCTTGTTCGTAGTTCGATTTGAATCGATGATGTATCGCCAGAATCAAGATGCATCGCCAGGATGTGATTCATGTGATATGGTGCCCTCGTGGTGTGTATTATCATCTATAGATGTTGCAATGTGTTCATCATCCCTAGTAGGATGACTCAACACCGTGCCATCATCATAGGATGTCACTCTCCTTCATCATTGGGACTTATTTGTGAGTCAAAGAAATTTTGTGATTTAAATCTTTAGGCACATAAGTTTCAACAAAAGGTTTTGACAAAGTATTTTTAATTTTGAAGGAAAAACAGCTTCATAAAATTTGACATCTCCGAATAAAAGATATTTTTGTTTCTAAGCTCAAAAGTTTATAACCCGCTTTCTTTGAATAACCAATAAAGACACTTTTCTCGCACCTACTACCAAATTTATCGAGATGTTGAGAATGGTGGCATAGCATAAGCAACCAAAGACTCTAAGGAGAGAGTGAAAGGTCATGCCCATACACAAGGGAGAAGTGGAGACTTGCTGGACAACACCAAGAGGGTAAACTGCTTATGACATAAGCAAAGAAGCTAGAACACATTCGTGCCAAAGATATAGAGGTAATTCCCCGAAACATAAGGGATCTAGCCACATTAAGGAGATGCCTATGTTTCCTTTCTCTCAATACCATTTTGTTGTGGTGTATAAACACAAGAGGTTTGATGTAAAATTCTTTCATGAAAGAAGTGTTGAAGTTTGTTATTGACAAATTCGTCCCATTATCACTCAATATCTTAACATTGTGTTCAAATTGATTTGATAGCATGTGAGTAAAGTTAACAATGGAAACATAAACATCATCCTTTCCTTAAGCATATACACCTGCACAACCTTAGAATAGTCATCAACAATGGTTAAAAGTATTTGTAACCATCTCTGCTAGTGACTTTATATGGTCCCCATACATCTAGATGAACAAGTTGACCAATTTTAGTTGACTTGTGTTCACTTAGAGGAATGGTTCCCCGGTTTGTTTAGCTTTATTGCAAGTATCACAAAGATGGTCGATTCGGATGTACTATCAAGTTTAAGAGTGGGTTTAAGATATGTAGGACTTGGTCGAGGATGACCAAGTCTTTGATGCCGTAGATTTCTAGAAACATGACAAATGTAAATGCGTTATTAGAAGTAATCTTACATGTAGAATCAATATCAAACATATATAACCCATTGCATTGTTTACCAATCCCCACAATCCTTTTTGATGTAAACTCAGATATAGCAATTAGATTCATTAAACCCAACAAACATCTTATTGTCTCTAGCAATCTTATGAACAGACAAAGAACCGACATTGTACTCAAGAACAACCGTAACATCAAAAGAGTTAGGTCATTATTGACCTTTAAATCACCAATTTTAGTAAGTAAGGCCTGAGTACCATTGGGATGTCCATCGCTAGACTAAGATTTGAAATGTCAACGACATTAATTAAAAATTTTGCGTATACAACCATGCCGATTTGCACCGTAGTCAACAATCCAACCACGACTAATGTTTCCGTGATAAGGTTTTGTGTTGTTGTTAAAAATTTGTCAAATTTATGTTAAACTTGACACCGCCATTAACGAAAGTTTCGAAAAATTTTACCGCCATGTTGGCATTAGCGTAAGACACATTGTTGTCATTAAGAAGACTCATAAGTCCGGAGAGTCGCTCATTAGACAAAGAGACAGGAGAGTTGCTAGCTCTATTATCATGATATGATTAGTATCGGTGGAAACATTGTTATCACGATGTGTTTAGCATTAAAGTTCCTTTTGACATATCCAAAGCAGGATAGCCAACAAGATCATAGCATCTATCAACAGTGTGACCCGTGTTTTTGCGCTTAGTACATTTGAGATTCATGTTTCGTCCTCTCATATTAGAGTCATACAAGATTAAAACCGTAACCTTTATTAAAATTGTTGTTGTTAGATCCTTTTTGTTATCAAAATATTTTCCACTATCAAAAGTTTTTGCAGCAAAAGCAGTGGCATTGGGTTTAGCAGTGTAACAACGCGCATTTTTCTGATTACTTTTCATATTTTTTAAAAGTTACTATTCACTTTCACTATTCATCCCGTAAAATTTTATTTCACATTCTCGTAAGATAAATTATTTTAGTAATGACCCGAGAGTTCGACCATCGTTAGATCATTTTGGCAAAAGTTATTAAGAAAACATCGTTATAAAGTTTCATTTTGACGGTCCACCGCTTAAACATCACGCATAACTAAAATCAACCCCGATAATTTTCCTCGCATCGATAAATTTTAGATCACTCATGATTAATTTGAGAATTTTAAGATTTATTATTTTTATGTTACCAAATAAGTCCAAATACAGAACAAAACTAAACTTACGCTTTAAACAATTCTACTTACATCCGACTTAACGATTCCTCGTGACTGTGTTTCTAATATGTTTTGACACTTTTACATTTTTGAAAAGTCAAACATATTTCCTCCTCCTTGACCATAAAGGAATTAACCTTGTACGCTCTACATTTTTGATTAAATCGCAGAACTTTTAAACTTCACGAATAACTGTTAAGTTATCCCATGATGACTAAAACCACATTTTAACATCTCTATCACTTTTAGACTAATTTTAGTCTACTCTAAATAAATTCACGGTCGTTTCAAATTTCGCTCTTTTTCGATAAACTCCAATTACGTGTTTTTGACCCGTGATTTCCGCCTTTTAAGCAGCTTTTGCATCCAATGAGACTTATCACCCATTTTATATTTTTAGATGAAGTATAATGATGAGTCTCATCATTCCTACAAGTTTCAGATTTTACGATACCCGGTTTTACGCTTTATGGCTTAACGACTTACGGTTGGTATTTAACTGAACCAAAACTTACTCTAAACTCAAGATAAGATCAAAAATATCCACCTAAGTCATCTTATCACTATATGGTCGATCGAGGGGGAGTCATCATTTTGGTGGCATCATCCCAACCATGGTTTATTTAGATCTTTACAAGTGTCCTAACTTAACCATGGTTAATATTTAACCCAATATATGGTTAACCAAACTTACCCTCCTAAAATAGTAAGTGAAATACATCCTAAGAACCCTAAAATTTGTTTTGGGTCGTTCATAGCATAAATCCTTCACATCTTCCATCATTTGATCTATAAACCCAAGTTTATGCAAGGAAGTTCCAAAGATCAAGCTACTTCATCAAATCTCTAGCAAGTTTAAGTGATCTTCTTGAGTTTAGATCCACTCAAGTCACTTACTACTTCATCACCAACTCTTCAAGATTGCAAGGGTGCCAAGGTGTGGAAAGCTAGCTCAACCAAGTCCTAAGTGTTCAATCAAAGTCCGATCCTTACTAGTTACTCCTTTCTTATTGAAAGCCAAAAGTTGTAAGCAACTTATCACCACCATCATCTCATCTTTATTATTCATAATCTTAAACTATTTCATGCTATATATATAGTTACTATGTTGGATCATGATGTACAAAAATCTTTAAAACAAGTTATAAGAACCTATATGTTAAACTTGGGTTAGTAAGTGTATAAATGATAAACTTTTGTACAAAGTTTCCACAAAATCGACCACATTTAGATCTGATACTTTTCATATTCTTGTAGATAATATTAAAACAAAAACGTAGCAATTTGAATCACCCGAAACGGACAAACGAGTCAAAAGTTATAGGCAAAAGAAGTTAGTGAAACCTAAACGCCAAACCGCCATGTAGAAGTTGCTTTTGGTTCTCGCTTTTAAAAGTGGTACTCGGGTCCAATCATCAAAAGTTAAAACACGAAGTTGTCCGAACGACGCTTTTCCTTCATTATTTATGAAGCTCGGACCTTGAAAACGCTTAAACAGCCATAATCTTTCAAAACAGAAACCGCCAGAATATAGTCTCATAACTACACTTTTGTCATAACTAAAAGCAAACCAAGAGGCCTAATGGCCATGAGCCAATACCACGGCTACGGCTAAGGCCAAAGCTAAGTCCCAAGACCATGGTAGTCAAGACCAAAGTCACGGCAAGGCCATGGCTAAAGCCTTAAGGCTTGTTTACCCAAAACCGTGAACTAAGGTGATCATATTTATGAAAACGACGAGAACTTGTAAAAACTAGATACTTGTAAAAACATGATAAACTTATTTATATAACAATCTTCATTCAAAATCTATGTTTTATCTACTAAGCACTACAAAACTAGGGAGCTTCATGTGAGGAGTTTCATTTGAGTAAACGATCGACGAGAAGTCGGATTTACGATTTAAAGTGTCCTAGCTCCTAACGCTTACTACATGACTTCGAATTGTGATGGCCCGAGTAGTAGTATATATATATATATATATATATATATATATATATATATATATATATATATATATATATATATATATATATATATATATATATATATATATATATATACTAAACATCGCCACAACTAGACCATTTCTATAAACGACATACACAAAAACCATGTACTACATCATGATCAACATAGAGACGATATAGATGGTTCATGTTTTCCTAAACATTATTCCAAACCTAAGTCGCAACATTCTATTTTAGGTTGCTCAGAGAAGTTCTCACGGCATATCCATCATTCTCATTATACATTTGATATCATTTACTCGAGGTGAGTCATAGCCCCTACTCTTTAATACTTGTTTTACAAACCTTTGGGGAGATACATGCTCAACTATTTTCATTTACTTTTATAAGTACTTTAAACTTTTATCGACACCGTGAGTTCATAGCCCCACTTTCTATTACTTAATTGTTTTACAAACCTTTGGGAGATGCATGCTTTATTTTAAATCGAACACATTGCTTTCAAACCGATGCTTATATGAATGCATTATTTGCACTAAGTACACTATTGCCAAAGTCCCTATTATCATGAACCATTAATCACTGCGAGTGAACGCGAATAATGTGGATAGATCTATCGAATGATAAATCCCGCTTCAGTGTTACCGTGTCCGTAAACAAACGCACTCTATTTGAAGATCCATAGGTTTAATGGCAAATTACCTATTAGGGCATCGGTTACTATTATATGACAACCGTTAACGCTCAGATCATGAGCTTAGTGCAATAATATCCGCTTTGTTTTCAACATTATGGGTGTATAACAACGAACCCACATAAACATTATGTGTTCAACTCGATTTCTAAACTCTATGAATTCACTCAACCTTTGTGTTGACAGCTTTAAGCATGTATTTCGTGTCCATAATGTCGGAAGTCGGCACGGAAGAGCAAGGACTAGATCAAGAAGGATATAAATTTTATTATCATTCGAAACCAATTTAATGTATTTTGTAAACAATGGAACCAATCGGGACCTCATTTTTGTAAACTCGATATTTATATAAATCGAATGAAAATCTTTTAAAACGACTCCATTAGAGTTCGCTTTCTATTGTTATGACTATTAGGCCATGAAGTAACACCCGCTTTGAATTCTACCGCATCACGAAATCGGGGTGTTACAGATTGGTATCGAGCCACAGCTTATAGAGAAACGGGTCTAATTGAGACTTAAACTATAACTACTTTTTCAAACAAAATTTTTATAGCCTCCGCTTTTCCGTGCCTTCCATCCTCCGTGACGATTATGTGACTTTTAGGCATTTTAAGCTATACAAACATACTAGTATATTGATATATACACTTGACATAATTTCAATCATAAACAATGTACTCAACATATCTCACAGTATGCCTATTCTAAGGTATTACGGCACAATCATATTTCTCCAATCTCCCAATCATGCATCTACTCGTATTTTAGGATTACGAACTTTATCCAAGACATTGTAATCGATCACAATGGTCTTTCCTACTTCCTAGACAACCGCGAGATACAAGGGTCTCTATTACATTCTCGCATAATCGTAAATCCCATGTTGGTCTCATTTATTTCTCAAGACATTGTGGGTTACACAATGATCTCCATCATTTCTCAAGACATTGTGAGTTACACAATGGTCTCTCCATCTTTTCTCAAGACATTGTAGGTTACACAATGACCTCTCCATCTTTTCTCAAGACATTGTGAGTTGCACAATGGTCTCAACTACTCCCCAGATATTGTAAGTTATATAATAGTCTCTAAAAATTATCTTATAAACATTATATGATATCGTTTTACATGAAACCCATCACAGTCTATCAATTTCCCTAATGGAAATACAAGAAATAGGATTTCTAAAGGACAAGTGACTCATCATCTACAAAAGCTGAAGTTCTGCAACTTTCTCTACCTTCATCAAATTTTCTTCTGAAACCTTCATTGTTAAAGGTCCGTGATGCTAGCCAAGTATGGACTATTTTAGTACTTAAGATTTCCTTTCCACTCATACCTACCCATACTATCTTCCATGCAATGGAATGTGAAAACATAGGTTACAAGTCTTTTATGGCTAGGACTTGCAACTGAATGGTTTGATATCGCCTTTGCTTAGTGGACAATTTCTCAAAAGCTATGGACATATCACAAGTATACCTAATTTAGGTATTTGAAAATTTTATCGAGCCTCGGCTAAATATAGCCTAATCACCTATATTTAACCTATGGATGTAACATAGTCTGATTAACTATGTTCGACTTAAAATTTTCAAACACTGAGAACAGTTATACAAGTGTTATATTCAGGTTAATTTCTTACTTAAACTCGATAAACCACCAGAATTCATTAAAAAGATCTAGAGACACGATAGTGTCTTACCATTCAGCAAAATCTTAACATCTCATTTATACTACCTAATTTCATTCTTGAAATTTTCATACATGAGATAATCCAAACTACTATCTTGGGATAGTCATCAGATTTTCTCGTCATTTCTTAGAAGTACTAGCCTGTTTAGGTTTCAAGGATATCATTCCGCCATAATCCTTTTTTAATACCTGAATTTTTAAAATTCACAAAAAGACCAAAATACCCTTATGATCAAAAGTATGAATTAATTAATTTAAAAGAATACCAAATAAGCTATGTAAATTCAGAAACTTTATAAGAAATATCACATATGATCCAAATAAATCTTAATGACCTTGCAAAGATTATTTTTATAGTTTATAATTTTATAAAATCAGTTTTGTGTTTTTATAATAACCGAACGTATTTATTTAATTTTATAAAAGAATTAAATTAATAAAAGCCCAATACAAATTTATAAAATTTAGATTCCATTTATTAAAAGTCCATTACAATGTTAAGCCCACAAGAAAATTAGAAAATCTTATAAAATACATATTATACGGTTCATTCTATCCCTAATACTCGATTATACCTAAACCGACTCTAAAACCCTACAAAATTTGACATTCAGTTTCCAAGGCCTAAAGATATTTTTCTTGGACGAGGTTGAAGGTGAACAAGGTTTTATAAATCTAGTTCGAGGTCCTAAGGTGCTGGTTTGATCGTGGTTAGTTTCTTGGTCGATTAGGGTTTCGCCGAGTAGAAGTTTTGGTTTCTTTTGTTCTAATACCCAAACCTCATCAAGGGTATGTTTCTAATGTCACTTTCAGTCCTACAAGTCATATAGAACCTGTAAAAATTGGTCATGCATAATTAACAAGTCGCACGAAATTGTTTTGGATTAAAAACCCTAAAAACGTATAAAATAGCGAATGAGCTTATAATAATTTTTAGGACCATGATTTGATTTTTCCAGAAGCTCTTACATGTTATACGACCTGAATAAAATACATGATTGTGAATTCGAAGCTTGTGTGAATTGTCTTGAGTTTTATTGTTCGATAAAGCATGAAAAAGAAAAGAAAATAAAAAGGGACGATTAGGGTTTACATGAACTAGGGTTTGCTTGTTATCATTAAGGGTAATTAATGAAGTAATAATGATGAGCTAATGATGGGTTAAACCTAAGTTTAGGGTTTGTACTTGAATTATGCATATTTCGGTTCTAAATAAAAGTTTTGGGTTGGTTTTGTAAATTATGAAACTTAAGGGTTATTTTTGTAAATAGTAAAATACCTGTACTAAACGATAAAATAAGTGTGGGGTTAAACGTAATTTTGGATACTTAGAAGGCCATTTGAATTGTTATTAAATTGAAAAGGGTACGCTTTGTAAATTCTAAAACTTTTGGGCTAAAAGGGTAAAACTGATAATATAAGGTTAGACCGTGAAATTAAAGATGTCAAAGGTGTAATGTGTAATTCGGTAATTATGGGTTCGACAAGTGTGAGTTGATTTTGTAGAGACATGCATGAGTTTTGAGATAACTTCGTTTGTTATCATTTACGCTCGGGTCAAAGTGGAAATCATTGAAAGAAGTAACATGTGAATTTAATGCGATTAAGTAATATTAAAGATTATGAAAACCCTAGTACCTAAATAGGAAGTTGATTGGGGTTAAAAGCTAAATGTGCAAATTCATATTTCATGTAAGTTATCAAGGCTTGTGTAAACTATTTTGAAAGAGAGTCCTAAAACCATTCTTGACATTTGTAAACCCTATACTTTGAAGAATGATTATATAAGTCCTCAAATAAGATAATTATTGTATTAAGCCTTTAAGTTTACTAATTGTCATTTCCAAATCTTAAGTTTGGCTAATTAATGATTTATACTCTAAATGTTGGAATTCCTTCTCATCACTAAAATGAGTGTATTCTCGACAACTCTAAGAATATTAATGAGATTAATCCGTTATAACCTTAATGATGCTAATAAGTATTAAATAAATCATAATCCGTAGATTCGTTGAAGGAGACGCAACGTTACATCTTCATATTCCTACATTCGCTTGCTTTCCTCTCATTTGCTTTAAGGTACGTATATTCGACCTTCTTAGTAAAGGTTCCTTAAGATGTTCTTTTCGTTAGTTTTCCTGCTTTACTTATTAGGTTTTCATGCCATTGCTATGAACCCTTTCCGATTGTGTGATCTGTTGCTTATCTAAACTTATGTTTTATTGAATCATGCGATACTTGATTTGAACTTACGTTAGGAAGACTTTGATATGTGTAATTGTTGAATCTTATTATATTTGAATATGAACCTTATGATATGAGTTATTTGATATGTTCCTTGCTGAACCTTGTGTTTGACTAAGATGTGTGTCATAATTGAAATTTGGTTTGACCTAAGTTAGTTTGACACCCGAGCCAAATAATACCTAGTCATGGGGTTCCATGTCCGTGTCGTTGATGCACCTCCGATACGACTCTAGGGCGAGAGTGAAGTTTCGCCACGTCCCTTATCTATTATTTGTTATGAGCTCTAGTTTATATTATATTATCAATATATGTTTGTGGGCGATGGATGCATCCTAGATCCGATATGGTATCCGATATGATTTGTTTAGTGAATGATGTCGTGCACACGATCTTCATAAAACTCGGGAGCTAGCTACTCCGGATTATTTTGAGATTGTTTCTATATAGTTATGATGTTTTGATATGATATGTTTTGGGCTCGTGGTAGTTAACTAAATCTTTATTTGTTATTACTATGTTAAGTATTTCGATTATGATTCGTATGTTCAAATGTTTATGATTATGTGCCGGGTTTATTATATGTTCTTATATATGTGTATGCTTTTGTATGTTTATGTGATTACCGCTTACAATGGTAGGTTATGATTAATATGTTTAAATGGGATTGCATGTCGTTATCCGATGTCATGTTAGTTTATCGTTATGTGAATTCGTTGATATGTGGGATGAATGTGTTAGTGTGAAAGTGAGTATTCTATAAGTTTAGTATGTATAGTTTGTTCGCTTAACTTTGTGAACTTTGTTTATACATTAGTGTTTATTTGCCTATGTAAACCGCCATGCTTAAATTCTCACGATGTTAGGATTTGATCTTAGAACCGGTTTAGTTTATGATAGTTGTTTTGATAAATTCTAATGGTTATGCTATGTTTTGTTTGGTCTATTTAATTATAGTTTGTATACTATGTTTCTATTTGTTTGTGAGATCGCCATGTTTTGACGCTATTTTCGCCGCAATATTGATTTAAGTGTGTTAAGTGAAGGTTAATTAATTTGTTGAAGGCCATGTTTATTTTCTAGAAAGTGTTTCGTTAGCCTTAGACTTTTCGCTTGGTTTATATGTAATCTATTTATTCTTGATATGTTAAGTGTTTGGTTGTTATGATGTGTTTTGTGGTTGTGTCATTAATGTGCTATGAGATGTTTAAATTGTTATGTCGTTGTTTGATTTGATATTTGAGTTCCAGTAATCCTAAAAGATTCCTTATCATTTTATTTTTGGTTTTGTCATTTGTATATTTGTTTTGTTTAGTTTTTGTTTCTTTATATATCTGCTCACCGAGCTTTGTAAGCTCACCGCATTTTCTTTTCCCCGCGGTGTATTTTAAGCATTCAAGATGAGCTTATGGGATAGCCGATCCGGGTCGAGAGTAGAGACGAGCAAGATTCGAATATAGAGATCTTAGATTTATTTTGAGGTTTAGTTATTTATGTTTTCTTTTGAGTATTTTGTAAGGTTTTCACTATTGTATAGTATTTAAAGTTCGATATGAAACCGACAGATATCTTTACCCTTGTCGGGTCTGGGTGTTACAATTTATGGTATCGTGAGCTCTAGGTTTTAGGACCCTTAGAGCTTAGGCTATGACCCGTGAGGATTGGGTAGATTTAGGATTTCTTTCGTGATACTTTCTTTGCGCCCCTATCGCACTTAGACTTTGCTAATAGTTGATTGTTCTTTAGATGGTGATCCTCGTCGCCTAGTTCACCCGATAGGAGCAATCAAGGACCTTCTAGACAACCTAAGGAGGAGACGAGGGCCGTTGTTATTGCTAAAGGTCAGAAGAGGTTTGGTAGAGTGAAGCGGACCAACAAGAGGATACGAGTTCCGCCTATATGTGGCCATGCACAATCGAGAGAAGTCGACCTTGAAGGACATGGACGGAAAAGTAGTAGAGGAGTACGAAACTAAGGTTGTTGACAACCAAGGTTTCACCACTAAGTATCATGATAGATGTCCAAAGTTCGTTGAAGATGGAGGAGTGGGTTGGACTAGAGTCGGATTTGTATGCTTTCGTGGACCGTGTGCGGAAGAGGAGGAGAGGAATCGAGAAACGATTTTGCTAGCCGCTTATTACCGCAGGCCAAGGAAATAAGAACGGATGGATAAGTGCGAAGAAGAGGAGGAAGAAGAAGATGAGGAAGAATACGAGGTGGACTCGAATTGGAGTCTACGGCTACTAGTAGGTTTAATCCGACACAAGGATAGGAATTTGCGCCCCGATTAGTTGCCCTCGTTATGAGAAATTTTTGACATTGGATTTTGGATTAGGTCCTTTTGTTTCATTAGATGATTGAATCTTGGATTATTAAGTTTTATTTTGGGAGTTCATCTTATGACGATTTTGCAAATTTTGTTTGATTAATGGAAATGAAACAAAATTTTGATAGTATAGTTCCTGTTCGTTGTTTTCTTTCTGATAGATTCGTTGAGTTTCCATTAGTCCTCATAAGTTTCGTCTGCTATTTATTTTCTTGATGATGTTGTTTTAGTACCGCTTGAATGAGTATGACCATCATGATGGTATACTCATGTGGATTTGGCCTGTTATAGTAGGTTACTTGTTATCTGTATATTATCTCTATGTGTTGTGTTTTGCTCTGATATTAGTTAGGTGTTGTTGTCATGACCCGAGACCGAATATAGTGACAATAAGAACTTGTTATGTGATGCAAGTATTATGACGCCTGATCAACGTGATAATACCGAGATCATATAATTTGAACTTATTGAAATTATATGACGTCTGGGAAATGCCTGTGGTTGATATGTGTATGGAATTTGCCTTGTATCCGTTAGTTGGTACTTTTCATATTGGGTTGAGACTCGCACTGATTGTGAGATTTTCATCGATATCTCGTTACATATAAGTTTTGTACCATTGGGATCCAAATCGTTATTATCCGTAAACCTATAGAATGTTATGTTTGCTTTAGATTTGTATGTCTTCACATACTCTCGCGATTAGTAAGACCGTTAGGATTCGCCCCATCTATGCATATGATAGTTTTCATCTTTAGATACCGTATAAGTTAGAGTGTGTTTTTGAATTTTCCTTATCTCATCATTTATCGCTAATACTTTATAAGTATATGATTAGCATTCGTCATATATTCCTCAAGTTCAAATCCACATTTGTCGCCGTCGTCTCCATCTTGTTCAATTTCGAGGACTAAATTTTATTTTAGAGGGAAGAAATTGTAATACCGAATTTCTAAAATTCACAAAAGACCAAAATACCCTTATGATCAAAAGTATGAATTAATTAATTTAAAAGAATACCAAATAAGCTATGTAAATTCGTAAACTTTATAAGAAATATCACATATGATCCAAATAAATCTTAATGACCTTGCAAAGATTATTTTATAGTTTATAATTTTATAAAATCGCTTTGTGTTTTATAATAACCGAACGTATTTATTTAGTTTTATAAAAGAATTAAATTAATAAAAGCCCAATACAAATTTATAAAATTTAGATTCCATTTATTAAAAGTCCATTACAATGTTAAGCCCACAAGAAAATTAGAAAATCATATAAATACATATTATACGGTTCATTCTATCCCTAATACTCGATTATACCTAAACCGACTCTAAAACCCTACAAAATTCGACATTCAGTTTCCAAGGCCTAAAGCTATTTTTCTTGGACGAGTTTGAAGGTGAAGAAGGTTTTAAAAATCTGGTTCGAGGCTCTAAGGTGCTGAATCGATCGTGGTTAGTTTCTTGGTCAATTAGGGTTTCGACGAGTAGGAGTTTTGGTTTCTTTTGTTCTAACGCCCAAACCTCATCAAGGGTATGTTTCTAATGTTACTTTCAGTCCTACAAGTCATATAGAACCTGTAAAATTGGTCATGCATAATTAACAAGTCGCATTTAAATTGTTTTGGATTAAAACCCTAAAACGTATAAAATAGCGAATGAGCTTATAATAATTTTAGGACCATGATTTGATTTTTCCTAGAAGCTCTTACATGTTATACGACCTGAATAAAATACATGATTGTGAATTCAAGCTTGTGTGAATTGTCTTGAGTTTTATTGTTCGATAAAGCATGAAAAGAAAAGAAAATAAAAGGGACGATTAGGGTTTACATGAACTAGGGTTTGCTTGTTATCATTAAGGGTAATTAATGAAGTAATAATGATGAGCTAATGATGGGTTAAACCTAAGTTTAGGGTTTGTACTTGAATTATGCATATTTCGGTTCTAAATAAAAGTTTTGGGTTGGTTTTGTAAATTATGAAACTTAAGGGTTATTTTGTAAACAGTAAAATACATGTACTAAATGTATAAAATAAGTGTGGGGTTAAACGGTAATTTTGGATACTTAGAAGGCCATTTGAATTGTTATTAAATTGAAAAGGGTACGCTTTGTAAATTCTAAAACTTTTGGGCTAAAAGGGTAAAACTGATAATATAAGGTTAGATCGTGAAATTAAAGATGTCAAAGGTGTAATGTGTAATTCGGGTAATTATGGGTTCGACAAGTGTGAGTTGATTTTGTAGAGACATGCATGAGTTTTGAGATAACTTCGGTTTGTTATCATATACGCTCTAGGTCAAAGTGGAAATCATTGAAAGAAGTAACATGTGAATTTAATGCGATTAAGTAATATTAAAGAGTATGGAAACCCTAGTACCTAAATAGGAAGTTGATTGGGGTTAAAAGCTAAATGTGCAAATTGCTATTTCATGTAAGTTATCAAGACTTGTGTAAACTATTTTGAAAGAGAGTCCTAAAAACCATTCTTGACATTTGTAAACCCTATACTTTGAAGAATGATTATATAAGTCCTCAAATAAGATAATTATTGTATTAAGCCTTTAAGTTTACTAATTGTCATTTCCAAATCTTAAGTTTGGCTAATTAATGATTTATACTCTAAAATGTTGGAATTCGTCTGTCACTAAAATGAGTGTATTCTGACAACTCTAAGAATATTAATGAGATTAATCCGTTATAACCTTAATGATGCTAATAAGTATTAAATAAATCATAATCCGTGTAGATTCGTTGAAGGAGACGCGACGTTACATCTTCATATTCCTACATTCGTTTGCTTTCCTCTCATTTGCTTTAAGGTACAGATATTCTAACCTTCTTAGTAAAGGTTCCTTAAGATGTTCTTTTCGTTAGTTTTCCCGTTTTACTTATTAGGGTTTCCGATGCCATTGCTATGAACCCTTTCCTGATTGTGTGATCTGTTGCTTATCTAAACTTATGTTTTATTGAATCATGCGATACTTGATTTGAACTTACGTTAGGAAGACTTTGATATGTGTAATTGTTGAATCTTATTATATTTGAATATGAACCTTATGATATGAGTTATTTGATATGTTCCTTGCTGAACCTTGTGTTTGACTAAGATGTGTGTCATAATTGAAATTTGGTTTGACCTAAGTTAGTTTGACACCCGAGCCAAATAATACCTAGTCATGGGGTTCCATGTCCGTGTCGTTGATGCACCTCGACATGACTCTAGGGCGAGAGTGAAGTTCGCCACGTCCCTTATCTATTATTTGTTATGAGCTCTAGTTTATATTATATTATCAATATATGTTTCGGGCGATGGATGCATCCTAGATCCGATATGGTATCCGATATGATTTGTTTAGTGAATGATGTCGTGTGCAACACGATCTTCATAAAACTCGGGAGCTAGCTACTCCGGATTATTTTGAGATTGTTTCTATATAGTTATGATGTTTTGATATGATATGTTTTGGGCTCGTGGTAGTTAACTAAATCTTTATTTGTTATTACTATGTTAAGTATTCCGATTATGATTCGTATGTTCAAATGTTTATGATTATGTGCCTGGGTTTATTATATGTTCTTATATATGTGTATGCTTTTGTATGTTTATGTGATTACCGCTTACAATGGTAGGTTATGATTAATATGTTTAAATGGGATTGCATGTCGTTATCTCGATGTCATGTTAGTTTCTCGTTATGTGAATTCGTTGATATGTGGGATGAATGTGTTAGTGTGAAAGTGAGTATTCTATAAGTTTAGTATGTATAGTTTGTTCATTAACTTTGTGAACTTTGTTTATACATTAGTGTTTATTTGCCTATGTGACCGCCATGCTTAAATTTCACGATGTTAGGATTTGATCTTAGAACTGGTTTAGTTTATGATAGTTGTTTTGATAAATTCTAATGGTTATGCTATGTTTTGTTTGGTCTATTTAATTATAGTTTGTATACTATGTTTCTATTTGTTTGTGAGACTGCCATGTTTTGGACTGCTATTTTCGCTGCTGCAATATTGATTTAAGTGTGTTAAGTGAAGGTTAATTAATTTGTTGAAGGCCATGTTTATTTTCTAGAAAGTGTTTCCGTTAGCTTTAGACTTTTCGTTTGGTTTATATGTAATCTATTTGTTCTAGGTATGTTAAGTGTTTGGTTGTTATGATGTGTTTGTGGTTGTGTCATTAATGTGCTATGAGATGTTTAAATTGTTATGTGGTTGTTTGGATTTCTGTATGTTTGAGTTCCGCAGAATCCTAAAAGATTCCTTATCATTTTATTTTTGGTTTTGTCATTTGTATATTTGTTTTGTTTAGTTTTTGTTTCTTTATATCTGTTCACTGAGCTTTGTAAGCTCAGCCGCATTTTCTTTTCCTGCGGCAGGTATTTTAAGCATTCAAGATGAGCTTATGGGATAGCTGATCTGGGTTGAGAGTAGAGACGAGAGCAAGATTCGATTATAGAGATCTTAGATTTATTTTGAGGTTTAGTTATTTATGTTTTCTTTCGAGTATTTTTGTAAGGTTTTCACTATTGTATAGTATTTAAAGTTCTGATATGAAACCCGATTTGATATCTTTACCCTTGTCGGGTTGGGGTGTTACAATTTATGGTATCGAGCTCTAGGTTTTAGGACCCTTAGAGCTTAGGCTATGACCGTGAGGATTGGGTAGATTTAGGATTTCCTTCGTGATACTTTCTTTGCATCCCCTATCGCACTTAGACTTTGCTAATAGTTGATTGTTCTTTAGATGGTGATCCTCGTCGCCTAGTTCACCGATAGGAGCAATCAAGGACCTTCTAGACAACCTAAGGAGGAGACGAGGTGGGCCGTTGTTATTGCTAAAGGTCGTAAGAGGTTTGGTAGAGTGAAGCGGACCAACAAGAGGATACGAGTTCAGCCTATATGGCCATGTACAATCGAGAGAAGTCGACCTTGAAGGACATGGACGGAAAAGTAGTAGAGGAGTACGAAACTAAGGTTGTTGACAACCAAGGTTTCACCACTAAGTATCATGATAGGTGTCCAAAGTTCGTTGAAGATGGAGGATGGGTTGGACTAGAGTCGTGATTTGTATGCCGTGGACCGTGTGCGGAAGAGGAGGAGAGGAATCGAGAAACGATTTTGCTAGCCGCTTATTACCGCAGCAGCCAAGGAAATAAGAACGGATGGATAAGTGCGGAAGAAGAGGAGGAAGAAGAAGATGAGGAAGAATACGAGGTGGACTCGAATTGGAGTCTAGGGCTACTAGTAGGTTTAATCCGACACAAGGATAGGAATTTGCGCCCTTATTAGTTGCCCTCGTTATGAGAAATTTTGACATTGGATTTTGGGTTAGGTCCTTTTGTTTCATTAGATGATTGAATCTTGGATTATTAAGTTTTATTTTGGGAGTTCATCTTATGACGATTTTGCAAATTTTGTTTGATTAATGGAAATGAAACAAAATTTTGATAGTATAGTTCCCTGCTCGTTGTTTTCTTTCCGATAGATTCGCTGAGTTTCCATTAGTCCTCATAAGTTTCGCCTCGCTATTTATTTTCTTGATGATGTTGTTTTAGTACCGCTTGAATGAGTATGACCATCATGATGGTATACTCATGTGGAACTCGGCCTGTTATAGTAGGTTACTTGTTATCTCAGATATTATCTCTATATGTTGTGTTTTGCTATGATATTAGTTATGTGTTTTTGTCATGACCCGAGACCGAATATAGTGACAATAAGAACTTGTTATGTGATGCAAGTATTATGACGCCGATCAACGTGATAATACCGAGATCATATAATTTGAACTTATTGAAATTATATGACGCCCGGGAAATGCCTGTGGTTGATATGTGTATGGAATTTGCCTTGTATCCGTTAGTTGGTACTTTTCATATTGGGTTGAGACTCTGCACTGATTGTGAGATTTTCATCGATATCTCGTTATATATAAGTTTTGTACCATTGGGATCCGTTGTTATTATCCGTAAACCTATAGAATGTTATGCTCGCTTTAGATTTGTATGTCTTCACATACTCCCGCGATTAGTAAGACCGTTAGGATTCGCTCCATCTATGCATATGATAGTTTTCATCTTTAGATACCGTATAAGTTAGAGTGTGTTTTGAATGTTTCCTTATCTCATCTTTTACCGCTAATACTTTATAAGTATATGATTAGCATTCGTCATATATTCCTCAAGTTCAAATCCACATTTGTCGCCGGTCGTCTCCATCTTGTTCAATTTCGAGGACGAAATTTTATTTTAGAGGGGAAGAAATTGTAATACCTGAATTTCTAAAATTCACAAAAAGACCAAAATACCCTTATGATCAAAAGTATGAATTAATTAATTTAAAAGAATACCAAATAAGCTATGTAAATTCAGAAACTTTATAAGAAATATCACATATGATCCAAATAAATCTTAATGACCTTGCAAAGATTATTTTTATAGTTTATAATTTTATAAAATCAGTTTTGTGTTTTTATAATAACCGAACGTATTTATTTAGTTTTATAAAAGAATTAAATTAATAAAAGCCCAATACAAATTTATAAAATTTAGATTCCATTTATTAAAAGTCCATTACAATGTTAAGCCCACAAGAAAATTAGAAAATCATATAAATACATATTATAAGGTTCATTCTATCCCTAATACTCGATTATACCTAAACCGACTCTAAAACCCTACAAAATTCGACATTCAGTTTCCAAGGCCTAAAGCTATTTTTCTTGGACGAGGTTGAAGGTGAAGAAGGTTTTAAAAATTTAGTTCGAGGTCCTAAGGTGCTGGTTTGATCGTGGTTAATTTCTTGGTCGATTAGGGTTTCGCCGAGTAGAAGTTTTGGTTTCTTTTGTTCTAACGCCCAAACCTCATCAAGGGTATGTTTCTAATGTTACTTTCAGTCCTACAAGTCATATAGAACCTGTAAAATTGGTCATGCATAATTAACAAGTCGCATTTAAATTGTTTTGGATTAAAACCCTAAAACGATAAAATAGCGAATGAGCTTATAATAATTTTTAGGACCATGATTTGATTTTTCTAGAAGCTTTTACATGTTATACGACCTGAATAAAATACATGATTGTGAATTCGAAGCTTGTGTGAATTGTCTTGAGTTTTATTGTTCGATAAAGCATGAAAAAGAAAAGAAAATAAAATGGGACGATTAGGGTTTACATGAACTAGGGTTTGCTTGTTATCATTAAGGGTAATTAATGAAGTAATAATGATGAGCTAATGATGGGTTAAACCTAAGTTTAGGGTTTGTACTTGAATTATGCATATTTCGGTTCTAAATAAAAGTTTTGGGTTGGTTTTGTAAATTATGAAACTTAAGGGTTATTTTTGTAAACAGTAAAATACATGTACTAAACGTATAAAATAAGTGTGGGGGTTAAACGTGTAATTTTGGATACTTAGAAGGCCATTTGAATTGTTATTAAATTGAAAAGGGTACGTTTTGTAAATTCTAAAACTTTTGGGCTAAAAGGGTAAAATCTGATAATATAAGGTTAGATCGTGAAATTAAAGATGTCAAAGGTGTAATGTGTAATTCTGGGTAATTATGGGTTCGACAAGTGTGAGTTGATTTTTGTAGAGACATGCATGAGTTTTGAGATAACTTCGGTTTGTTTATCATATACGTTCTAGGTCAAAGTGGAAATCATTGAAAGAAGTCACATATGAATTTAATGCGATTAAGTAATATTAAAGATTATGAAAACCCTAGTACCTAAATAGGAAGTTGATTGGGGTTAAAAGCTAAATGTGCAAATTCGTTATTTCATGTAAGTTATCAAGGCTTGTGTAAACTATTTTGAAAGAGAGTCCTAAAAACCATTCTTGACATTTGTAAACCCTATACTTTGAAGAATGATTATATAAGTCCTCAAATAAGATAATTATTGTATTAAGCCTTTAAGTTTACTAATTGTCATTTCCAAATCTTAAGTTTGGCTAATTAATGATTTATACTCTAAAATGTTGGAATTCCGTCTGTCACTAAAATGAGTGTATTCTGACAACTCTAAGAATATTAATGAGATTAATCCGTTATAACCTTAATGATGCTAATAAGTATTAAATAAATCATAATCCGTGTAGATTCGTTGAAGGAGACGCGACGTTACATCTTCATATTCCTACATTCGTTTGCTTTCCTCTCATTTGCTTTAAGGTACAGATATTCTGACCTTCTTAGTAAAGGTTCCTTAAGATGTTCTTTTCGTTAGTTTTCCTGCTTTACTTATTAGGTTTCCATGCCATTGCTATGAACCCTTTCCCGATTGTGTGATCTCGTTGTTTATCTAAACTTATGTTTTATTGAATCATGCGATACTTGATTTGAACTTTACGTTAGGAAGACTTTGATATGTGTAATTGTTGAACCTTATTATATTTGAATATGAACCTTATGATATGAGTTATTTGATATGTTCCTTGTTGAACCTTGTGTTTGACTAAGACTTTGTGTCATAATTGAATTTTGGTTTGACCTAAGTTAGTTTGACACCCGAGCCAAATAATACCTAGTCATGGGGTTCCATGTCCGTGTCAGTGATGCACCTCTCGACATGACTCTAGGGCGAGAGAGTGAAGTTCGCCACGTCCCTTATCTATTATTTGTTATGAGCTCTAGTTTATATTATATTATCAATATATGTTTGTGGGCGATGGATGCATCCTAGATCCGATATGGTATCCGATATGATTTGTTTAGTGAATGATGTCGTGCAATACGATCTTCATAAAACTCGGGAGCTAGCTACTCCGGATTATTTTGAGATTGTTTCTATATAGTTATGATGTTTTGATATGATATGTTTTGGGCTCGTGGTAGTTAACTAAATCTTTATTTGTTATTACTATGTTAAGTATTCGATTATGATTCGGTATGTTCAAATGTTTATGATTATGTGCTGGGTTTATTATATGTTCTTATATATGTGTATGCTTTTGTATGTTTATGTGATTACCGTTTACAATGGTAGGTTATGATTAATATGTTTAAATGGGATTGCATGCTGTTATCTGATGTCATGTTAGTTTCTCGTTATGTGAATTCGTTGAATGTGGGATGAATGTTAGTGTGAAAGTGAGTATTCTATAAGTTTAGTATGTATAGTTTGTTCGCTTAACTTTGTGAACTTTGTTTATACATTAGTGTTTATTTGCCTATGTGACCGCCATGCTTAAATTTCACGATGTTAGGATTTGATCTTAGAACCGGTTTAGTTTATGATAGTTGTTTTGATAAATTCTAATGGTTATGCTATGTTTTGTTTGGTCTATTTAATTATAGTTTGTATACTATGTTTCTATTTGTTTGTGAGACCGCCATGTTTTGATCGCTATTTTCCGCCGCAATATTGATTTAAGTGTGTTAAGTGAAGGTTAATTAATTTGTTGAAGGCCATGTTTATTTTCTAGAAAGTGTTTCGTTAGCTTTAGACTTTTCGCTTGGTTTATATGTAATCGATTTGTTCTAGGTATGTTAAGTGTTTGGTTGTTATGATGTGTTGTGGTTGTGTCATTAATGTGCTATGAGATGTTTAAATTGTTATGTGGTTGTTTGGATTTGATGTTTGAGTTTCGCAGAATCCTAAAAGATTCCTTATCATTTTATTTTTGGTTTTGTCATTTGTATATTTGTTTTGTTTAGTTTTTGTTTCTTTATATCTGCTCACCGAGCTTTGTAAGCTCACCAGATTTTCTTTTCCGCGGCAGTATTTTAAGCATTCAAGATGAGCTTATGGGATAGCCGATCCGGGTTGAGAGTAGAGACGAGAGCAAGATTCGATTATAGAGATCTTAGATTTATTTTGAGGTTTAGTTATTTATGTTTTCTTCGAGTATTTTTAAAGATTTTCGCTATTGTATAGTATTTGAAGTTCGATATGAAACCAGACAGATATCTTTACCCTTGTCGGGTCGGGTGTTACACATGATCAACTTTGGAAATAGTTTGGATAATCATTTATCACTAACAAGACTTTCCCTACAACGACGCTTATCACATCATTATAAACTATTTCACATCAACAAAATCTTACACCTTTGATTAACAACAGTTACCCTAACAACAACAAAACTATTCCATTTTGAGGCACTATATAGACGAAAGTGTTAGTTAACCATTTGATGGACTAAGGTGTTCAGAAATCACACACGAAACAACTAAGGAAACCATACAAATATAAATTAGGCTCCATGCCGCACACTATCACCAAAAAACTCCATGTTAGAAATTAAGGTTTTATTGATAGCTTCGATACAATAAGATATGATTCGTTTTGAGGATCGGGAAAATCCAAACTTTAGGTATATTGAATTCTATAAGATTTTAACAAAACCTTTTAGATTATCAACTTAAGCCACATGGTATATAATACATTCTATGACCAGAAACTTGAGAACGCAAAGATTAGAATTCGGCGCATACACCCACATGTCCCTAGACACTTCAACATAAGATAACACACATTGAATTCCGAGACGGAATTCCCATTAAGGTGGTGAGACTGTAACAACGCGCATTTTTCGGATTACTTTTCATATTTTTGAAAAGTTACTATTCACTTTTACTATTCACTTTCACTATTCATCCCGTAAAAATTTTATTTCACATTCTCGTAAGATAAATTATTTTAGTAATGACTTGAGAGTTCGACCATCGTTAGATCATTTTGGCAAAAGTTATTAAGAAAACATCGTTATAAAGTTTCATTTTGGACGGTCCACCATTTAAACATCACGCGCATAACGAAAATCAACCCTGACAATTTTCCTCGTGATCGATAAATTTTAGATCACTCATGATTAATTTGAGAATTTTAAGATTTATTATGTTTATGTTACTAAATAAGCCCAAACAGAACAAAACTAAACTTACGTTTTAAACAATTCTACTTACATCCGCACTTAACGATCTCAAGCCCTTTGTGTTTCTAATATGTTTTGACACTTTTACATTTTTGGAAAAGTCAAACATATTTCCTCCTCCTTGGACCATAAAGGAATTAACCTTGTACGTTCTACATTTTTGATTAAATCGCGTAACTTTTAAACTTCACGAATAACTGTTAAGTTATCCCACGATGATTAAAACCACATTTTAACATCTCATATCACTTTTAGACTAATTTTAGTCTACTCTAAATAAATTCACGGTCGCTTTCACGAAATTTCGTTCTTTTCCGATAAACTGCGAATTACGTGTTTTTGACCCGATTTCAGCCTTTAAGCAAATTTTGCATCCAATGAGACTTATCACCCATTTTATATTTTTAGATGAAGTATAATGATGAGTCTCATCATTCCTACAAGTTTCGTATTTTTACGATACCCGGTTTTACGTTTTATGGCTTAACGACTTACGGTTGGCATTTAACGGAACCAAAACTTACTCTAAACTCAAGATAAGATCAAAAATATCCACCTAAGTCATCTTATCACTATATGGCCGACTGAGGGGGGGAGTCATCATTTTGGTGGCATCATCCTAACCATGGTTTATTTAGATCTTTACAAGTGTCCTAACTTAACCATGGTTAATATTTAACCCAATATATGGTTAACCAAACTTACCCTCCTAAAAATAGTAAGTGAAATACATCCTAAGAACCCTAAAATTCTGTTTTGGGTCGTTCATAGCATAAATCCTTCACATCTTCCATCATTTGATCTATAAACTCCAAGTTTATGCAAGGAAGTTCCAAAGATCAAGCTACTTCATCAAATCTCTAGCAAGTTTAAGTGATCTTCTTGAGTTTAGATCCACTCAAGTCACTTACTACTTCATCACCAACTCTTCAAGATTGCAAGGGTGCCAAGGTGTGGAAAGCTAGCTCAATCCGAAGTCCTAAGTGTTCAATCAAAGTCCGATCCTTACTAGTTACTCCTTTCTTATTGAAAGCCAAAAGTTGTAAGCAACTTATCACCACCATCATCTCATCTTTATTATTCATAATCTTAAACTATTTCATGCTATATATATAGTTACTATGTTGGATCATGATGTACAAAAATCTTTAAAACAAGTTATAAGAACCTATATGTTAAACTTGGGTTAGTAAGTGTATAAATGATAAACTTTTGTACAAAGTTTCCACAAAATCGACCACATTTAGATCTCGATACTTTTCATATTCTTGTAGATAATATTAAAACAAAAACGTAGTAATTTAAATCACCGAAACGGACAAACGAGTCAAAAGTTATAGGCAAAAGAAGAAGCGAAACCTAAACGCCAAAGCGCCATGTAGAAGTCGCTTTTGGTTCGCTTTTAAAAGTGGTACTTCCGTCCGAATCATCAAAAGTTAAAACACGAAATTTGTCCGAACGACGTTTTCCTTCATTATTTATGAGGCTCGGACCTTGAAAACGCTTAAACAGGCCATAATCTTTCAAAAACAGAAACTGCCGTAAATATAGTCTCATAACTACACTTTTGTCACAACTAAAAGCAAACCAAGAGGCCTAATGGCCATAAGCCAATACCACGGCTACGGCTAAGGCCAAAGCTAAGTCCCAAGACCATGGTAGTCAAGACCAAAGTCACGGCAAGGCCATGGCTAAAGCCTTAAGGCTTGTTTACCCAAGACCGTGAACTAAGGTGATCATATTTATGAAAACGACGAGAACTTGTAAAAACTAGATACTTGTAAAAACATGATAAACTTATTTATATAACAATCTTCATTCAAAATCTATGTTTTATCTACTAAGCACTACAAAACTAGGGAGCTTCATGTGAGGAGTTTCATTTGAGTAAAACGTATCGACGAGTTGTTGGAATTACGATTTAAAGTGTCATATATATATATATATATAGTTAGGATCAAATAAGAAGGAAAATTAAAATAAGAATGATAAGAAGAAACTACAACCACTCATTTCAGATGCATCTACAAAAATGGATGCATCTCCCCTTAAAATTCTCCTCCTTATTTGAAATGTGTGGCTAGAAATCCTTCTTATTCTTCTCACTTTAGTTTTTTCTTATTGGATCCCTTCCTATATATATATATATATATATATATATATATATATATATATATATATATATATATATATACTAGTAGTAAACTCGTCCGATGGACGGTATGAGTTGTGGTTTTATTTTTATGATTTAGTAGAACAAAATATACTAAAAGTAATTAAAAGTTAAATGAATTGAATAATAGTTATGTAAAAGTGTAATCTAGAAATTAACCAAAAGCACTTCGTTGGGGTATTTCGAGTCAGTAGCATCTTGTTCAAGATATCTCATGAGCATTTTTCGCTACCTTTGCTCTTGCTCTACCCGCATTATAACCTATAAAATAGAAAATATGTGATTAACTTTCAAATTTCTTGTAAATAAAAAGAAGAACGATGTTATAACATGAAAGCCTCGAATTAGAACACTCAAGCATGGTAAAGAAATTTAATAAGCAAAATCAAAATCTTGAAGAATAAAGTATGATTATAGTAGATACTATTCCGCTGGTGTTGCAACATTTTATCATGAATGTAAGCATATGATAGCTACAAAATATGCACAAAATAATTTAGCAAACTAACAGTTGTTAAAAAGACAACATAAGTGAATTTTCAACACATATATTTTAGCAAATGAACAACTCCATTTAAGAATGTATAAAGATGAATCTTCCATGAAAATTATGCACAAATTACAGCTTTAACTTATGCACAAAAACGCTTCTGCACGACCTTATATTTTGCAAACGGTTGTTTGAAAAAAAAATAGTGTTTGGAAATTGTAGTTATCGTCTCATTGGTATTTTTGCGACATGTTTGTTGAGTTTTAATTGCACCCATATTAGTATTTGAAAGTATCTTGTCCGCAAAATCAATAATGGTAACAAATGTTCATTCAACTAAAACCACATGCTACAAAATTATAGACAACATCAAATAATTTATTAAGATACTCTAAAGCACTTAGATTGAATCGTTTAGCTATCTATTTTCCTATTATACCAATTTGGCCCATTAGAAATAAACATACCCGTAACAACCCATTAACTTTACCCAATGTAAGAAACGGTATACCACCAATGACAAGAGCATTAAAAAAAGAAGCATAAAGATTGAACAACATACCTAGACTTTTACATTGCGTTATTGTGTTTAGGTGGTGGCGTTCTTGAATGATGTGCTCCCTATGTCATTTCATAATTCTCAAAAGGATCATAAAGCAATGTTGAGCTCATAAAAAAGATCAATCCTTCCACATGCAACCCCACAGAGACCCAATACACAAGAGCCTCCCATCATCAACGATCTCACCTAATTAAATAAGATATTTAAGTCGTTTGTTACTCATATAAAATCTCAAATTAAAAAAAAAATGTTCCGGTCTCACCAAATTAAATAAGATATTTGATACCTTAAGTCGTTTGTTACTTATATAAAATCAAATTAAAAAATGTTCGGTCTTACCTTGTATATTAAATAAGATACTTAAGTCGTTTGTTACTTATATAGCCTATTTAATACTTTAGAGACAAATTTTACTCAAATCGACCCATTTTCGTAAATGGGTAAAAGGTAGTCGATTTAACTTTGTCCCCACCACTACGGACACTACGACCCGTGATTTCTTCTTTTATTGTCTGTAACCTTACCCTGCTTGCCATGATAATGAAACAAATCATGATAAGCTTGACAATAAATAAATACATCAAATGAGATTCAGTTGACATTTCAAACTACATAGCATAGCATGTTATTCTAACAATATCTAAAAACATCTAAGCAAGCGACGAAACATTATATCTTTCATGTAATCTCATACTCTTTCCATGCCACTGAAGCCTATTTATGATTCAATGTTACCTTTTAATACATAAAATGAAGCTTAAAGTTTACGTCTTATGAGTTTGCTAAATTTATTTATATATAAATGTGGTTATGGTCAGGTATATAACCCTAAACTATTTTTAAGGTATCAATAAGTTCAGTAACAAAACCAACCCACTTCTTGACAGTTTAATGTTTGTGTATTCTGAGTTTGCTACACTGGGGGTGGGTGCCATTGAGTTGTAAAAAAGGTTATAAAAGGCTTAATGTGTTTGGTTCATTAGATTGTCTCGATTCGTGGTTAAACGGGTCAAAATTGTTCACTATGCTTCTTTTCCATAAATGCATGTTTGTCATGCGTGTGCCTTGAATTAATGATGAAAAGTAGGTTTAAGTTTCTCACCAAATAGAGCAAGAAGGAAGTGGAATCAAATTGTTATTTTAAGAACATTCTTATTAACTTTTCAAAATAACTACGCTATTTTATTGTAAGTGTATATAAAATTTCTTTGGAAGGCTTTTCTCCGTGTTAAGTGACGCTTACATAAAAGTGAGCCGATAAGCTTCTAAATACTATTGGATAGCTCATTTAGCTATTGTGCTTGGGTTAGTTTTGGTAGTTCGTAGCCTTCTATAGTTGTTTTATGTCAAGCGCAGTAGCACAACTCGCACTCTTCATGTTCATGTAACTAATATATTTTCAAGAACTTTATTATAAATAACAATACAAAAGAAACTATTAGCTAAAAGTTTTCTTGATATCATGGTGCACCGTTCTCCGCTTGAGCAAAGATATAATCACATTCTCATTCCAATACAGGTGATGGCCGTGCCATTGGTAGATGCAAAGGACTCGGAACCCAATGAAATGATAAGATAGGAAGGTACCGAGTGCAATAGGTTCAACGAATGTATACCCTATACCTTTCACAATTATGCAAGTGATGGCATCTCCTGCCGCTCATAACCATGGTTTGCTTCCTTTACAGCCTCCATCGATGGAAAACTTGGAGGGCACATCGAATTCTAATCCGCTCGACCTGTTGAGCCATTTTCTTTTAGTTAACTATATTATCTTAACCTAATTGACCACTCACACATAAAACATAACCTAAAAAAACACACGAAGACAGAAATTTCTATAAAATTTGCTATAAAAAATAGTTCCAAACACCCATGTATTCACTATAAAGACAAATCCAACCACCCCGAATTCAAAGAATTTAAAATACTCCAAACACACCGAATTAATAATAGCAAAGTAAAATCACAATGAGCCATACTTAAAAGTTTTAAGTAAGTAGCTATTTACCGTTGGCATGTGTCCGGATTATTTTTCATCTTCCATGTTATCATCCCGCCCCGCAGCCAAGACTACCACCTTCTTTATTGCAACTGCTGCTTAAGTGAAAATAAAGCTTGTTCTAAGATCCCCGTATTCAAGGAAGGAGGTATAAGAATTAAATACATGTTTGATTAATAATTTTCATGACACGTAATTATCGAAATGTAAAGCTAGTAATATACTAATTTGGCTTATGATATATTATTTTAATACACAAATGAAAATAATAATCGAGTAACTCCCATTTTTCGCTTAAAAACTCGCACCATAACTTCCCGAGGAATGGACAAAGAGATCTATGGATTGAACTCCTACGTGACTTTTCCTCCAGTATCATCCTCGGAAAATAGAGTGGTGCTTTTGGTATTAGCAACACTATGATCCGAGTGCATTGGATCAATTCAAAGTTCGGGATGTTTTTCTCACCAAGCCAAGTCGTTGAAAGTAGAATTAATAAAGAAGTAACATAACACAACATACTATAATTAGTGTAGGTTGTAACAATAGATTCAAAGGAAACATGTCTTTCTTTAATCAACCGAGACACACCATGCCCTTCTCCTCCACATGTGTGTCCACAAATTCAAGAACTCATTCGCTCACAAGGGTTTCATAAGATAATCACCGCTCCAAGCCTCAAGCATTTGAAAACAACAATAACCTCATCCTGAGCAGACATCACTGCAAAAAAAACCCCACGAGGAACATAAAACAATCTCCAAAGATCCTGAAGAACAAAATAAGTAACTGAAAACATAAATTTCAATAGTCTTACTGATCACTGGAATTCATCACAAATCTCTATCTCTCATAATGTATTTCAACATCTTGAAGCCTTTAGCCATGGGAAGAGTAACTTCAGAAAGAATAATATCTATGCCAGGCCCCCTTCGCGTTCAGGGCATCAATCACTTGCACGGGGATCTTATCGAGTCACCAGAGAACACCGATCATACTCTAAATCAGATGTATGCAGATGTTAATACAAAAAAAACACCTATATATCAATAAGTGGGAGGGGAAATTTTTCAAAATAGTTTTCGGTTAAAACAGGTTTCGTTTAAAAAATTGATGTACGTGGTTTTTATGCTTTTGAATACACTTTTGATGACTTCCGCCATATTTGACCCGTTACCTTTTTTTAGTTATATTTTTTAGAGTTTAGACTAACCAATTCGACCGGTTAGAAATAAAGCACAACCCCATTCGGCTCATTTATGAGTATATAAATGCGAAAAACACATTCAGAGTTTCAACATCATTATTACAGCAGGCAAGATTGGTCCAGACTAAACGGGTTGAGTTTAAAATGGGCCATTTTTGTATGCTTTGAAATGAAGCTTACGTAAAGATAAGATAAGGCTCCTTTGAGGTTTTAAATCCAAAGAATAATGATTTTCACAGAGGTAATTATATGATGGACTTAGACGAATCCTATTAATCGAAAGAGAAAAGAGGCATATCACTGTTACTGCTCCTTTTCTATACGCCATTAGTGAGACATATGTAAATGCCCAATGCACACACTACACCCTTATTTTATTGATACATATATGCAAACACCCTTTAATCAGCATCACGCCTTTATCGACCAAACATCCTTATGCTTTTCATGTCGCCTTTACTTTTGGCCGCTTTTAAAGGTTGAGTATTAGTAGGCGAGATAAAGTTGTCAAGTTTCGATGTTGCCGTGTTTTTGTCCTCCAAATGGTTGTCATTGACTAAGGTCTTCATGTATAGCTTATCTAAAGTTGCACCAACCCTTGCTTCTGAAATGTGTACCTAAAATTTGTGTGATCCACAAGATAAATACTCCATATGATTGAATAATTATATACTCATGCCAACTTATCCACAAATTTGTTCACCTGTTTATGTGCTTGTGCAAGCTCTTCTTGTAGCTCCGCTAAATCCTTTTTCAATGTCCCAATGGACTTGTACGCTCGAGCAAGAGGGTTTAAAACATCTACCACCTAGAAATACAAACTCAACTTATAAATGGCAATGAAAGATAATAATCAGCCACATTTTTGTGCTCTCACAATAAATGAATATGCATCTTCTCATCCGATTAGGAATAACTATCGTAAGCACCATAAGAGGGCTCCACTGCTACGTCCATATAAAAAGTGAGCTCATACAAATAGAAATGTAATCGATCGATGTATGAAATGGTGACCGAGGCATGAGAGCCGATTCATAGACTGGGTTCGAGGATGCTTAACGGACTCACCTTGGATAGAAACCATAACAAAAGTGTTAGATAAACTAACTTGATGTCTCTATTATAGGGATATGAAAAGTTTGTTCAAATAAACTAACTTGACATCAAGCACCATCTCGCATAGACACCATAAATGAAGTGTTAGATCCAACGATGAAAGAGAAAACCCTTAACTTGATGAAAAGTAGCCATAACATAGGAAAGCATGGGTTGGACAACATGTCAAATTCAAAGTTTGATCTTCTACGGTCAAACCGAGCCGGTCGATTATAAGAGAATTGTTATAAGAATGTTAAAGAATAAGGGAGTGCAATAAGCTTTCTATAAAAGAACATGGGTATGTCATGCTAATGTACTAAATCACTCAATAATTTTAGTACTAAACCTTCAGAATAAAAAAGCGAACATGTTTAAATCATAGTAGTCAAGAAAGATTGTTTCCCTCTAGGATTCTGCTTGTAAAAGAAGCCAATCTGTGACCCGATAACCTTGACATTATGTGACAACCCGTACTTTCAGGTCATTTCTCGACGCAATTTATGCCTCATTATTTCAACATTTATCGTAAACTTGGTTTACTTGTTCCAAATTCGCGTAACCTTTGTGGTTTAGCGGCGAATTCATGATCATATCATCACGTACATTTCATATGGACTAAGTTTAGCCTACATTTCATTAACATCATTTGCAACACATTAGTTCATTCATGATTTTACATTTCACCTTGAACGCGTAAATTTTATATTAAATAAACGCTATCGCGTAAGTTATTATTTTGAATATTTAACCCATTACTTTCAAAAATGATCCCGATGTAATTTTTATACTTACATTTAGTTATATAAACTATATTTTGAGTTTAACAAGTGTTTTGAATTTATTTCGTATACAAGTCGTTAAATTTATATTATTACGACGTGTTTCTTAAAAATTATACGATAATTATTTTATCACCCAAATTTCACAAGGAATGTATTTTACAATTTTATAATATCATTATACTCTATTTTAATCTATTAAAATTTACTTGTACCTAAAAGCTACCAAAACCTTACAAGTTATTATTAATTTACACATTTATCTTACATTTTTCTTACAAGTACCTACATTATAAAAAAAAAAAAAAAAAAAAAAAAAAAAAAAAAAAAGGAGAGATCTTTGTGAAACATGATCCCCAAAATTCGGTGCAAGGGGGGGGGAGTCAATTAATGAAGCATGGTTTTCTTGATTGTTAAAAAGTTTACTCATACTTAAAAAGTCCTACTCATTTCATTTCCATCATTCTACCTCAATTATTTCTACAAGTGTTAAAAGGTTTTCTCCCTTCTTCTTGCTTCTCCATAACCGGCCTTCAAAGAGCTCCAAAGGGATCAAAATATTTTCTCAAGTTCAAGTGTTATAATCAATCTAGTTTATACTCTTTTTATGGTTTTGAAATAAAAACCAAGAGTATTTAGGATAATCCTTGTTACTAGCACCTCATCATATTCATTTGTAAGCTTGTTTCTTTCATTTTCATGTTTCCTTTTTCATTTCATATTCATCTTTTCATTTTTGGAGAAAGTATGCATGATATGTGATTTATACCATTTTTCATGATTTATTGAGTTATATATATACATATTGGTCATCCTATAAATATTCCCATGGTATTCTTTGGTTTTGATGATGATTAGGAACCCATGACACCCTAAGAAGGTGTATGGTAGGATTAGATTAGCTTTGGAGTTGATTTGAAGGGATTAGAATAGGTTTTGTCCGAGAAAACTAATTTTCGATACGTATATTATATGTTCTGTCCTTGTTTCATTTTTCTGGAAAATCTGACTTTAGCCACGACTTTTGGCCTTGATATTTAGAAAATATACTTTAAAACGAATCCGTGGCAGCTTGAACGGATAAAACGGACTTATAACGAAGAAGTTATGGATTTTAAAGTTTGACGATTTAAATATAAAGTTTTTCGAAAATTCAGCAAGCTGTTTTACTTTGTTCGGTCAAAACGAGCCTTAAGCTTCACAAATTATTTCGACTTGTCAAAAATATATTAGTATACTTAAATACGAAGCTAAGGACATATTATACGAGAAAACGGATTTGAAACGACAAAGATATGCACGTTTTCATAAAGTTGCCGTAACTATTATTTTCGAAAAACTATATTATTTTTACGTTACAAGTGTTACATTAGTCAGAACGACCATGTTTCGGTTGTTTTTAACAAGGATGTGGAACTTTTGGAACGAATTGTCTTCTAGTAAAATCAAGTTCACCGCCATATTTTTCAAAACGACAAGCCGTTTGTATAGCGGAGTTGTAGTAAATTAATTACGGATGTTCAAACTTGGCGAAACTCATTTTCGCGCAACAATCCAACAAAATCACTATCTTTAAACCTTGATATCTTTATGATCGAGACCTTTTGACGAAAACTCTGAACTGAAACTTCTAGATATCGATACAAACTTTCCAAACCGTCGAGTTCGTTCTCTAACGATCGACGTACACCATTTTACGACTAGTTTTCCAAAGCCGTTTTATTAATTTCATGATAATTCCGACGACATTGTTTTGCGATTTAAAAGTGAAAATTTCACCATAAATCATTATAAAACCAATGTAGGATGACATTTTGACGTAAAACTTGTAAAGTGATTTTGAAGGGTCAAGACGTCAAAAGAGTATTTTTCGACGACAAGTAATATTTTCAAAACTCACAAATGGTATAAATAACATACGAAATGCATGCATAACATTACATTGCAACACATGACATATCATATCATTCGTAATAGGTCCCGTTGACGATTACATTATACCTCGGTGTACTCACTCTTGTCATCACTGCTTACCAAGTGAGTCTCATAGCCCCGCTTACTTGTTTTCATAACTGCTGTTTGGGGAGATACATGCTTAACTATTTTCATAAGTACTTTAGATTTTTAAGGCTAAATGCTACCATGATTACCATTGTTTCTAAATCAAAGGTTATACTATATCTATTGTTCTTGTTTATGCTACGGTTCTACGTCAGATAACGTTCTAAATCGATTGACTCTACCGATACATTGAGTTAGGTGCTATGGATTATGTGCTATGGTTCTACGTCAGATAACGTTCTATGTCGCTTGACTCATCGATACATTAGGTCTAGTTTTATTGATTAAGTGCTATCGTTCACATTACTTCTTGTTATTATGTTAGTTAAAACCTTAAGGACCAAAGATGTTAAAATAAAAGTCTACAACCGAAATTCAGTTATGCTTGTTAAGATTCGGTTGGGACATGGTGAAAGGTTGCAACGCTTCACATGCAGCGTTTCATAACCTTATATATATGTATACATGTATTCGAATAAAGGGTTAATCACATAGACAATATTTACATTACTTATTCAATTCTTTACTTTGCAACTTATTATCAATCGATCTAGTTATTAGGGACAACAATTGGCATCAAGAGCAAGGGTTTCAATCATTCCATATTCGACACATACAAACCACATCGAGACGCCAAGAAAACAAGACGCAGGAGAAGATAGAATTCAATTCCATCTTTGAGCGACATCAGTTTGTTTTTCTTTATTCTTCCAAAGAAACAAACTTCATACGTTGAATAAGGAGACGCCAGAGAGAAGATAGTGCACGATCCAATTTACGTAGGGGTTGCAATCGTTGGAACACCAAACGAATCGGTGTTGGGGAAGAAAGACCGAGGAGACTTTGTGTGAAAGAAAACGAAACAGAACCGGTTGGAGAAGGAGATACACAAAGCATTAACGTTTGTTGCAACAACAAAACGTATACGTTGGAGAAATCACAAGGAGGAGCGTGTGGAGTAGAGATACAAAGCAACAACGTTGGAAGAGAAAACAAGTCGCACTGATTGTGTTTTCATTGGAACGAATTCGAAACAAAATCTGTTTTGATTCGTTGTGTTACCAATTTTTGGTAAACAAACGTTGTGTGAAAAAAAAACAACACACAACAAGGAAGATAACGTGTAAGTGGTACAAAAGGAGGAAACAAATTTGTTAACCTGTGCATCGAATTCAAAACAAACAAGAAAGAATTCGACAACATTTAAAAAAAAAGGTTATAGTTAACGAAGAGTTTTGTTTGATTTGGAACAAATTAAAACAAGTGTGACAAGAAGGAATATACATCACGTTGGGAAAAAATAATTCGACAACAATCATTTGAAAAAAATAGGCCGAGAAGTTTTACTTTGTAATCCAAGACAAACTCAAAGATACCGAGAGTTTTGGAGGAAGAAAGCAAGTCGAATTGCAAAACCAAAAGGGCAACCAGCATAAAAATCTCAAAGGATTAAGGCGCGGACATAAGGAAACAAGTTAGTGACCGTTAACAATAAACAAATCAAAGGAATACATCTAGTATTCAAGTCGAATCCTAACAAGGTCACAAGTTTCAAATTATAGTTTTTCATTTACATTAGTTTTAGTATAGATATTATTGTTTATACTACTAGGAATTCCCGAAAAACTATTTATTGATCCCGTAGCACTTAAGAATTGCCTATAACTTATATTCCACACTAAAACGATACCACTACAAATTCCCATACACATACACATAGAAGGTGAAGATTATAAACACTTTCAATATGTCGGCGAAGATTTAAATATCAACAATAACAATAACAACAACAACAACAACAATAACACTAATACCGTGAAACCCATAACACCTATTGCACAATACCAATGCCCTAAGTTGAAAAATACAAATTACACTGTATGGGCGATACAAATAAAAGTTATACTAGAAGCACACGGTTTGTGGGAAACAATAGAACCTAAAATCGACACGGAATTAGACGATAAGAAAGACAAGGCAACAATAGCTTTGTTATATCAAGCGTTGACAGAAGATATTATATTACAAGTAGCAACTTGTAAGACGGCCAAGGAATTATGGGAATCTTTGAAGAAGAGACACGTTGGACAAGATAGGGTGCAACAAGCACGTCTACAATCATTGATGATAGGATTCAACTCACTTCTAATGAAGGAAGATGAGACGGTGGATGCATTTCTCGACAAGTTAAACAAACTACGTCATGAAAGCAAAAGAACTAGGAAAACACTAGATGAATCACTTGTAGTTAGAAAACTACTAGACTCCACACCGATAGATTCATCCGATAGTAGCATCCATAGAACAAACGAGTGATCTAGACGACATTACCCTAGATGAGATCACCGGAAATCAAGGCATTTGAGGAAAGAATAAAACTCGGAAAGGAGTACAAACGAAAACCGGGACAATTTACTATTCGCACATGGTGAACACTCGGGAAAGGGAAGCGATTTAGTAAACGTGGAGGTAAATCAAACTATTCACGAGGAAACCGGAAAATAACAAACATAGGAACAACTCACAAGATAGAAACTCAAGTCATAAAGAAAACCCAAATAGAAATTCAAATAAACCGATTTGAGTAATGTGAGATGTTTCAAGTGTAACAAACTTGGACACTTTCGAATAAGTGTAGATTGAAATCAACAACTCACGAACAATCAAACCTTATCTTAGAAGATGATGAACCATCACTCTTAATGACCATGCATGAAATCGAACACGAGGAAGTGTTGTTGAATGAAGGCCAAATTCAACCGTGGAAATATGCTTCAAAGATGAAAGCATATGGTACTTAGACAATGGTGCAAGTAACCACATGACGGGAACTAAAAGTCATTTTAGAGATATAGATGAAAGCGTAACAGAAAAGTACGTTTTGGAGATGGATCATATGTACGAGATAATGGGTAGAGGGTCTATCTTGTTAGGTTGTAAGAACCAGAATGTAAAGTAGTATCAAGTATACTACATACCAAACCTCAAGAGCAACATACTTAGTCTAGGACAACTCACTGAAATAGGTTGTAAGGTCATTATGGACGGAAACAAGCTGACTTTGTATGATATAAACAAGAAATTGTTGATGAAGGTAGAACGATCTAAGAATCGACTCTACAAGATCCAGTTACAAATAGACACACCTATATGCCTCTTAGCAAATGTAGATAACCAAGCATGGTTATGGCATGCTAGATTAGGTCATCTGAACTTTGATGATATCAACAAGATGACTAGAAAAGGTCTAGTAAATGGAATCCCCAGAATAAATCATGCCGGACAGATTTGTGATGCATGTTTATTAGGAAAACACAGTAGAACACCATTTCCAAACCAAGCCAAATTCAGATCAAAAAACCCGTTGGATTTAGTATATGGTGACCTCTGCGGTCCCATTACTCCAGAAACACACTCAGGCAAGAAACTAATATTCTTGTTAGTAGATGACTGTACACGTTTTATGTGGGCTTACTTTCTGACCTCGAAAGATCAAGCCTTTAGTACATTCAAGGAATTTAGGCTGAAAATAGAAATGGAGTTGAAAATTAAAGTGAGAATGCTAAGGACAGATAGAGGAGGTGAATTTACATCAAATGAATTCACCAAATACTGTAAGGACAATGGGATAGCACGACAATTGACAGCACCATACTCACCACAACAGAATGGAGTAGTGGAGAGAAGAAATAGGACCGTGTTATCGACTACAAGGAGTATGATGAAAGCCATGAAGTTACCCTTAACTTTTTGGGCGGAAGCAGTGAGACATGCCATATACATACTCAACAGGGTACCTACAAGAGCCCTGACTGACAAAACACCATATGAAGCACTCTACAATAGAAAACCTAATCTGGAAAACCTAAGAATATTTGGATGCACAGCTTATGCAAAGATAACAATACCTCACTTAAAGAAGCTGGACGACAGAAGTATACCATTGGTTTACTTAGGAGTAGAGGAAGGATCAAAAGCATGTAGGCTGTATGATCCAGTGACACAGAAGAAACACGTCAGTAGGGATGTTAAGTTTATGGAAACAAAACCGTGGGATTGGAATAAGGAGGTAGTAGATACAGAAACACAAGACACATTTTGGGCTAGTTTTGTGGTCAATGGAGTTAACAACGAAACTACACCAGTCAACACAACTATCAATGAGAATATTGATGACACGTATCAAGAACCAGATGCAATACCAGATCCCGTTACACCACAAACATACACTTATCACCCTGACTTAAATGAAGAATTAGAAGACACCGTCAGTTCATTGGAAACCTCTAATGAAAAATATGATCATAGGCCAAAACGAGGAGAAAGAGGCCTGGCTGAAATCTATGAAAGAGCACAACAAGTAGAAACACCTAGCTTATTTTTCATAGAAGAAGAACCTCGAAATTATAAGGAAGCATCAAAAGATAAGAAATGGATTGAGGCCATGGAAATTGAATTGGATTCAATAAATAAGAACAATACATGGATTCTTAGTACATTGCCAGAAAACCAAAAGGCAATCGGACTCAAATGGGTTTTTAAAACCAAAAGAGATGCTCAAGGAAGGATCATAAGACACAAGGCTCGTCTAGTAGCAAAAGGATATGTACAAGAACAAGGAATAGACTTCGATGAAGTATTTGCCCCAGTAGCTAGGATAGAAACAGTACGGTTGATATTAGCACTAGCAGCATACCATGGTTGGCAAGTTCATCACTTGGATGTAAAATCTGCATTCTTACATGGAGATTTAAAGGAAGAAGTCTACGTAACACAACTGAAGGGTTTGTACTGACGAGAAAATTCGTGGAAAGTATACAAGCTTATCAAAGCTTTATACGGTCTAAGACAAGCACCTAGAGCTTGGAATGTGAAGCTTGATCAAACTCTAAAATCATTAGATTTTAAGAAGTGTAATCTCGAGCAAGCAGTCTATACAAAAAGAAACAAGAATTCTACGATCATCGTTGGAGTATATGTTGATGACTTAATAATCACGGGCACTCCAAAGAAGGAATTAGAATCATTTAAATCCCAGATGGAAGCGAAATTTGAAATGAGAAACCTAGGATTGCTAGCCTATTATTTAGGGATAGAAGTTAACCAGAAAGGAGGAGAGATTACAATCAAGCAGACAGGATATATTAACAAGATCTTGAAGGAAACCAATATGACAGATAGTAATGACACTAAGATACCAATGGATCCCGGTACTAAGTTGGTCAAGGCGGAAGATGGTAACTCAGTTGACGCAACTTACTACAGAAGCTTAATTGGAAGTCTTAGGTATTTACTACACACGAGACCAGATCTTAGTTACTCAGGATTACTCAGCAGATGGATGCAAGACCCAAAGGAACATCACCTGAAGGCAGTAAAACAAGTAATCCGTTACATCAAAGGAACAAAGGAGCATGGCATAATCTACAAGAAAGAAGGCGGCTGCAAAATTACAGGTTACAGCGACAGTAGTTATGGAATCAACACTGATCAAGGAAAGGGAACTACTGGCATAGTATTTTACTTTGGAGAGTCACCTATCACTTGGTGTACTCAAAACAACCGACAGATGGCGCTATCATCATGTGAATCGAATTTATGGCGGCTATCGCAGCAGATGTCAAGCTTTATGGTTGAAAAGATTACTTAGTGAATTAACCGGAAGTGAAGAAAAGAAGATTACGTTGAAAGTAGATAACGTTTCAAAGAATAGCACTTGTGAAGAACCCGTTTTCATGGAAGAAGTAAACACATCGACATTCGATACCATTTCATTCGAGAATGCGTGGAGAATGGACACATCATTGTAGAACACGCCGGAGAACTACAGAGAGCGATATACTAACAAAGGCTCTACCAAGACCGAAGTTCACAACGATGCGGCAAATGCTCGGAGTTCAAGACTTATCAAGCAACGATCAAGTTTAAGGAGGAGAATGTGACCCGATAACCTTGACATTACTTCTTGTTATTATGTTAGTTAAAACCTTAAGGACCAAAGATGTTAAAATGAAAGTCTACAACGAAATTCAGTTATGCTTGTTAAGATTCGGTTGGGACATGGTGAAAGGTTGCAACGCTTCACATGCAGCGTTTCATAACCTTATATATATGTATACATGTATTCGAATAAAGGGTTAATCACATAGACAATATTTACATTACTTATTATTATCTAGTTATTTCAATTCTTTACTTTGCAACTTATTATCAATCGATCTAGTTATTAGGGACAACATTTGCATCGCAAGAGTGTGACATATGTAGCTCGATATACAATTTGTTCATCGCTTACCTTAACCCTTGCGTAGTTAACCCTTCTTAACGCCTTTAATCGGCCTTTTGCTTTGCTTGTGAAACAAGATAATATTTGTTTCGCTCTAGAAATATTTTAGATTGATATTGAACCCGAATATACATATAGGAAAATGTTCGAGTTTGGACAAACATTAGCATCTTTTACCGTTAGATATTCAAAACTCAAATTACCTCTCCAAAGATAATGAGAAATCGCAAAATCATCTGCGTCCCAATTTGGGTTAGACAAATCGCATGACTTTTAAAAGTCCGATATGACTTTTGTGAAAATGTTGCATGTGTTGACTTGGGAAACATACTGTAACACAATAAGTGATCATTAGTTAGCAAAATTCGATTTAGTATATTATAAATGCATTAGAAAGTATATTAACAAAAGTGTGTCTTTGGACAAGAAACCCAACGTACTGTGCTTCATCAAGTAAAGCAATAATTCCAATAGTACTTGCCTCCTGCACTCCCATCAATTAAAACCTTCCATGGTTCGGGTAAGGTTGGATCGGGTGGGGCATAACGAATCCCAAGAGCATCGGTGGCTTCATCAAGAGCCATGATTGTTAAATTTCAAATCTGGTTTGAAGGAGAAATACACGTTAATTTTTCTATATCGTAAGTTGCAATCATGAGCGATCACAAGACATGAATAGTCCTAACAAATAGAACACTATTACAACATCTTTCCGGAACATATTAGAGAAACAAAGAGATTATTAAGCCCTTTCTATAACATGAGCAAATCATCGGTAGTTGTTCCAGATACACTAACAAACCTTAACGCCAAGACCAAGATTAGATTCTTTAAGACGCAAATAAATCATGTATCGCTTGAACTTACAATGACGGAGCGCAAATATGTTTCAAACAAATAAAATAGATTCTTTTAAGAATATCATCTCATATAATAACATCAAATAGAAAAGATCATCGTAAATGTTATAATGTAAGATGATGTCAATAATCTTAGTGATCAAATTCATGAGCTTAAGGTATTGTTTTCTTCTTGTAGATAAATGCTTTCGCTTAATCATTAATAATGATTAATGTGGGTTCAACTTGTTGATTTCGTGAAGACCTAATAAGAACAAAGATAGATGCTAGTTGCTCCATTAGATGTAGCACTAACTTCAAACCGGAAGTGCACACTAAAGCTTGAATCAATCGAGAGTAAGCCTTAACCGCTTGTTAATCCTCCCAAAATGAACGCCGAGGAGAAAAAAGGCGCATATCGATGAATATGATGTTAGAGACTTGCGTCAACAACTTGATATGTTACACAGTTCTTGTGACAAAGAATTTCAAGAAATCTCTGAAAGCAGAGACACACACTTTTTCTCAAGGGTTGATAGCTATAGATAACAATATTCCCTTCAGTAGCATAGTTACTGTATGAAACACTTCAATTCACAATAATTCTAAGCTATGAGCCCGGCACCTATAGCCTTGTCAAGTTATCCTAAGAACTTAACAATCAGATAACCATAAGTATAAAAGTTTGTCATGGGGGTGCAATATATCGTACCTCATGTACTGCACCTGTAACTGCCTGTACGAATGTAATGCACCTCATGTAGTGAGGTTCCAGTTTGGTTGAGTTCTACCCACGTGGAAGCAAAGACTATAACACAGTTAGCCTCCCCTACTCATGGCGGAAAAGTTGCTCCATTATTAAATTATTTTGGTCAAAACGTCCGTCCTAAATGCATAGATGATCATCAATGTTACGTGATTCCATAATGACATAATTTACGAAGAAAAACTAAAACTGATGCTAAAAACTATGGATAGTTTACCTGCCCCAAAAAGCCAGTCGTGCCACTTTCAACCAAGCGAACAACGACTGCCAAGCAAAGGCGGTTAACATAACGTCCGTCCTATATGCATACATGATCATCAATGTTACGTGGTTCCATAATGACATGATTTATGAAGAAAAACTAAAACTGATGATAAAAACTATGGATAGTTTACACCTAATAAGCGGTCGTGGTTCCCTATGGATAGTTTAACTGTTTGAAATAAAAACCTTAATCTAGTTGTTAATAATCTCTCATAATGGGCTTACAATGGGTAAATGCTAAAAGGGAACCAAGCGCCCAATCAAACAAGGTAAAACCAGTTGCCCACAATCCCGCAATTGACAATTAAAGTTAGTTCTTGAGATTAGAATCGCAGTTGATTGCAAATGTATTATAATTTAAATCGATGAAAAAGAGACTTTCTTATTATGCAATAGAACTTGTATATTGGTCTTAAGTAATTAGTACATCATCCAAGTTAGGAATTATAGCTTAAATTAACACTGTATGAAAAAGTAGTAATATTGAAAGATAAAAGGCGATCGTAACTTTAAACACTTGTTTACAAAAATCATACGTATCAAAGAAAACTATTAATGATCAAAACATGAATAGATGAAGAAAGATATGAGCTTAATCTAACAGTGTATTCAAAAGTACTAAAACAACCAAATGCATTAACCTCTCTATGTATAAAAACTAATTCTTATTTAGACAAGCTTAATTATATTTGCACAATGGAAGTAAGAGGGTGTGAATAGGGGTGGAGCTATGTGAGTACCGGTAAGGGTCCCGACCCCCTAGGCCTAAGCCCGTTAGTGTATTTTTTTCATGATTTCATGTGTTAAAAAAATCATCTCGGCCCTCCCATCTAATGTTTTTCCTGGAAAAAATTTGCTTCGGCCCTCTCACGAAATTTCTTCTAGCTCCGCCATTGACATAACATAACGTACATGTGTGATTTCCTTGATGGATTCAAGAGTCAACGTCTTGGATAAATTTGCAATGAAATTTGGAATTAACCGAAATAAAAGGTAAAACAAAGAAATATTCTTACGAAAGTTAGTCACTCATCTGACTGACAGTCCCTTGCTGAGGACTGGTTCCAAAATTCGAGAAAAATCCACCTGGGTTTACACTTGGGCAGTGTTGTGTCAAATGCCGTAATAGAGCATCAGCTTTCATTGACGTTATAGCATTGTGGGTCCATTTTTCTTGAACTTGCACAACCAAACCGTTCCTGAGAAATAAACCAAAGTGAAGTTGATCAAATAAACTTATGTGTAGTTCCAAGTGGCATTTACGCTTTCAAGTAACCAGTTGTTTTATCACTATTAATAGACGTAAGATATATAAAACATGGTTTTCAATATATGTTATTTTTTCAAATTTTGGTTCTTAATTTGGAATACCTGTTAGAATTGAGTATTTTGCCTTAACTCTTGTTCCTAATTCATGATATGCTGTTTAGCCTAATCGATTATATTATAGCCTATAATATTAGGAATTCAACACATTGTAGCTATAATTTGTTTCCGCTACACAATATAACAATAGGATGCATGCATTAAAAAAGATCCCAAACTCACCACTGCAAGGCTTTCTAGCAAACCCACGCATTCCATGATGAGCATTATATTATGCGATTGTTGGTGTTACATACCCTGCCCAAATTCCATATGTTCCTGTAATATAAAATCAGTGTCAACATGTGTTCATTCATATATAACATCTGACATTCTTATGAGGCATAATTAATAGCATCAAGAGATGTTAATATTACCAGATGATGATGATGATGATAATTATGATGATGATGGCCGCTTACTTTCATTGAATGATTTTCAGTTTTGGTTTTTTAATAAGTTAATATTTTCGTATATAAAAACCCTAATACATTAATATTTGACAACCTTATTGGTTCATGCAATATCAATTATGTGTTGCAAAATTTATCACAACCATTGGAATGCTCCAATGGTTGAGGTGTTTGTTAATTTCTGCCTCCCATCCCAAGTTCAAACCTTGGCAACTCTATTTTTAAATTTACTTATTATCCGAATTTTTCAGTATCCGAATTTTTCAAAATTAATGAACAAAGTGTGCTTAGGTGGAATTATGATGACATGGAAATATGACTTGGCATTATGGGATGCCAAGTGGCATTTTATGTGGCATGCCTCCTCTTATATATAATGTATATATATATATATATATATATATATATATATATATATATATATATATATATATATATATATATATATATATATATATATACTAAACACGTTTTCACAACTAGACCATTTCTATAAACGACATACACAAAAACCATGTACTACATCATGATCAACATAGAGACGATATAGGATGGTTTATGTTTTCCTAAACATTATTCCAAACCTAAGTCGCAACATTCTATTTTAGGTTGCTCGTAGAAGTTCTCACGGCATATCCATCATTCTCATTATACATTTGATATCATTTACTCTGAGGTAAGTCATAGCCCCTACTCTTTTAATACTTTTTTTTACAAACTCTTTGGGGGAGATACATGCTCAACTATTTTCATTTACTTTTATAAGTACTTTAAACTTTTACTGATTACCGTGAGTTCATAGCCCCACTTTCTATTACTTAATTGTTTTACAAACCCTTGGGGGAGATACATGCTTTATTTTAAATCGAACACATTGATTTCAAACTGTATGCTTATATGAATGTATTATTTGCACTAAGTACACTATTGCCAAAGTCCCTATTATCATGAACCATTAATCACTTGCGAGTGAACGCGAATAATGTGGATAGATCTATCGGGAATGACAAATCCCGTTTGTGTTACCAGGTCCGTAAACAAACGCACTCTATTTGAAGATCCATAGGTTTAATGGCAAATTACCTATTAGGGCATCGGTTACTATTATATGACACCGTTAACGTTTTCGGTATCATCAGCTTAGTGCAATAATATCTGTTTTGTTTTCAACATTATGGGTGTATAACAACGTAACCCACACAAACATTATGTGTTCAACGATTTCCAAAACTCTATGAATTCACTCAACCTTTGTGTTGACAGTTTAAGCATGTATTTCAGTCCATAATGTCGAAGTCGCACGTAAGAGCAAGGACTAGATCAAGAAGGCTATAAATTTTATTATCATTCGAAAACTTGTTAAAAAAGGGGTGTTTGGATTTGTTAAAAAAAAAGGGTGTTTGCCTTTGCAAAAAAAGAGGGTGTTGGGAGTGGATATTTCACATTTTGACATGCTAATTGGCTTACTTGATATTTGAATGTTATAAGCTCTCTAGAAGTGTTTCGATAACTATTCTTATTGCTTGTTTGCTCAATTTTGGAGTAAATAAGCACATTGGTAGGTGCTAAGGGGGTGTTTGGGATTGCATATTAAGTATTTTGATGGAAAATGTGGTAATTGGCTTCTTTTTATTTTGAGTAAATAAGCACATGGAAGTGCTTCTTTTCAAAGAAGTAGGTGTTTTTTGAATGTACATATTAGCTATATTTATAGATAATAATAAACGAAGCCAAAAGTAGTTCTCAAAATAAGCAATGCCAATCACCCCCAAATGATTATGCAAGTTACTTTTTCTTTTTTATGAGATGGTGAAAGACATTAAGTTCTCAATGAACTTGAAAAGCCATTTCAACTTCTAAGGACAGACCCTTAAGAAGTAGGACAAAGGCTAAAAATAAGTTACATTCAAAAGGTCTAAACAGTAAACATACAGGAACAACTAAAACAGAGATTACAACTAACTCATACATCAGCGATGCATACGAATATTCCACTGATTAAGTACTTGAGTTACAGCTTGTGATTTCTTCACTTTCAGACTTAATAGCTTGACATCATGTTAGTTACTTGACAATCGATATAAAATAAGATAGGAAGTGCGTTAACTTGGTGCGTTAACTTCCGGAGTTAGAGTTTTTTTGCTGTTATTAGTAAAGTTTTATATGGGCTGCTGCATGTTTTGTGGGTGTGGAATACTTGTTTCCATAGACAGTGGGTCGGGCCAAAATTGCAAAGTGCTTTGTTTTATGCGGTATTTGACATTCATTGGTCAAAATCGCTTTCCTAATAACTTTTGGTGGTTTATTGACTTGTGTTTCATACTGCACTCGCTTACTCCTCGTGTATAGGTGGTTAGAGTCTTTTGGCTGTAATGTAGCCTTGCTGTTGTATTTGGTATGATTTTTTAGCTACAACCAATTCTTTTCCGTTTCTAAGAGAATAAGATAGGAAGTGCTTAGTAATAATTTACATATGAATTGTGCTTGTACCTATATTTTAGTTGCAAACTGAGAATGTGTGTTGCTTCTTATACTGAAAACTTATGCTCTTAAAGGTGAAAACATTTAAGAGTACATACAAATGATAATGAAACTTATTCTGTAATACATTCTTAATGTAACATTATTTATTAACATGATATTACTTTTTTGCAGACAAATGCTGCAATTTTAAGTAGCCGATGCATGGAACTAGATAAAGTTGGAGAAACAAAAGAAGGTAGAAATTTACATATATCTTTCTTCATTATTACCAAACATTATAGCTTAATTTAATTGGATAAAAAAATCAATATAACAGATAATAGTATTCAGTGAGTAAGATCCTTGGGAATTACTTGTATTTAATTTATGTGTGGGACTGAAATTGGCCAACCATAAAGTTTACTATAGCAGAGCTTTAGTTCCTACCAAGAAACTACATAGAAAATAGCACCAAGCAGTCGCGCATTGTATAAACACCCCCTTGATGGAAGAAAACCTAATGCATGTTTATGTTGTGGGCAAATGATTTGAATACAGTGTCAGGAGTACAAAAGAAAGAAGAGACTAATGCTGCTAAAGATAACTACAGAGGTTGGGCACATGATCATAAGATTGCAGATTGGGCAGATGATTGTGATGATACATTTTATTACGAGTGGTGTTCATGGTTGGTGGAAACGTTAGAGCCCATCGTAGCTTCAGCTGAAACCCCCAAGTATATCAGCGTTCCAGCTAAGACGGTTCTATTCTTTGTCAAACTCTGTGTCGGGAAACATAAGAAAGAAACCAAACAAATTGTCTTAGATCAATTAGTAGGCTTGGAGGCTCCTAGAGCTGAAATGAAAGAGGTAGTCTGTCTTTCGTATACTTTATGACTGATATATCATCATCTGGTTCATCTGATACTTATGACTATACATGTATTTTGGGTAGATTTCGCAGCGTTTACAAGAAAGCTATGAGTCACATGTGCTGACACCAACTGGTGTGCTCCTATGGGGTCCTTCTGGGACTGGAAAACAACTTTGGCCCATGCTTTAGCCCGAGAGGCAAGCATCCTTTCTTCCTGTAGCCGGAGAAGATTTACTAAGTGATGAAAAGGATTTGGGAAGCTAAATAGCATTTTCAATGAGGCCAGAAAGAGTGCACGTTCCATCATCTTCATCGATGGTGTGGAAGCGGTCAAAGCAGTAAAGAAGGTAAAACAACATACTTAAAAATCAGAGGTGAAGCAAGATTACATAAAATTGTTTATCATTTTGTTTTTTTATAGCTTGTTGAGCAGATGGATAGATGCGTATCCGATGGAGCAGTCGTGCTCGTTGTAGCCACAGCTGAGAAACTTCATCTTGTGGATGAAAAGTTGAGTGATTGCATGCCTACAATGATTGAACTTAAGAAGCCTAATCTGCAGACCAGGCAAGATATGGCAAATGCGATAATTCAAAAACAAGAAACTGAAGTCCCAGAAGGAGAAAAAGAAACAGTTGTGAAATATATAGCTTCTGAGATGGACGGGTTTGTGTGGAAGGATATATCATTGGTATGCTTTGAGTCGAAGATGCGAGCAATGCGTAGAGGTTTGATCTTAAACAGAAAAAGAGCTGTTTTCAAATAAAATGAATGATTACTTGAAATAATTTTTCTTTTAAACATCGTAGGTGCTGGTGTCCCCATGACTTTGGAGGACGTGCGTGAATACATAAAAGTCTTCAAGCGAAACAGAAGTCTGAGAGAAGAGAAGGCGAGAGAAGCAAAAGAGGACGATGAAAAAAGTAAAAGAGCTAAAGCATTGGAGGTTGTCCGGGAGTATTTGAATGACATGGTGTAAACTGCTGTTAAGAATCAGAATTAGTGAAATTACACTTATATAAGAGAAACTTGTGTAAATAAAAGAAGCATACCTGCAATTTGATACATGCATTAGTAATATGGATTTAAAAGCATCAGACGACGGGTACCTGTTATGAGATTACTTGTTGGTATCTTGTTTTATGTTATACCAACTCTTAGCTTTTGCTTTCATTGATTTGACATTTATCCAAACAGGATATATGATTCGATAGTTTGCACCAAGGAAGGGCTTAGACATGGATGCTAACATAAATGATATAAAACAATTAGTATGTCATATATCCGTGTATGTATCGTATGAAACATTTCCTAGATATATTCCATTGTTTATCAGCCCTAGGCCCATATCTTTGCAGCCGTTTCATTTATGTTTTCAGCAATGATTCCTGCATTTAGCTTCTTCTGTGTCAGGGTAACGTGGCTCGATTCTTAACCCATGATGCGTGTTAGTTTATTGGTCCTCTCATAAAAGTTGATTAACCATATGTATTATCAGAAAATACATATGCATTCCAACTTGTATAAGTTACCCATGGTCTGATATATCTGAACTATTGTTTGTTCCTCTTTTCTCATAGCTGGCTAATCATCTAGGCCTTCTGATCTTTAAAATTTGAAAATTTATTTATTGTTTGCTTGTGGATTATCGAATTGTTGTCTCTTTTATAGCGCAAGCCATTAAGATGTAGAGGTAACAACTTGTCATCGTGTTATAGCGCAAATCAATGCAATGGCGTGCATTATAGGCTTATAGCACAAGGCCAATGGCACGGCACCCGCTGTAGTGGCACACGCCAAAGGCGATGGCGCAACCCCTTCCTCATGACCATACCGCGTGCTCATACTACCTTACTCGGGAGTACTAATGGTGCAAGGAAAGAAGATTTGAAACAAGTTCGAGACCAACGGTGTAATTTATCCTTTTCAAAAAGTTAACAAAAGTACTTTAGCAACTCTTTAACATGTTTTAAACATAAAAATCAACAAGAGTAAATTGCAAAAATCGTCTTTGTAGCTTGTTCAATTCGCAGAAGCAATCCTCATAACTTTGAAAGTGCAAGTGTCATTCTTCTAGAAAACTTTCCGTCATTTTTCATAGTAAAATTGACTGAAATACCTCTACTCATCTCGGTAAAATGTTGAATCACTTTGGCCGGACTAAAAGTAAACTAGTGTTGTAGCCCGGGACTAAAAGTAAATTGCATTAATATAAACATAAAACTTTAATAAAAAGTAGGGGTGTTCGCGGGGCGGTTCGGTTCGGTTCGGTTAGTTGGACGATTTAAACTATCCATCGCGGGGCGGGTAATTAATTTTACTACCCGAAACCGAATCGTACTAGGCGGGTAACCGGACAAGCGGGTACCCAAAATGAGCGGTTACCCACGGTTCGGGTCACGATTAACCATTTTAAACGATTATTCGAGTTTAACCGTATAAACAATAACATGTTTTAGAATATAAAATGTCATTTTGTTAAAATTAGATGACATTTAATAGATAATAGTCACACAAAGGTTATCCCATTAGAATAAGTGCATTCAAATATCCATACATAATCATTTAACAAATAATAGTTATTTGACGTCTATAGATTACGATCACATTTATCAACTTTCACACATAAATGTTTAGAAATTTTTACATTATGAGCAAAAAAGGCGTTATCCAATAAAATAGTGCAGTAATATAATTAATACTTGTACGATTTTTTGAATATTTAGTTAAAAAAACCTTCATGTATTAAGCACAGTTCGGTTCGGTTAACCGCGGATATCAAAAAATAAAAACCGAAACCGAACCGTGATAAGCGGGTTTTTTCGGTTTTGGTTTTTTTCGGTTTCGGTTTCTTCGGTTTCGGGTTTTTTCGGTTTCGGATTGAGCGGTTCGGCTCGGTTCGTCGGTTTCTCGGATTTTTTGAACACCCCTAATAAAAAGAGTTTACAAGATACAAATAACACTAACCATAAACAATGTAGTCAACAAAAATATTTATATAACAAATTGAATTATAGCGAGTGTTTATAGAACATTAATGGAAATTAAGTCATTACAAAGGGAAAAGATAACATCGCCGATTTAAAAAAAGTTTTGGCCGTACAATAGCAACGTATTTTTTCAAATGTACCGATCTAGTACGCGTATTATTTTTGTCCCACTTAATGTAACGTAATTTCATTTTTGTTCCAATCTACCCCACCAAACTTGTTTAACCGCACCAAATTTTTAATGAGTTAATTACTTAAATCGTCCCTATGGTTTATCGGTTGTAACGAAAATCGTCCCTAGACCGTTTTCTCACATTTTCACACGCCGCTCATTTTGCCCATTTTCGCATGTTTTTGTCCGTTTTGCACGTTTTTGTCCGTTTTACACGCCGTCCGTTTTACATGTTTTGCACGCTGCGCATTATCACACGTTTTCATCCGTGTTTGCATGTTTTGCACGCTTTTGTTCGTTTCGCCCATTTTCCCACGTTTTAGTCTGTTTTACCACGATTTTGAACTTTTTTGCATGTTTTCGTCCGTTTTTTACCGTCTTCGTCCGTTTTTGCACATTTTCACACGTTTTTGCATGATTTCATCTGTTCTTACACATTTTGTTCGTTTTTACGCATTTTCATTCGTTTTTACATGTTTTCGCCTGTTTTTGTACGTTTTTGTCCGTTTTTGCACGTTTTCGTCTGTTTTTACACAATTTTGCACGCTTTTGTCCGTTTTTGCATGTTTTTACACATTTTTGCCCCTCTTTGCACGTTTTCGGCTATTTTGCGTTTCGTCAATTTTACACGTTTTTAACGCCGCGTTTTCACCATTTTTGCACGCTCGTCCGTTTTGCATGTTTTGTCCGTTTTGCATGTTATCGTCCATTTTGCCCGTTTTCATCCATTTTTGCACATTTGCGCACGTTTTTGCACAAACGTACAAACATGCAAAAACGTGTAAAAACATGCAAAAACAGAAAAATGTGCAAAAGAGGTGAAAACATGTAAAAACGTGCGAAAACGTTCAAAAACATATGAAAACGTGCGAAAACATGCAAAAATAGACGAAAACGGATGAAAACGTGCAAAAACGAATGAAAATGCGTAAAAAACGTGTAAGAACGAATGAAAACATGCAAAAACATGTAAAAATGTTTTAAAAAAAGACAAAAACGAACGAAGACATGCAAAAACGGGCAAAAACATTAAAAAAAAAACGAGCGAAAACAGACGAAACATGCAAAAACGGATGAAAACGTGCCAAAATGTGTAAAAACGGACGAAAACGTGAAAACGGACAAAATGTGCAAACAGACGACAACATGTAAAACGAATGAAAATGCGTAAAACGAACAAAACCGTAAGAACGGATGAAAACATGCAAAAACGTGTGAAAATGTTCAAAAACAAACGAAAACAGGCAAAAACGGACAAAAAACATGTAAAAACGGATGAAAACGTCCAAAAACGTTAAAAGACGTGCGAAAACAAACGAAAACGTGAAAAAACGTGCAAAAACGGACGAAAACATGATTGTGAGATAGTTAGTTGTCGTTCTAAATTTTAAAAAAAAATGAAAAGAAAAGAAAAGAAAAGAAACAAAAAAAAGGACATTTATTGCAATATGAAACCACCATGGACATTTGATGCAACTTGGGACAAACTAGCAGGACAATCCATGCAATTTAATTAAGTATTAAATATGCCACGCAGGCATTTTTTGGGTTTTCAAACTTTTAACCGGTAACCGGAAAGTTTGTGGTAGAATGGAACAAATAATGAAAGTACGTTACATTAAGTGAGACAAAAAAAAGCACGCGTACTAGATTGGTACATTTAAAAAATGCGTTGTTATTGTACGATCAAAACCCTTAGAAAAAAAAAAAAAATAAAAATCCAAAAAGGACCGGTCACGCCATCGCATATCACCGTTTGTCTTTAAAATGTTCAAAAGTCCAAAAGAGATCAAAGGTGATTGTATTATTGGTCAACACAATCATATTTTGACACGTGTCACCCTAACTATATTTTTGTCTTTGTAGTTTCTTGGGTGTTTCACTTTCTGTTCAATTTTTAAAAGTTTTTGGTTTGTCGTTTCATTGTATTTAAACTTAACTACATTTACCTTGTCTTTTCACATGTTTTATTAAAATATAAAATGTCCACACCCACGTATATACTTTTTATTTTTTGGGCTGGTTCTCCGTTTGCCACAAAAGTATAAATTTCCATTTGCCCCAAAAGTATAACTTTACTTACTCCATGTTCCTTATTTTTTATATTTCTCAAAATGCCCCAAGGCAACTTTCGCCTCAGGTGGGTTTGGACGACTCTATTCGAATAATGACACGTGTCCCTACTTTTGACACGAGTACTTGTCAAGTACGTGTGTGTAACGTACTAGTCTATCCAATTTCTTGGCGTCTGGGGTCCACTGTACCCGAGGCGACGTGTTTTTTTTATTCTGTGAAAAGGATCAAACTTCATAAATACCCTCTTATGTTTAAAAGTAAGGTCATTGTGGTTTGTGGGGTATCACGAATTCGGTTCTTCTTATTATTTTTATTTAACTATTAATACGTTAGCAAGGTCTGTTTTTGTCTCTTTTTATATGTTTTCATCTGTTTTTCTTACTTTTTTATCAGTTTGTATTTGTTTTCATTTGTTTTTATACGTTTTCGTCCTTTATAATACCTTTTCAATCATTTTTATACATTTTCGTCCGTTTTTCTTACGCTTTCATACATTTTTATCCGTTTTTATCCGTTTTCATTTTATCTGTCTTTATCCGTTTTTATACGTTTTCGTCCTTTTTATACGTTTTCAACCGTTTTTATACGCATTCGTCCATTTTTCATCCATTTTGTATACGTTTTCATCTGTTTTTATACGTTTTCGTCCGCTTTTATACGTTTTCATCCGTTTTTATACGTTTTAGTCCGTTTTTATACGTTATTTACGTTTCTACCCGTTTTTACACGTTTTTGTCTGTATTTATACTTTTTCATCAATTTTATACGTTTTCGTTCGTTTTTCTTATGTTCAGACGCTTTTATACGCTTTTTTATCTATTTTCTTTTGCTTTATCTGTTTTTATACGTTTTCGTCCATCTTTATACGTTTTTGTCTGTTTTTATACGTTTTTGTCTTTTTTTATACGTTTTCATCCGTTTTTATATGTTTTCATCCGTCTTTATACATTTTTGTCCGTTTTTATACATTTTCATCAATTTTTATATGCTTTCGTCCGTTTTTATCTGTTTTTATACGTTTTCAGCTGTTGTCTTACGTTTCATCTGTTTTTATACGTCTTTGTCCGTATTTATACGTTTTCATCCGTTTTTATACACTTTCGTCCATTTTTCTTATGTTTTCATACGTTTTTATCGTTTTATTCGTCTTTGGCCGTTTTCATCCATTTTATATGTTTTATCCGTTTTCAACCATTTATATATGTTTCGTCTGTTTTTAAACGTTTTTAACTGTTTTTATATATATATTGTTACCAAAGCTCTAAGTATATATAAGATGAAGCTCTAAGTATATATAAGATGAAGTGTATTGTTATCTATTGGGAGATGATTAATTACGTGTATTGTTACCAAAGCTCTAAGTATATATAAGATGAAGCGTAGCTAAAAAGTGCAATGCGTAAGGATATATAAGCAAAGGTAATATGTATATAAACTCTAAATCATGTGAAATACTGTCGTGTTAATTCGACATCAATTACAAAGACTATAGGGATCCCCCTATAAGAGGGGGGGGTTTGCTACAATAACACGCATCGAGAAGTTGTACTATGTGTATCTCGGGTTTCTATAATAAGGATTAAATTCAAAAGATTTTCCTCACCTATAATGTTCTCGATACTTCAATTGCTAAGTCTAGACGTTATCAGTTTTTATAGATTGAAAAGTTACATGTATAATTCATGAGTGATTAGATTTAAAGGGTTTCGAAAAGATTATAAAGTAAAGTGCTTTAAATAAATGGTCAAACAAAATTAAAAGTAAGTATGCTGTTAAAAAAAGTTATATGGTTAGGATAAAGATCAAATAAAAAGACAAATATTCGTAAAAAAATAAAAATATTTTTTTTTCAAAAAGTTCTTGAAAAATTCCCAAAATATTCTACAAGATCGGGTATGATGGTGCATGAAAAAGTTGTGAAAAACTTTTTTATAAAAGTGGATATTTTTTCCGAAAAAAATTATGAAAAAACACGATTGCGCATTAAATCGTCTTTTTGTGCATCAAAAATTGGTTTTTGCACCCAACTTCTATTGACTTTTTCATCAAAATAACATTGCGCATCTAACTAAAACAAGTTGAAAATTTTGTGCATCAAAAGTTTTTGCGCATCAAAATTGTTTTTGTGCATTAAAAAAAACGTATCAAAACTCAAAATTATAAAAATGTTTTTACAAAAGTTATATGCACCCACATAACCGATCTTGTAGAATGTTTTTGGAATTTTTGGAGAATTTTTTAAAAAAAAATATTTTTATATTTTTACGGATATTTGTCTTTTTATTTTAACTTTACCCTATATGGTTAAATCATAAATTGACCAAAGCAACTAAACCATTATTTACCATATTATTCTCATCATATTTTTCCCATTACATTCATCATCTATTTGAACTCTTTAACTTGAATGCGGAAACTCTTATAACCCTTATTAAGAGTGCGTTTGGTATGCCGCCATGAATTACAATAGGTATGAGTTTAATAGTAGTGGTGGACCCTTCAGTACATAATATCCCTACCTTGCCTTTGTGAGATATATGAAGTATGAAATATATCTATCATTCATTCTCATATTTGAAAATTTTGCATCTTAAACAATCACATGATTGAAATAAAATTCATTCCCTCATTCACATTCCGGGATATCAAACGCACCCTAAGTAATCATTTAGCTAAAAAATAATGGCTAAAGGGCAGGTTCTGGTAGCGGCGGATCGAACATTATGATACATCACAAACTTTCACTGATAATATTGCTTTTTTTTTCTTAATGTTTTCTATTTTGGTGGATGAATGTTTATAATTGTGTTTATTATTCATGTTCAAATTGTAATCTAATTATCTGGAGACAGAGGTCAAGGGTCCGATCCACCCCTTGCAAGACCGGAGGTCCTTTTCTACCTTTGGTAGAACCGGAAGTAGCCTCTCTACCTTAGGTAGGGGTAAGGCTGTCTACGTCTCAACCTCCCCCATACACCGTGGAAGACGGTATTGGGATCCATAACCCGTGGAAGACGGTATTGAGAATTACTTCTTTTTTTATAATATTTTGTCATTATAATCTCAATTGACTACTACAGTTTAAAACATTGTCATCCGAAAAACACTCATACAAACATATGGACACTACCAAATTTTGTTAAAAACTATACACTAGCTCATTGCAACCATACCATCAGAAAAACAATTCTTCAAAAATAATTCTCTAACGCCATACTCTGTTCCCGAGTTTTAAGATGAAAGAAAAGAAGAGAAGAGACAAAATTGGATAGAAAAGTAGAGGAGAGTAATGTAATTTATTTTTTTAAGTCGTGTTCCCGAGTTAGAGAAAATAAGAAAAAATGAATGATTTTACAATTTAACCCTTTGTTAGATACGAAATTTATGTTTTATTTTAGGGCATTTAAGTCATTGTTTAATTGAAAAGTTTCCATATATATTTTCCTCCCAAATCATCCCATTTTGGGAAGAAAGTTTTGAGAGAAATATTACCAAATTTTCTATCCTCTTCTTCTCTCTTCTCTCTTAAAAAAACTTGGGAACACAACGTTTTCATCCCACTTCTTTTCTCTTCTTTCAAAATTAAAACTCGAAAACGCAGTGTAAAAGAGTTTGTCTGAAGAATATCATTCGCCAAGAAAACTTCCAAAAGCACGGTTTTTGCAAATTTACTCAATCAACAATGACGAAAAGATAAAATATTAAAGGACCAAAACTAGAAAGTGTAAATACCATAGGTACCATGAACGTAACACAATCCAGTTAACAATTTTTAATACACAAAAACGATGGTCAAAACTGAGAATACAGACGACTGCAACAGGGACGGACCCAGGATTTTGAAATGGGTGTTGCACAAATTTTTTCGAAAGGGTTCTTGCATAACTTGTTTCTATCATAAGCTAGTACTAAAATTTGCACCATGAAGTATTTTAGTTAAACTCAAGTTTCACTATAAAGAAATAAAGTAGCAAAAAATATTATTGGGGGTTGCACGTATTGAAAAAGGACACTTTTTGAGACAAATTACACTTCGTGACTCAAAATTGAATGTGGCCCGTGCCACACCCGGCTCCCAAGTGGGTCCGTCCATGACTGCAATTAAACAAATAAGGGTTTCGGGAATAAATAAAATGGATGTTGGCCGTTGTATGCCAATAAAGCCTTCAGTTTCAATTCAAAATATCAACTTGTTACACCGTTCCTCTAATAGGACTAATTTTAAGGTACCTGTTTTTTGTGTTTTTTTTAAGGTTTGTTATTCTGAAAGTACATTTTTAAGAGTTAAAAACATGCACTCGTACATTTAGTTAGTTGTGAGAAGTTAAATGTAGACGGTGAGTAGTTAATCTAAAAGTACAAACGATTTATGCGCATCAGAATTTCTTAAACGTAGCCCTAAGGGCTATGTTAAGCATTTTTCACTACAAGAAGAAAGGCATTAGCTGACACACAACAGGATATGTACAAAAAAGTGTCAGGAAAGATAAATTAGCTTCTCCTTCACATATCATAAGTGACAGCAGAAGTTCCAACGGTAAAGATCTATGCTGACACAACTTCCTGACACATAATGTGCCTATAAGTGACAGCAGAAGTTCAAATCTTTGTCTACACAAGGGTTGTGTCAGTATATACACAAACATACTTTTACATAGCATAGCAGAATTCAAAACTTCCAATACCATAATATCATACAGAGATTTGAACTTCCAGTACCAGAAATTAGAACTTCCAATACCAAAATATCATACAAAATCAGTACTTTAAAAGGCTGATTATCCAGAATCATTATACATAATCAGAAGTTTAGAAGGTTGATTATCCAGAAATCATAATCTAACATTACATGTACTTAATACCAAATTTTGTTCTGTAGTACAAGTAAAATGAGATAGTCAATCCAACTTAAGAAGGCTGGTTTGCTCCGAATACTCTGTCTATCATTTTTCGTCATCATTTCCTGTAGTCAAACCAACAAAGGATCAAAGATGTAACCAAATGGGACTTAACTGCTATCAAATGGGGTACTGATTACTTCCTCAAAGCTTATACACAACCCAATGTTCTTTGGGGACAGATATAATGAAATATTGCACTTCAAAAGAATAGCAACAGAATCTATAACCATTTTCTACGGTGGACTTGGTGGTGGACCAGACAAGAATGATAATTATGACGATTTAATCTTAATATTAACCAACTTTAGTGAGTTATTTTCAGTTGCATACTCCAAAAGAAGATTATTCATTGACCTATTAATAAATAAGCACAACCTAAATGGTACAAAAAGGGTATCATTGTTGATAAATTATGTATAATCGAAATTCATACTATTGATATGGCCAACTTCACTGATAAGACAGAAGGATCATGCTATAGTGGACCAACCTGACTATCGTCAATCAATCGAAAACAGTTCTATCCAAAGATAGTAATCACTCGTACACTCACCAAGTTCCTCTTTCATATTTAAGACACACCAAAGCTTAGCAATACTAACATATAAATTGCAGTACATCTTAATATTATAAAAAATGCTAGATATCAAATAATTTACACTTGTTAACTACAAAAACTGTATTAACAGTAAAATTAGCTATTAAACATATAGGTTTCACTTTTTAGCAACCCAACTCTATTACTAACCAAAAAAACAGTTATTTTTAACAACACACCGTTAAATGCTAATAGCTTCTAACTTTAACAACACCCATCTAACTGTTTAAAGTTTCTATTTTTAGCAACACCTATTAACTGTAAAAAATCGTTTCTATCTTTAGCAACACTAACTCACCAATTTAATTGTTACTCATAAAGTTTCAGTATATACCAACACCAACTTATAACGTGTTTGGATTAGCTTATTTTCTGGGCTTTTGGGCTGATTCATAAATGTAAAATCTCATTTTTTCGGTTTATGCCATATGAACCTATATCTATCTATAAACAGGTATATACAGAGTATGAGGGAAAATAAAATCAAACCAGAGCTAAACAGACCTAATTAGGGGTAAAGTGAACCTAAGCGTGGCTAATCGGCCTAAAATGGACCAAGGGAGACATAAGTTAGCTATTAGACCTAAATGGATCTATAAGGACATCAGCAAATCTCCATAAGTGGACCCAAAACACACACACTTAGTCACTTAGTATATCATTACCACCAACAACTCTCAATCCAGTATCAAGAATCACAACCAACAACAGCCTTTCTTACTTCACTGATATCAGCAAATCCCCAATATAAATATGATCGCTGAACTCTAGTAGCACCATCTAGGCATATGCAATAGATCTTGGCTTGTATATATTCGAAAAGTAGAACAAAAATGCAATATATTTGAATGTTTTTCCAAATGCATACCTGTAAATTGAATAACATTGACGACTTGCACCAGATGTTCGATTCTTTGGATGAGGAATCGTACCAGATCTAGGATTCTTTGGATGAGGGCTTGTGGCAGTTGCTCTTGAATTCTTTGTATGAGGACTTGTAGCAGTTGATCTTGAATTCTTTGGATGATGAGTTGCACCAGCAGATCTTGCATTTTGTGGATTTTGTTGTGCGAGACTGTTATCACGAACACTGCATGCATCATCATCCTAATAAAAGATAAGAAAAAAGTTATTATGATAAAAGAAAAACACATTTTTACACGTTCACGTACAGTTTAAAAAACTTACACTTTTGCTTACACTTTTCAATATGTGTGAATAAAACTTAAACTATGCTCACACTTTCTTTAAAAGTGTAAGGATATGTGGAGTTTTGCTCACACTTATTACATGTGTCATTATTAAAAGTGTCACTAAAATACCTTTTTCTTGTAGTGTTTCCTTGAATGTAATGTTTATGTCTAATTGCAGATTGGTTCATTGATGGTTCAACAATCAGGACCAACTTTTCCGATATATCAAGTTGCCAGCAGCAGACTAGTTCCTATATTGGGCACCAGTAAGGTATTAGTCTTTACTATTATTAAGCTTATTTGAGTTGCTTATTTGTCAGGTTTATTTTATTTGGGAAAAGCTCATAAGCCCACTTATTCTGGCGTATTACCTTTTTAGAGTTGAGCTTATATATGGACTTACTCACTTACATGAGCCATAATATAAAGTTATAAACTCATAAGCTGAAAAAAGTGAGTTCAAGGTTGAAAAATATGCTAATCCAAACTAACTTTTGTATGTATCACTCATACTAATAAATCACTTCCTCACAATTAGTTTATACTAACTTTAAAAAATTGATTTTATTTGCTCGAGTTTCACACTTATTATCTAATGTAAATATGAGGCTTCGTTATAAACATTACAACATTCATGTTGGTTCTAAACTCGGAATTTGAATATATCTTTCTAAATCAGAATTTTAATGTTCGAGCATAACCGATTGTGATGCTCTCTTGTGGATGGTTTTGTAGCAGAATGCTACAATTGCGAGCTTTCATTGTTGCTGCACTAAAGAGGAGAATCATGCAGATACTATAAATGGTATGCATCACTTCTATTTCTTTTCACTCTTTGCTAAAGTACATTGATTGCCTATCCTTTTAGTGAAATAATTAAATTTCATTGTAACTAACTCTGTTTTGCAACATAATATTGGTTTTTTTTTTGCTCCAAATATAGGCAGTGATACAGGAGTATGGAAACAGTATGATCTCAAGCTGCAGACTCGGTTTATTTGGATGCCTTTCTTGGGAGCAATAAAGGGTGTCTTTTCTGCTATTTCAAAACTTATCCCCACGTGGATCTTGGTTTCTTTTATATTATATGTGGAGAAACTTAAACTTCGCTACGGATCAAGAAAGAAGGAACCAAGAAACATTACATTTGATGCTCTAGCGGGTGTCGATGCTACCATATGTGAATTTCGACATGTAAATTTCCTCTATCAATATTCTTGTGTATGATAATATCATGTTGTGACTTTTTTTTAAGTCCGCTATTATAATTAAAGAATTCAAGAATGAAACTTTTGATAGATTAGTGGGTGTTGATGACGTCATACTTGAATTAAAGGATGTAATTAGTTTGTTTGACCTTGGTTATATCGTCTTATAAATTTGATGATTAACTTTGTAGATTATATCTATACTGCATGGAAAGAGTGAATCCAAGAAGTTTAGATCAAAGTTACCAAACGGGGTTTTGCTTTATGGTCCCGGAAGAACGGGAAAAACTGCACTGGTTCATGCTATGGCCCGGGAAGCTAGAGTACCATTTTTCCCCATTTATGCCGATGATATTGTTAGTGGAGATGTTAGACTTAAAACCTTTTAATGAGGCACGAAGATGTTCACCATCTATCATCTACATCAAACATGTAGAGGACATTGCACAACAAGGAAATGGTAAATCTGACCCAACTTTATTCCAGGTAGCGACATAATATGCATTTAGAATCAAAACAAGTAATTTAGAATTTTGATAAAACAATTTGAGCGGATAGGAAGATTCCATATTGTTTTCCTCCTAAACGATACATTAAAACATTCAAGCACAAAATCTATCGTATAACGATGTGCAATTATTTTTCATTTTATTTTTGGTGATGTTCTAGCTTCACACCGAGATGGAGAAGTGCAATGAGGATGGTAAAATGGTGATGGTTATAGCTGCTACTAGTAGTCCTATGACACTTGATCCAGCTTTCATGAGTTCTGGCTGGTTCCAAAAGATGTTTAATGTGGCTAAACCAGACGAAGATTCTAGGCGAAAAATGGTCCATTTTCATTTGAAAGATTACATCATGAAGGAAGACACAGAAGCCATTTGCAATCTTATTGCTTCAAAAACCTCGGACTTAGTTTGGGCTAAAATTGAAAATGTAGTTGCTGATTCTAGAGTAGCTGCTATTATGAGAGGTTTGTTATAATTTTAACAAAACTAACATTCTTTTACATATTGATTAATACGTCCTAATAATATTGTCTCTAATATATATTGTTCTAGGAAGGGATCATGTCACAATGGATGATGTTCTTCATGCTATTCGAAGGCTCGATCACTATATCAGCTTGATGAACAAAATACGGTTACACAAGAACTCATGTATGTTAGTCTTAGTTGGATCACAAATTAGCCTTAGACTTCCGTATGACTCATTCTACCATCTCATCTGCATATATAATTTATATGCATGGAATGAAACGTCTTCTATCTTCTCGTTAGTGAGGCCATACGATATTATTAATGTCATAAACAGTAAAAAAAAAATCACATGTCTAGAATAGTAGTGGTATTTTTGCATCTGTATATGATAATATCTTTCTGGGAGTGAACTGTTCCAAAAATGGCGACGTCCGGAGTAGTTTGAATCGAGGCCAACACTACTAGAAGAAATTGAAGGCTCACCATACTTCCATGATATATGCTACCGGTTGGCTCGCAGCAATTAACGATAATAAAGTTGCACGTATCAATGCTAGCAAAGTGTTCTCTCAATGTTTTTGGTGCAAAAGGTGAACTTTGTATTAGTAAACAAGGAAAAATTACAATATCAAGAAAAGGAGTAGACATGCCTATTCCTTTCTATACTACCAGCTGAAATACAAATGAAACAAACAGAGATATCTGACAATACAACAAACTATCTCGAACACAACAGGAAATATTTCAGACAAAACTATCTATCAGAAGTTTGACACTTAACCCAAACAGCGTGACAGACATCAAATGCTCATATGCTTATATTCACCATTATGCACCAATACCATATCCTCTTGATTACATTTCCAAGCTTAATTCACCCCAAACGGCCAAACCATTCAACCCACATCCACAATAGAGTGAGGTGAAATTGAGAAGGCATCATCAAGAAGGATATAGCCCCCATTCACACTAAAAGAGGGGATATACCTATCAGACTATCATAGCTACATTTCCCATCCATTAGGCTCTAGAACCAAACAACAACTTACATCCTCACTGATAGGGAACACTCACCCTCAAATAGATCCATTCTTACCTCCTTTGATAGGGTGGACCAAGAAGGTCCATCTTTCATACACTCTCTATTCCACAGTTTCCACCTACAGTGGCGGAACTTGACCATTTATTTTGAGGGGCCGAATAAAAGATTTTTTTTGCAACCTCAACTAAATTACCCCTAAAACTTATAATATTTACACTAGGTGCCGAAATTTTGGGGGAACGGGACCCTCCCCTGCCCTTAAAGAGTTCCGCCCCTGTCCCCCCATCAAACACTGTCCACCCATGCCATAAACCCTTCACAATGGAAAGCCCTACTTTGTGGTACATTTTATCTGAATTATAACTCCTATTGAACCAAACATAGATACCCGTTTCCTCCCAAGGCCAAACAAGTAGAGCTATGAAGATCAAATAGGTACAGTCACACCAGAATAAACTCCAAGATACAAGGTACTTATCCATTGTTATGGCATGCAATTTTTTTTTTTTTTTAAATCTTTGATAACCAGAAGACTAAAGTTGAAACAGTTTATATTCAGTTGAACCCATATCCAAACACCCCTTCAGTAACAGGAAGCTTAGATAACTACTTCTCTTTGATGTCCAACTTAACATTCCATATTAACGCAGCTTTCCTTACAGCAGGAGGCTGTCTCACTTGAAGTCCCATGATTCTAGCTTTCACATTATGACATATAATTTTGCACACAGTCTGCACATCTCTATTTTCATCTTTGAAAATTCTAAAGTTTCTCTCTTGCCACAGGAAATAAAATGTAGCTCCTAGACATAGCCTTCTAATGACACTCCAAATACTATTAGAGCAAGGCATATTAGAAATTTTAGCAATTATACTGTTCCATTACCTTTCTTGGATATGACAATCCATCATGCCTTGAATGCTCCTCCAAACTTCTTGTTAATAAGTACATTGAAAAAATAGATGATCATGAGATTCTGCATTTTTTTACATACTATTAGATCATAACTCCCCTATTTCTGGATTCTGTCTTGAGTCAAGAGTTTTCCATGTACAGCCATCCATAATATGAAAGAGTGCTTAGGAATGAACTGAGAGAACCAAACCAAAGGTGCCCATTGAACCTCTTCAGTATCAATCCTCAACTCATTATAGACATCCTTCACACAAAACAACTTATCACAACCATTACTATCTACCCACTTCAGCTGATCATGTCTATTAGTTGTTATTGTAGGGGCATCAATATTGTGTAGAAAGGGAAATACCTCACGCCATGCAATAGGCCTTATCCATGATCCATTGTCAAGCATATCAGCAACATTAAGAGCTCTATCCAAATTAGCAGCATATAATCTTCGGTGAGTTTATAAGCGGGCCCAGTCCACTCCAAGTTGGGGTTGGAGGAATTCAATTGTCATACCACATAGAGGCCAGTCTTCCATTACCAATCTCATACTTGAAATGGCTTTGAACAAGGTCTCTGACATCTAATAAATTCCTCCAACCCCAACTATCTGTCACATCTTTATTAATCACCCAAAATCTCACATCTTTTAGTTTCATAATACTTACCCATTTTACCCATAAAGTGTCCTTCTTTGCGGCAATATTCCAGATATGCTTAACCATAAGAGCTTGATTCCAGATGGCTAAATCTTTGAGCCCACGACCACTTTGAATTTTTGTTTTACAAATAGCCTTCCAGGATACCTTAGCCTTTCATTTAGACACCTCAGATTGACTCCATAGAAATCCTTTAGCACTTTATTAATGCCTTTGGTTACCTCTTTTGGAAGTAGAAAAATAGTACATTAGTATACTTGTATAGATTCTAACACGGATGCAATCAATTGCAGCGTTCCATCATATTTTAAACACGTATTCTGTAGCAATTCGTACTTTTCAGGTTATTATATTAACCCTTAGGGTGTGAGTTCTAAATGAGTATTTTTTTTGGTAATAGTATGCAATAATGACTAATGAGGCAAATAGTCTCGTTACAATGCGCGGGGTAAACCCACCCGTTAAGACATGTATATCTTAATCTATTTAATTTTGAAATATTTTAAGTACCCGAATTGTGTTTCACACTTGCACGAAGACATAAAGTTATAATTTCACCTAACTTTTAAAACAAACTAAAGTAAAACATATGTTGGATGTAATGCTTGTAAACTTGAATAAGAAATTGGTCATTGTTCCATGTGAAAAGTCAACCAACCAAATTATGTGCTTATCGTGAAGTTTCATCTTAATTCATTATTTGATTCTAACATTAATGCTTATAATTACTTGTAAGTTACATAAGTTCTTTTTCTATTTTACTGAAATATAGCAAAGACACAACATAAGGATCGGTGAACATTTGACTCATGACACATAATACGTAATCCATATGATTAATTTGCAATTACACTCTATAATGATTTTACATAACCAAGAATCAAGAATCAAAAATAAAAATTAAATATTTAATGATATGCTAAGGGTGTATCATCTTATGGATTTTATTAAACTTATAGTTTAAGTAACACTATACATGTTTTTTCTTTAGAGTCTAGAACCACAAATGAATGGTGGACTTTTGTATAAAACAATTATTAGAATCTTTAAAAGCTTTCAATAAACATATGAAACAACAAGGATTACTCATTGACCATAAAAATACCAAGCTTCTAATGACACACTAAACGTGAAACATCTCACGCATTGCATTGACATATATATTAAGCAACATGTGACATTACGTGTTTTCCTTAAGAAAAATCTAAGGACCACACATGAGAATTTAGACGTCTGTATAAAACGATCATTAGAATCTTTGAATGCTTTAAATAAATTACTTATTCAATAACCTTTTTACTATTTATGTGAAAACTTTAAGATAAAATAATATACGACAACAACTAGATGTGTTTCACATTACTAAATTACTTAAACTAATCATAGACACGTGTATGAAACGATTATTAGAATATTTGAGTACCTTCGACGAAAAAATAAAAAAAGAAAAAAACTACCTTTTCCATTATTCATGTTTTAAAGAACCAACTTAAAGATAATGTAAAAAGTTATACAGATATGTATGACATGAACGTTTATGAGAAAGTAGCAAAATAAGCTACTACCTCCGTCCCATAATAATTGTTCACTTTGACTTTTTTAAGTATTTTTTATTCAACTTTGACCAATAATATTTTTATTTGTGTTATATAATATTTGATCAACTTATACAAAAGTAAAGCTTTTGTTAAAGATTATTAAAGCTTTTGTTATATAATACTTTTAATTTCTAAAAATCGAATGCTACTTGATCAACTTATACAAAAGTAAGCTTCATCTACAACAATATCGTTAGTTTCAATTATTTTACCAAATATAATCAAAATCGACCGATTACAATTTATCACAACCATTAAAAAACTTAATCACAAACATGTTAAAACAATGTCAACATAAAGCCATAATAAACTCTAGAAATGAATGAACAAACCCATAATTACAAACACAATTAATAAAAAACCACACCAATTATTACCTCACTTTCTAATTTTTCTAATTATTACCTTCCGCGCGCATCAATAACTTTCTAATTTTTCTAATCAATAAATAAAGTGAGAAGAAAAATAAATACTTCAATTTTTTTTCCAAATCTCAGACTTCTATGTAAAGTAAACAAAGATTGCGAATTAGATCGAAATTAATCGTTAGGAATTAGAAAATTCCAGTATTGAAGAGTCGGTCACCCCAACTATTATCTAGCATAAGTTAGCTCGTAGACTTATCGTTAGTTACATATTTATGTAGTTATTTAGTTAGTCAGTAGCGTAAAATAGTTTAGTGCAACACCGTGGAGGAAGGACGGGTCTTTATCCACTGTATCCCTGATCCACAGGCCGTCGGGAGGTCGTTTAGTTTGTAACCTATAAATACCCTCTACCTTGCAAGGTAGAGGGTTGGATGTTCTTTAGTAATCTAATATTCTACAAGTTTCTCTTACTAGAATATCCCACTTTCTCTCTCTCTAAAATCATCTATATGCTCATTGTGTTAAGGCTATGATATGTGAGTGAAATCAATATCTAACAATTGGTATCAAGAGCCATGGTTGGATCATATCTTGCACATCTTTGGATTTCTAGTGGTTTTAGGTGGTTTTGAGTTTGAAAAAGTTTAGTGGTTTTGCATCATTTGGTTGATTTCTTGTGTTAAAGTTTGGATTTTGTTAGTACTTTTATGTTTAGAATCATCACAAGTGTGTAGGTTTTCATTTGGTAAGCTTGAATCATCTTGGTTGGGTTGTTTTGGATTGAAAAGTGATGTTTATGTGGTTTTTCTTGCTAGCGACTTAACTCACGGATTACTTTCTTCGTAGCGACTTGCTTTACAAATTTGTAGCGAGTTACGCTTTATACCTAGCGACTTAGATCTAGCGATTCTGATACAAGTAGTGGACTCTCCACTACGGGTAGCGACAGTGGTAGCGACTTGGTGCATAGCGAGTTGCTCTTAGCGACTTGTATCTTTAGCGACTTGAGTAGCAATTCTTTGCCAAAATTTTGCTAGCGACTTGAGGCGTAGCGAGTTACTACTTAGCGACTTGCATTTGTCTAGCGACTTGGGACTCTAGCGACTTAGCGGTGTAGCGAATTAAGTGTTAGCGACTTGGTGCATTATCTTCTAGCGACTTGGATGTTGATCTAACGACTTGGGATTATTGCTATTTAGTTGGTAGCGAGTTGGTTCTAAATCTCTAGAGACTTGGGGAGTAATTCATAATAACACAATGTCAGTCATCACGGATTCTTTAATCACCAAAGTACTTGCTCTCTATGACACAGCACAGAATAGTGAAACAGAATGCTTATCTGAATGCCATACACTTAATGATTCAGCATCGATTAATCAAAACAACTCAAATAAGTCACTCTTAATGTCTGCAAACGATGCTAAGAATATGGAATGCACTAGTGAGCCGTTTCAACATCTCAGTCGACTTCTCAAATTACTCTTATCTACAACCATGGATCGAACAAGTTGTGCCATCCTTCGTCAGGACTTTCCCACTTTGACAAGAACTGTTTTACTTAACTTAGAACGGTCGAGGTTTCAAATTACCAAAGAAAAGTTCTCAACCGATGATTCTCGTCTTGCTCTCCAAACCATCTTCAACCACTTTCACCACTTATCCGGAAGAATACTCCTCATTTTGATAATATCATGGTGGAATGTCTTTCAAGAAACACACGGAATGGAAATTCATGAGTTCGAAACTCATTTATTCAACTTATGAGTAATATGGAAACATACATCAAGGAAAGCGCTAAAGAGAATAACAAGTGAATGAATTGAATGAGTGCCAAGAGATTCCATGGAGCAATGGAGACATGACATGCTACATTCCAGTTGAACTAGCGAGATGACGATTGCGAGAATCGCGGTTGTAATGAAAAGGATGAAGAGAACGAGGCGATCTCAAATTCTCGAGTCGAAAAGGTATCAATCAATAAGGTACACTTATCGATCACACAAAGTCTCATAAAAGGTACATGACTATTACTCGAACATAACAATGTGGAATCAATCTTTGTTTTGCACGAATCTAATGCAAGTAACATGATTGAAAAAGGGTATATGATGAGCTTTCAAACAAATTTTCAATTCTCGAAAAACATTGTATCTCTTTGCAAATTGAAATACAACAAAAGGATGAAATGTTTTATGCAAAAAACCGTGTACTAATCGGGAGCTTCGAATTTAGAGAATTTTTGAAATTAATCGATTAAAATCCCAATTCGGGACAAAGATTCGACCATAGGCAATCGAAATCACTTCTTTCGAAGCCCGAATTATATTTGTCATGAGATGAGTGATGCACTAGAATCTAGAAATTCGAACTAGCTCTATGTGTGTCCAACCTTCTAAGAGAAAATGAGCATTTAAGAAAGAACCTTGAGGAAACAAACTCTAAGTTAGTCAATCAATCTAACCTCTTGATGAAAGATATTGATGACCTCAAAGCACAAATTCAGGATAAGAGCTTCAATATTGTTGCCCTAAAAATGAGCTCGGGAAGTATGTTGGAAATAGGATGAACACTAAGTTTGCAAAACCTTCAACTTTGGGAAAGTCAAATGTTCGAACCACTTGAAACGAGCAGTTATTAAACAACCTAATGCCTTTAGGTGCGAAAGAGCTAAACCATTGAAATCTAAGCTTACATCCCAAGTTGATAATATATACATTTTGTCAAAACCGGTCACTTCATTGCCTAGTTCGGATATGATGAATCTCAAACATAGGACTAATGGTCAACTCTCACGGATCAAAATGCAATAAGTTTAACTAGGTCTCATGCAAAACATCATTTGATAGATCAATCCCTAAGAAATTCTCACGATCACAAAAGGACAAATAGTCAAAACAAGGTTGTGCACTCATTTAGTTCAAATAAGCGTGGTTTCAAATGGATTCCCAGCGATTTTTAAGTTTTCAGGACTTAAGCGAACTTACATTCCTAGATCATGCCTCAGTGGATTCCAGGTAAACTTTTCAAGAATGTAGAACCTAATAGGATCCCCATTAATGATACGTCGTGTTATCTTGTGATGCATCCAAATGTGAGACTAAACATGTCACTAACCCTTCTATGTACAAGTCTACATGTGCTTCCGGTACAATGTGCTCTCGGTCTTTTCGGTACAATGCTCAACTCAATCGGGAACTTCATGACTTGGTTCCCATCGAAATGAACATAGCTCATTCGGGAGCTATAGCGTGCCAGAGTTGATGTACTTCTTACTTTGACTCCTTTTTCATCTTGAATCAGGACTCACTCTTCTATATCTGTGTATAAATCATGTTTTTCAAAAAAAAAATTAAGAATACATTCATTTTAATTTTTATATTTATGTCATTCTTTTAAATTTACAATTTTATCATGTTTTTCCCAATCTAATAACGAATACATTCATTGTTATCGATAACATCTACGGTCCTAGAAATGTCATTCAATAATGGCACGGGATCATAGATGAAGTTCGAACAATTGAAATATTCTTGTTTCTTTATAACGGGGTTGATTAATGACAATCAATGGTCTTTGATGACATTGATTGAGGGGGAGATTGGGAATATGTTTTTCTTGACTATCTATGCCATTGGCGTCTGTGCTGGTTATAATGCTTGCTCGTTAGTAAGTTGAGGTCGTGTTTTGCCTTTGTAACTATCGGGTTATGGTGTTTGTAGGTTGTGGTCGTATCTTGCTCATGTGATTATCATTGTGTACCTACGTATTAAGTGCCTAGTATTAAATGCTTATTTGACTAAATGATTAATTGATTCATGGTGATCATTGTGATAATCTATGCTAGCGACTTAGTCTATAATCTGTGTTAGCGACTTACCACTCCTTCCTCAAAACCATAGGGACCAAACTTGTCTAATATGTGAAAGTTGTGTTGCACTTGCGTATTACCTCTCATTCTAAAACCACGAGGACCAAATGTGTCATACTGCCAAAGATAGTTTGTATACCCCTAGCGAATTACCAGTTCTCTTCTCAAATAAGTTTTTTTCTCTCTCTCGTTTTCTTTTCTTCGTCTAATTGCTCATCCTAGCGACTTAGCAAGAGGTTTGTCTCGAATCCCTCTTATCTTAGTTCTCTTAAGCGTTTGTGTTAAGTTTCTAACTTGTCACTTTAACCAGATCCGTGCGTGCATCTCGTGTACTGTGACTGTTGGATTCCCTCTTAGGTTCGATGGTTCATTTAATCGTGTTGGTTTGTTGATTATTATGATTGCAAGTATTCTAAGTGTTGGTGTATTCTATTGTGATTGCTGTGTAATGTGCTACCATGTAAGGATGATGATTAATTGGTGGATTGGGTGGTTTGTATGTTGAATTTATGAATGTTCTTGATAGCGAATTAACATGTTCTTGGTAGCGACTTAGCTTGAATGTTCTTCATAGCGAGTTAGCGTTCAACTTAGCGATTATGCTTCTGTAGCGAATTAGCATATTTTATTCTGGCGACTTGGGTAGCGAGTTAGTTGTTAGCGACTTGTCTTTACAAGTTAGCGAATTAGTAACATTAGCGACTTAGTTAACAAATTTGTAGCGACTTGGTTGTGTTACTGTTCATGGCGACTTGTCTTCACAAGTTAGCGAATTAGTAATCTTAGCGACTTAGTTAACAAATTTGTAGCGACTTGGTTGTGTTACTGTTCATGGCGACTTGTCTTCACAAGTTAGCGAATTAGTGACCTTAGCGACTTAGTTAACAGTTTTGTAGCGACTTGGCTTTGTTACTGTGATGGCGACTTGTCTTTACATGTTAGCAACATTGCTCACTTTCATGTTGAGATTTAGTCTTAGGGTAGAGGGTTATTAAAATGTTCAAAGGTTTATTGCTAAAGTTGATCTCATTCTCACAATACTTAGGATCTCCTAATTCAACTTGTTGAGTCAACATACTCCATGTAATCTGCTATGACATGTCTGTTTAGGCAAAAGGTACTTGGTTTCTCTCACGACAACCAAATGTTTCCTTTTCCTCATGCATATTTGTTATATCACTTCTACATTTGTATCTTGGCTCATGTCATGATCCCTTTGCAATGCACTCTTTTGCCTATTAATCCCTTATCAGCTCGTCATGTGATTATTTATCTGTAAGATTATACTTCATTGAAATATCTCACTTATGAAAGTTGTCATATATTTGAAAGTTGTCATATATTTGAAACCTATGCCACTCAATCTTTCTCTGTATGTGTTTTGGGGACTCCTTACGAGTTACTACTTCTATGTGTCTATGTCATAAGGGTGCTCTCAATGTTGTCTCACTTATCATTTATCATCTAACTGTTCCCATTCATTCTTGTTGATTGTATGATTACTCGAACATCAATGGCAAGTTCAATCCCGAAAAAGCGTTACCCTTGGCATCATCCAAAGTTCTCTCGACGAAGAAATCCTTCCCAAGTCAATGGGTCATTATTGGAAAAAGCAAGCGTTATGTGGACCTACAAAGGCTTCAACAAAATCCGATACTCAAAGTTTCTATTGACATCCTCAAAACACAAACTTCTTGAGCAATCACCAAGCAATGCTCAATTCCGACCATTTACATTCAACAATTACGGAACACCGTTCAATGGGACAAAATCACGACAATACTCTTGCAAAGCGGATGATAGGGAGTTCACAATTGATTCCGATATTACGAGCAAAGCTCTTGGAATCACCCATGTAACCACGACCTTCGTTACGAATCTCCACTGGTCTCGACGATCGATTGTCTTTCTAATTGGGTTGGGTTATCGAGCAGTATTTCAAGAGCATCGACATCATCACGGACACATGTATCAACCACGAGAGCTATTACAACTATTCTTAACTTGTGCTTATCGGCAAAACATCGGGGTTCGATAAAGTGAGAATCCCTATCTTGCAAATCCTATGGGAATCGTTAATAGGGTTGATGTGAATGTCTCGGATCGTATTTGGGAAGAATTTTCGTTATCAATGAACACATTCATATCGACGAGAATCAATTTCGAACAAAGCTCAAGGGCGAAAGAAACAGAACAAGCTTGTAATTCCCAGCATCAGATTCTCTAAGCTGGTTATCCAGTACTTACAACAAACTCACAAATTCAATCCTAGGAGTGAATCAACTCTACATAATGCAGAAGATGAATATGTTTTAGGAAATCTGAAATATGTTCCTAGAGGTATGGATAATGAACTATTTGGATTGCCAATTCCTGATTGTCTTCTCACAGAAGATATCAAGAAGAAGGACTACTTCAAGCAATACAAGAAAAGAGCAACCAAATCCTCTGCTGATGTCACACCCTCTCCTCTACAACCAAATGCTCCCATGACCAAGTCAGCCTCACAAGCATCCTATGCTTCTCTTCCTAAAAGAGACTTGAAAGGTCACAACATTCAGACACCACAACCAAGAAGCAAGAATGTAAAAGGAAGAAAGTGGAAAAGGAAATTGGTGAGAACACTGAGATACCAAGGAATGTTACCAGGTTAGCGATGAAGATGATCTTGATCGCAACTTGGAATTCAGTGAAGCCTAGAAAGTCGAATGTGAAAGCTCCAGTAGGTGGAATTGTGCTAAGAGAACCTGATCATCTTCCACGACAAACAACCCCAATTACACATGACAAGGGTAAAGGGGTTGCAAGTGTTGAAACTGAACAAGCTGCTCACATGCTTTTAACTATCTCATCATCTCCATCAAGCACCACAAATCAATATGAGTGAAGAAGAACGAGAATCATCTCATGCAAAAGAACAATGCGGGTGGACAAAGTGCAAGCGTTTAAGGAAACTCCTACACTTAGTGAGGCTCAATCGGCTTGAATGATGACGCTACGGTGCAAAAAGGCTCAGGAGAACCTTGAGACAAGATCGATGAGACCTTGAAGATGGATGAACCAAATCGTCTACTAACTCTCTATCCTCACTTAAGGATCTCGATGAGACTTCTCTTTTGGAGATCAATACATTAATGACAAACCCTTGATCTTGCACAATCCATGTATCTTGTCGACATTGACAAGACACGTCAACCATTCCTCCAATGTCGGCATCTTCATTATCAACTGCACTTCCACCTCCCATACCAACTCAATCAAGCTGTACAAACACCACCAACATCGTCACCAACTCCGATCCTGTCATTATAGTTCTTGATGTGGATGCTCCACCGACTTCACCTCCATGATTCTCACCTCGATCAACTCTTGGATAAAGCCATAAAAGGATAGAAGCTCGGAAAGGCAACTTCCTAAATCTGTTGATTCTCCGGTGGATCGTGTCTATAGATTGGAGCACCTCAACTTCAATGAAGGGTTCTACCGCTATTGAAGGTGAAGTCAAGGATCTTTGTGGAATGGGCTATGGAGGCTCCACTTCTTAGGCGATTCAAGGACCTCCCTATCACCGATATGAGGCAGCTCTGTTTGAAAGGATGTATGATCTTTGAAGAGGACAAGCATGAGGTTCACAAGAAACTCTATGAGGCACTTGAAGAATCCATTAAGTTCGACAATTATGAGCGGTTTAAGATTGACGTCGGGAAAAAGAAGCTAAAAGAAAAGGAGAACAATTGTGATGGAAGCATTGATGAAGGATCGTAAAGATCCTCCTCCACCCCACCACCACAAGTGCTGGAACTTGGAGTGGTAATCCTTCTACAACAACCAACACACCTCCATCACAACCACCATCATCACCGCCAAAACCTTCCAATCAATCGGGTCCTACAAAGAGCAGTACTAAGAAGAAATCTGCTGCACGGGCGACGGTTGATTCAAGGTTCACATCCACATCCACCTCCATTCACGATGATCAAATGGTTAACGAAGAGTCGCATGTCATGGCGGACTCGAGAACCGAGATGAAGATGATGCATCTACAAAGCATATTCCTAAGCCCTCGAAGGCGGTTTGATACTTACATGGTGGGAATCGCACTAGTACATCGAGTTGCACCTTCAAGAGACACAATTCAAAGGCGCATTGTGGAAGATAGACCTCCTTCTCCGAACCCACATGGACCATCCCAGTCGACTCTATGATTCCGACAACAATTGGGCATCGGTTATCACCAATAATTACGAAGTTCGGTGAAGACTCTCTTCACACTATCTTGGTGATATGGGAAGTTTCATTAGATGGTTTTGTGAGCGGAAGAGTATCTCATCCATAACACCAAGAGATCTTGAAGGACAAGCTTACGAAATTGTCAAAGTCTTCCACTCGGATGCAAATCATCTTCAATATCGGATGGAAGAATGCCATAAGATCTTTGAATGACCAAGTCGGTGATCAAATCGATCACTTCAATGTCAACAAATCTCTTCCTCTTGGTGGTGAACACAGTCGGTTGACCATTCAGTGAATTCTTCTTCAATCACGACTTGGACTATCGTGTGCTCGCTCTCTTTGAAGAAGACACTGCTCTATCAATATCAAAGATGAAAGCGCAACCTACTCGATCAAGGGCTTGAGCAGATGGTTCCGATCAATTCAGGCTGATGAAGAACAAAAGTATGATATTGCCGCTTCTTATGGTATTTCTCACGGTGGTTCAAAAGAAGAAGTTCTACATCGAAAGACATGGTGCGATAAAAGGCGCAATGATGTCGGATCAAAGCGCAAATCTTAAGTGTTGTTCGGTAGAGATCTTCCCTATCTATGGATATGAGTATTTGAAGAAGATAGTCCTTAAAAGCGGACCTCAAAGAGTATACTATTGAAGAAAGCGACTTCAAACATCTTACGCCAAATGATTTGAAGATCTCTATCTCTTGAATCTTCAAGGACACCTTGAGCATTTACTGTCCGTGAGAAAAAGGCCCTCTCTGCATTTGTCACTCTTTGGATCGGGGCTTAGTCATTCAAAACGAGTTGAGGACTTTCGACTTGGCATTGAAAGCTACCAAACCGGGATCAACCTTACAAGTCCACAATGGAATGCAACGGGCATGAATTTCATCGAGAATACAAAGTCCTTGACACCCCTAGAGCCGTCATCTTCACCGGCGGATATGGATCTCGTATGCTTATGCGTCTATGTGAACTCTACAAGTTTAGTGATGGTACTCTCAAATTGGTCGAAGAAGAACTTGACACGAGTGAAAGAGGCCAAAATTGATATGAAATCTTGGGTTAAAACTATTTTTGGATGATGATGGCGTGAAGAGATGTGAACACTTCATTCTTGCAATCGGACGAAGACTCAAGACACGAAGGATCTTCCATGACCTTGAAAGCTTTGTTGGTGGAAGGCTTCGTGATGGTCACTACAAACTTCTTGAGAGGACTGAATGAAGACATCTTCGGAAGCGGTTTATGTTGTGTTCTTTTTAATATGTGTAATTTGTGGTGTACTAAATGTGAACAAGCGTAAAACATGTAATAGTGCTAGGATTTGTCTTGTGGTTTCCCCTTGTTAAAAAGGAAACATCTGTGTTGTCCACTTTTGATCATATAAAATCGGACACATTTTCTCCTACAAATATTTTACCTCATACATATTTAAATCACTTGAGATCCAAAATCTCAAAGGATTTAAGATTTTTGATCGGGGAGAAAATGTGATATAAATATGAAAGATGTTAAAAGATAAGATGACCAATTTTGTGCAAACTTCTCTAATATGTGCTAAACAATTTTGAATCTCGAAGCATATATTAAGGGGAGAACTCTCTTTGCAAATTCAAGTCATCAGGGTACACAACACTTAAATCTTTGCAAATTCAACTTTAATTTTTCTAAGGTACCTTGATCATATGGCTTCTAATCCTTTGGTGAGCTTGAATGCACCTCTTAAAGGGTTCCCTCCAATATGTGCAAAACACTCTTTTTCAAATATCGAGGCACATATTGAGGGGGAGCAAATTTATGAAAACCTCATCCTTCCCCAAAATGCTTTATCTACTTGATTTGACTAAGGAAGTGATGTTGATATCTTTTAGAAAATGGTAATCAAAGAAGTTAATTCTTTCTCTTGCCTCCGTGTGCAAAACATTTTCAAATACTTGATGCACATGTTGAGGGGGAGTTCTCGTTCTAAAAATATCAAAAACAATTCAGGTACAAAATGCTTTGATAATACATCTTAAGTATCTGGATTGATTTTCAAATGGTTTTCAATTGGTTCCAATGGCAGATGAACAATACCAAAAAGACCGACCAACTTTACTTTATGTATGGTGATATAAGGATGATAAGGTTAGGTTTTGTTCCCATGATCCGCCGAACCGGAGGGATCTACCGAGGACTATCCACTAGTTAGTGTAGAAGTCCTTAGGTTTGATGATAAAAGGAGAAAAATGAGATATGGGAAGAGTGCGGACTAAGGCGAGCTAGTCTTGGAATAAACCCAACAAGGTTCTAGCTATGAAGTCTCGGTAAGCTTGAAGGGTTGAAGAATTAAAAGAATTGAATGAGAAAGGGTGAAAACAAATAGCCCTCCATTTATTCAACCTTAGGGCGAAACCGGGTTCAATTCATATGCTCTTGATGGTAACATCGGTATTGAAGACAAGGCGTCATGGACCAAGTGACGCGCTGCACTTCAACTTTCCAAACCACTCAAGTTCCTCTTAAAGGACTTGTTTCATTCTCACGGGAACCGACATTATCTATCGACTTTCTCTTAGAGATTGTTGATATTGAAGAAGGAGACCCTCTCCCTAGTCTCGCACGGGATCCAAATATGCACAAATTGAGTCTAGAGCCACGAGATCATCAATAAATCTCATTAGGACACTTTCAATGAAGACTCTCTGTTTCACACAATGTGGAAAGAGATTATATCTTGAGTCCTCGCATTATCCTTGTGGTATTGCGGAACATCCGAGTGATGTGTTTACACATTCACAATGAAGATGGAAAGCCTTACGGAGCCAACATCAAACAAGCTCTGGTAGGTGGCATGTGAGATCTATTATATGGATCAACCATGTGACAAGCGAGCAGAAACAATGGGCGATTCAATTTCTTGAATCAATCACAGTTCGAGTTAGGGATTGACGGATACCTTTGAAAACCGGTCTTTGTGCTTAACAACTCTTTTCTTTAGCACATCGACCGTGTACTCATTTTCAAACCAAAAGGTGTTTTATGATTGATAATTGATTTTCAATAAAACCTTCGTTGTATTGCAAAAACAATTTCTATTGAGCAATACGATTGTTTTCAAATCTCTTTTCATCAATCGGTGGACTTAAAATTATTTGGTTCACTCACTCCGTGTTGTCTTCTTTGAGATGTTCGGTTTGAGAACGACTAGAGCATTGCGAAACCCTGTCAAGGAAATTCTTGAATTATACGATCACAGGCGATACTTGTCTTGATCAGCGGGAACCGTGGGCGTGTACCTCAATTCAACGAAAGTGATCAAAGACACTTTCGTGCGATTTATTGCTAGCTGTTGTATGCGGTGCGCCCGGCGTTTGCGGTGATCGAATGAAGCGGTCAATCCATAGCCGCATGCTCACTTAACACATTCAACTCAAAAGAAATCATGATTAGTGCATCGCGACTCGATATTTTCACTCCATGCTTACGCTTCTGCTGCGCCAATATCATGAATCAACTAAAGCTTCCGCTACTCGATGTGAAGATATCATGATCCGAATGTGAGCATGTCGGTCCGTAAGTCACAACATCACATAATACCAACACCACAATGGATGTCATAGAGATTTTTGTTAGATGATGATCTCAAGAGTTGGCTCATAATTATTATCTCATGGATCATTAATGACCTCCACTTTAAAGTACAAATCTATCACGAGACTTTGAAGTTGCACTACTTATGCACAAAGATTGCGATGTTGAAGTTGTATTGTCTACGAGCTCAAGAACAAAGTCAAGAATAGAATGCTAGGATTTGAAATGTAAAACATGGGGTGACCTCCCTTGGGGAGATTGTTAGGAATTAGAAAATTCCGGTATTGAAGAGTCGGTCACCCCAACTATTATCTAGCATAAGTTAGCTCGTAGACTTATCGTTAGTTACATATTTATGTAGTTATTTAGTTAGTCGATGGCGTAAAATAGTTTAGTGCAACACCGTGGAGGAAGGACGGGTCTTTACCACTGTATCCACGATCCAGGTCGTTTAGGCCGCAAGGTAGAGGTTGGAGGTCGTTTAGTTTGTAACCTATAAATACCCTCTACCTTGCAAGGTAGAGGTTGGATGTTCTTTAGTAATCTAATATTCTACAAGTTTCTCTTACTAGAATATCCCTATCTTTCTTCTCTCTAAAATCATCTATATGCTCATTGTGTTAAGGCTTATGATATTAGGAGTGAAATGGACATTAGGACTGGAAGAGGAATATCATATGGCGGGACACGTTCTCAAGAAAACTGCCAAAGGCACGGTTTTACAATTCCTTCACAAAAAGCTTGTTTTATATAGGAGTTGATAAATATATATAAGTTAAAATATTGGAGGACCGAAACTAGAAAGTGATAAATACCATAGGTACTATTAGCGTAACACAATCCAACAATTTTAGCGTACAAGAACTGAGAATACAGACGACTGCAATTAAACAAATAAGGGTTTGGGAAATAAATAAAATGGATGTTGGGCGTTGTATGATAATAAAGCCTCCAGTTTCAATTCAAAATAGCACCTCGTTACACCGTTCCTCTAATAGGACTAATTTTAAGGTACCTGTGTTTTTACTGTTCTTAGGATTTTGCCAGCGCTAAACGGTCACATTTAAGAATTAAAACTATCCAATGAAAGGTCGTACACAAACAATTTAAACAATTTATGCATGTCAGAATTTCTTAAACGTAACCCTAGTGGCTATGTTTTGCATTTTCCTTAAATTTATGGTACATATGTCATTGTAAGTGTTTATGTTTAACTGCAGATTGGTTCGTTGATGGTTCAACAATCAGGACCATCTTTTCCAATATATCAAACTGCCAGCAGCAGACTAGTCCCTATATTGGGCACGAGTAAGGTACTAATCTTTACTATTATTAAGCTTATTCGAGTTGCTTATTTGTCGGGTTTAATTTATTTGGGAAAAGCTCATAAGCCCACTTTTTCTGGCGTATTACCTTTTTAGAGTTGAGCTTATATATGGACTTACTCACTTACATGAGCCATAATATAAAGTTAATAAACTCATAAGCTGAAAATG